>CM040238.1:268868265-269468265 GCA_022545495.1 Chrysanthemum lavandulifolium
GGTTACTCTTGTGGATGATGATGGTAAACCTTTAACAAAGGTTGATTCTTCAACTAAAGTGGGTAACCCATTCTCTAAAGTAGGTAATGTGGTTGTTTCTGATAGTGACGATGATGAAGTTCTGGAATATCCTAACGAGACTAATTATTTTGGTAGTGGAGGAACAGAGTAGTCTTTTGGAGCAATGGAAAGATGGTACATGTGACTACAATGATTATGAAGATGTTTACTTTGATAATTGTGGTCTATCTGCGGCCTAATTAAAGGCTGCCGCCATCCATGACATTAGACTTGGATAAGTTGCTTTAACTTTGTTTAGCATAAAGGTTGATGTGTCTTAGTTTATGCTTGTTTTTGTTGTGGGTGTCTAGTTGTGTGTAACTAGTTAATCATTTATGGCCTGCCATGAATGATTTAGTGGTTGTTCAAGCGGCTGCTTGAGGTTAATGTGGTATCTCAGCCACATTCCATTGTACTTAATTGTTTTTTTGAGTAATATATTTTACCGGGTGGAAGACCCTTTACCCAAAAAAAGAAACTTAGCCAAACACCCCAAATAAGCTTTTCCAAACACCCTAAGTTTGAAGTTCAAAATCAAGATTTGTTTTCATGTATACGTTACGAATCACAAACTGAGTTTGGTGTATTATGTTCTTCGTGGAATTTTATGTTGACATGATACTTGTATCATGTGAAAAGAAAACCCGCGACAAATTTGTACACTTTGTTAACTTTTTATTTTACCGTGGTGAATCCTTTTACCCACTGTGACAACTTTTATATTCACTTTTGTTTTCCGTCACTTACCAAGAAACTTAGCCAAACACCCCAAATAAGCTTTTCCAAACACCCTAAGTTTGAAGTTCAAAATCAAGATTTGTTTTCATGTATCGTTACGAATCACAAACCGATTTGCCGCCTTCTTTCGTGTGTCTATTTGCGAGATAAAGAGAGTCATGAATGCTCCGATCGTATGAGCGATTTGTGGTTCGAGGCATAGAAGTAAAACCTCTCACTTCCATTTGCCCATCATTTTCATGTTTATACATTTACCAACTCTTTTTTACATGTTTATTCGGTGGCACACGAAAGGATACAAAGATCATAAATGCGGCCTCATTGAGAGAAGACCATACCATAGGGAACATTATTCGCATGTATGCCTTCTTTAACTTTAACATAATTATTCGATAGTTAACACTTAGTTTCATTAAAACAAATTTAATTGGGTGAACTCAGATATACAAACAGTGCGGTTTACGAGGATCCACAACTAATTTGTAAACTTTTAACTTTTTATATTCATTTTGTTTTCGGTCTCTCACTTTTCGTTGTAAAACAATCGTAACATTGCTAACTTTTAAATTCATTTTGTTTTTTCGTCCTCGCCGCTTTTCGTTGTAAAAGATTTGTAACATTTGCTAAAGTTTATATTCTCTTTCGCTTTTATCAAAGAAAGAAGATTTGGTAAACAAAGGTGATAAAGAGGAAGACATTGATTTGAAATTCTTCGGAGTGAAATTAAAAAATTGTTTGATTCACAATGTCAAAATGCATATTTACGCTAGATAAGGCTTGTCGCTTTCCTAGAGCCCATAAACCCTTCACCGGTGTGACACCATTCTTTATAGCCCTTGGCTTCAGTCCAATATCGATAATGTTAGCACCTTTTAATGACGAAAACTAATTTGTGCGTGAAGACTATAATTAGATAACATATAAAATATATACATTTTATGTCATACCAAATCACTTATCTATGAATATTTTGCCTTTAACTGTTCAAACAAGGTAAAATAAAAACAATATATAAAGAAACGGGACGAATGGCTTATGAAGTGTCTCTTGAGTGCACCGCATTTACTCCATCATTTGAAAAAAAAGAAAATGAGTTTTGTAAATATCTTTTACAAACTATTTAAAAAAAAAAAAAAAAAAAAAAAAAAAGTAGTGTCTTTCAGCCAACCTGACTCGGGCTAGCATGTACAAAATAAGACATCCTTTAATGAACCATTACCCAAACTGGCCAATTTTGCCATACCTTTCCAACACCAAGATGACCTCCATCATTTACGGTTGTGCCACAATCGAAGAAAAAGCTTGGACTATCAAATTATATGTCGTTATTGAAAACTAATACAGTTTATTACATATAACTATTAAATATGTATGACATTAATTTATATGAATAATTCTATGGATTATATTACGGTATCTTCATGTGCTTGACCATGTCAGTAATAAATTTGGTTGTAACAACGGTTAAAACATATACTAGCTTGTATCACTTTTTTATTAAAAAAGAAAAGTTATCTTTTATCCCACATCGGTAATTGAGAATAACATGTGTTACTTTATATATTGAGGTATGTACTAATTACACAAGTTGAGTTTGGTATATTATGTTCCTCTTGCAATACATTGTTCACATGACAAACTTGTTATGTGACAAAATATTGCAAGGATAATTTGCTCACGTTGCTAACTTTTTGTATGTTTTTTCGTCTCTTGCTTTTACATATTTTCTTTTTTTTTTCGTCTCTAGATTTTCAACTTTTTCGTTGTAAAAGATTTATAATTTGCTAACTTTTTATATTCTCACTCGCTTTTAGCAAAAGAAAGAAGATTTTATAAAGAAGGGTGATGAAGAGGGAAGACTCTAATTTGAAATTCTTGGGAGTGAAAATAAAAATTGTTTCAAATTCTTTCAATTAAAAGTATAATGGCTATAAGCTGTCTTACATGAATATATTTGTATTTTCCATCAAGTAATAAATTAGCTAAATTTCTACGTTTAATTTATTTACAAAATCTCTACTATTTTACAAAGGTTTCTAATCCTCAAGTTCCATTAACATCAAAATTTTATACAAAGATAACACATATAACTTTTTTTTTCACGCCAGATAAAAATGTGACACTATCATTGTTTTACCATATCTTGTACCACCATTATCTAAAACCGTCTATGTATGTTGAGACTTGAGACATTGACCGACATAAACAAACCAATAACCACAAACACCACAAATTATTTGCGGTCACTTAAGCGCGTTGCGTTGGTATTACTGGCTTATTCAAGTCGAGTTGGTTGTTCTGAGTTGATTGAATCGAGTTCAATCGGTTGTTTTGAGAAACATAAGTAATAACCCAACAGGGAAAAATTGTGAATTAATATCACATTTCTTATTTCTATTGTACGGTGGCTTGAAGGTTTAAGAAGGTCTTTGAATTCGAACTTTGTTGCATAAATAGTTTATTGTTAACATAACTAAAAGTTGAAAACAATTACGATATTATCTGCGTACGTAAAAAACAAAAAAGAATTATAACTTTTCTTAAGTATCCAAAAGAAAATATCATTCTTGTTCAGCCATTTTCCTATTTTAAGTATTATGTAGATTACGTTTGATAAGAGTGCAATGAGTCAAATCAAACTCACATCTCATTGTTACATCAGCACTTCTTTTCTTTTCACTTTATTTTCACTCATACACTCGAAAACACAATTCTCAGTAACTTAAGTCAAAACCCCGTTTTAAAAAACTCACCATACCAATTAAAACAAAAACTCATAAAAAAACCCCAATTAAAAAAACCTCGATTTTTCATTTTTTCATTGTAAAATTGTAACACCCCGACCCGACAAGGGTAAAGATATCTGTCTGGTTTCATATCGAACTTAAAATACTATACAATAGCGGAAGCCTATACAAAATATTCAAAAGAAAACATAAATAGCTAAAACTTCAAAATAAATCTAAGATCTCTATGGTAAAGTCTTGCTCTCTCGCTCTACTCTCAAACCCGGATCGGCTATCCCATAAGCTCATCTTGAATGCTAAATACCGCCGCATGAAAAGAAAAGTGCGGTGAGCTTACAAAGCCCAGTGAGCGGATATAACAAAACAAAAGCTAAAAGCGAAGCATAAATCTGAATAACGAAATCAAAATGAAATAATGACGAGGAATCTTTTAGGATTCTGCGGAAGCACAAATATACAGAAATCCAAACAACCACATAATAGTTTAGACATCACATAGCACATTAAAGACACAAAAACAAACACATCAGAATAACCAAACACTTAGCATATCAAGAATAACATATTACGTATAAGCCAAACGGAATGTCTAGAGACTAACGGAAAACACTTCTAAACAAATAAATATGGCATCCATACAAATCAATTAATCAACATTTAATACACTTAATTCAATAATGTAGCAGCGGAAAATGGCAGACCAGTCATGGCAGACATAATAGCTAAACTAGTTCTAATATCAAACCCTAACCTTAGCAGAGCTTAACATGGCAAGTCACATATACAGACAGATAATTTACCTTCAAAACACTCAATTATACACTAGCACATTCATCTTGCAGATCAACTCATTCACGTAACAATAACAAACCATAACATCAGATATACGAATCATGTTTAAACGTATTAATTCTGTCCTAGCATGACAACTAATAATCACATAAACAGATACATCATAGGCACATTCACAAACATATCATATCAGAAATATCTTTCTTCTTCAAAAGTAACCCGAAAATAAATGTACATATATGGAGTAGCTAGCTCCCGAATTTTGTGAAGAGCAGCGTATTCCTGCGACATCATTCACCGGATAACATATCGGATAACGAGATCGGATCTAGGATGCATCCATCGCCCTTCCTACATATTCACAAATATGCTTCACCATCGAGGCGATGGCGAACATCACTCTCTTGCCCTAGAGTCATATCGAGTGCATCAACGATACGGACATGGAACCCCATGACTAGTGAAATATTTGGTTATAGTCAACCAACTTAAGTCAAACAGTTTTCAAATATGGCACAGATCATAGATACACACAAGGTCACAGAATCATATCATATAGTTCATATCATAAGGTTCATATTCAGATAGTCAGAAGTCAGAGGTTCATATCATAGTGGCATATCATACATTCATAAACAGAACTTCATAATCAGAAGTTCATAATCAACCATAGCAAAGTTCAACAAATGTGTATATCAGAGTCTTCCTAACATAAGTTCACATCAGATATTTCATAGTTCACTAGAACATAAATTCAGATAAATGTGGATCAAGCATTGAGAAAGGGTTCATAGCAATGGCATCGAAATCTAATAAACATAAGAGATATAACGAAGAAGGAAAACATGAGGACCTTCTTTGAAAAGGTCGAACTCATGTGCGTTAACATAAGTGTCTTAAAGTAAGATGGAATATCCGTACCTTAAAGCAAATGAGAAGAAAAGCAACAAATGAACGAATACGAAGATGTAACGTCGCGTCTCCTCCAACGAATCTACACGGATTATGATTATTTAATACTTATTAGTATAACGGATTAATCTCATTAATACTTTTAGGGTGGTCAGATTATTTCCATTTTTAGTGACAGACGGAATTCCAATGTTTTAAAGTATAATTCATTACTTAGCCAAACTTATGGGTTTAATATGACAATCATCTTATTTAAGAGTTTATATGATCATTATTCATAGCATAGGGTTTACAATGTCAAAGACGCATTTTAAGACTCTCTTCAAAGTAGTTTACATAATTTATAACTCATGAAATAACGGAATTACACAATTAACTTTTAACCCTAATCCACTTCCTATTTAGGTTCTAGGGTTTCCATACTTTTAATATTACTTATTACACATTCAATTAACATGTTACTCCTTTTAATGACTTCCACTTTGACCTAGAACGTATATGGAAACAAACCGAAGTTACCTCAAAACTCATGCATGTCCTTACGTAATTCATTTACACATGTTGACCCATAATTACCCAAAATTACATGTTGCACCTTTAACATCTTTAATTATACGTACTAACCCTATATTATCGATTTTACACTTCTAGCCCAAAGGTTTTAGAATTTACAAAACATACCCTTTAAGTTAAATAACCATTCGAATAACCTTCTAAGTATCCAAAATCACACGTTTAGCCCCACACTTATTTTATACGTTTAGTACATGTATTTTACTGTTTTACAAAAATAACCTTTAAGTTTCAATATTTACAAAACCAACCCAAACCTTTTATTTAGAGGCGAATAATGTACAATTCAAAGCAAGCCCTAAACCTAAGTTACACCAATCATTAGCTTATCATTACTACTTCATTAATTACCTTCCATGATTATAGAAACCCTAGTTTATACAAACCCTAATCGCCCTTTTAAAACCTTTTCTTTTATGCTTTTCGAATCAAGAAAACCCAAAACAAATCACACAAGCTTCAAATTCATAAACATGTATTTTACTCAGGTCTTATAACATGTATCAACTTCTGGAAAAATCAATTCATGCTCTCTAAAATATTATAAGCTCATTCGTTAATTAATATACGATTTTAGGGTTTTAGGTTTCAAATAATTTCATACGACATATAAATCATGCATGGCTAATTTTTATGTGTTATATACGACTTATAGGACTGAATTCATCATTAGAAACATACCCTTGATGAGCTTGAATCGATAGAACAAGAAAACACAAAAAAACCCTTTTGTCGAAACCCTAATTCCTTCAAAAACACACCACGACTAAAACAGCAACTCTGGAACTCGATCACTATTTTTCCCACCTTCTATACCTTGAATCTCGTCCAAGAAAAATGGTCCCAACCTCTGGAAACTGGAATTCGATTTATTAGGGGTTTTGGAGTCGGTTTAGGGTTAATCGGCAATTAGGGATAAAAGTGAACCGAATCTATGTATATATATACTTTTCCAATTTTTCTTGTGGGCTTTAATATGTATTGGACTTAAAATAAATGGTCTTTTAATAATATAAATTATATTGGGCTTTTATTTAGTTTTATTTCTTTTATAAAGTTAATTAAATATTTTCGGCTAATATATAAAATACAAAACTAGTTTTTTATAAAATCATAAACTATAAAACTACCTTTACAAAGTGTTTAATATTTATTTAGGTCATGTGGGATATTTCTTAAAATTTTACGAATTTACATAGCTTACTTGGTATTCTTTTGAATTTAATTATTCATACTTTTAATTGTAGGGGTATTTTGGTCTTTTTGTGAACTTTAGAAATTCAGGTATTACAATTCTTCCCCTCTAAAAGAAAATTTCGTCCTCGAAATTGGACAAGGCGGAACAGAACAGAGAACGAATCGGATTTCAGAATTTCTAGGAATATATCGAACATTAATCTTATCTCGAAACAAATGAATTTCTTATCAGAATATTCAAACTCAAACTTATTAAGAAATCATATCAATAGTCGAATACTTATATTATATGATTATACCCTCATCGGAATAATGGCGGAGAACAATTGAGACGCAGAAAGTCAAATGACAAATTCTAACTTATTCAGATATCAAATGATGAGGACATCAAATGCATAGACGGAATAAATGCTATCGGCCTCAATAATCGCAGAAATATGGGGAGACATATAAGGTTAAGGTAGTCATAGCAATCTAGAGGTTCGTGCAGATCATAACAACTTCGAATTCCAAACGTACAAAACTTATAAGAAACAGATACTGACGAAAATCTCGCAATTAGGTACGGAATTCAAACGAACATGACAAACACCAAATAACAGATACAAGTCAAAGTCTATACACACATCAATCACAGGCATTTCCCAGACGTCGTATACCTTCAATAAGTTCAGATTATGTGATCTCGGTATTATTACGTTGATCAGGCGTCATAATACTTGCATCACATAACAAGTTCTTATTGTCATTATATTCGGTCTCGGGTCATGACAATACACATAGCTAATATCAAAACAAAACATACCACATACGGATATTACACAGATAGCAAGTAACATACTATGACAAACCAGATACACCTTAGTATACCATCATGATGGCCATACTTCATTCAAACGGAAATCAAACAACAACACTAAGAGAATAAATAGCAGACGAACTTATGAGGACTAACGGAAACTTAGCGAATCTATTAGAAAGAAACAACAGCAGACCGAAATTATACCTCCAAAATTTTGTTTTATTTCCATTAATCAAACAAAATTCGCAGAATCGTCTTACGATGAACTTCAAAACAAAACTTAAAAATTCCAGTTCAAGCGTCAAATGAGAAACAAAAGGCCCTAGCTCGAAACCAAATGTCGGAAAATTCTAAATAAGAGGGTAACAAATCGAAACGAAACTCCTATTCACGTGTCGGATTGAACCTACTAGTGGCCGTAGACTCCGTTTCGACTCACCTCGTACTCTTCCTTAGGTTCTCTTCTTCCTCCTCCTCTCGCTTATCCATCCGTTCTTGTTTCCTTACGTAGTGGTAGGAAGCGACTAGCAAAGCCACCTTACGCTTCTCTCTTCCTCCTCAAGCACACGATCCACAAAGGCATACGGATCGCGACTCTCGCCTAGTCCTACTCCTTCATCCTCAACGAACTTGGGACACCTATCATGATATGTAGTAGTGAAACCTTCGTTGTCAACCACCTTGGTTTCATATTCTTCCACCACCTCTCCGTCCAATGGTCCTCGAGGTCGCCTTCTCTCGATGGTACATGGCCACATATTGGCGGAACTCTTATCCTCTTATTAGTCCTCTTCACTTTACCATACCTAGTGCAGCCCTTAGCAATGATAACGCCCACCGTCTTCTCCTTATGTTGCCTAGCCGGTCCTCGATTACTCCTATCGGATGAACTAGCGCGACGGGAATAACCATCTAAAGAAATACCAACTATCGGCAAAACTTAATACGATAGAGTACGCAAAGAAGTCTGTGAAGGAAAATCCTAAATCTACCCACTTCTCACGGTCATAGCCTAAGCTCTAAGGGTCCTAAACCTAGAGCTCGATACCATAAATTGTAACACCCAGGCAGACAAGGGTAAAGATATCTGTCGGTTTCATATCGAACTTAAAATACTATACAATAGCGGAAGCCTATACAAAATATTCAAAAGAAAACATAAATAGCTAAAACTTCAAAATAAATCTAAGATCTCTATGGTAAAGTCTTGCTCTCGGCTCTACTCTCAAACCCGATCGGCTATCCCATAAGCTCATCTTGAATGCTAAATACACCGCATGAAAAGAAAAGCGGTGAGCTTACAAAGCCCGGTGAACGGATATAACAAAACAAAAGCTAAAACAGAGCATAAATACGAATAACGAAATCAAAATGAAATAATGACGAGGAATCTTTTAGGATTCTGCGGAAGCACAAATATACAGAAATCCAAACAACCACATAATAGTTTAGACATCTCATAGCACATTAAAGACACAAAATCAAACACATCAGAACAACCAAACACTTAGCATATCAAGAATAACATATTACGTATAAGCCAAACGGAATGTCTAGAGACTAACGGAAAACACTTCTAAACAAATAAATATGGCATCCATACAAATCAATTAATCAACATTTAATACACTTAATTCAATAATGTAGCAGCGGAAAATGGCAGACCAGTCATGGCAGACATAATAGCTAAACTAGTTCTAATATCAAACCACAACCTTAGCGAGCTTAACATGGCAAGTCACATATCTGACGAGATAATTTACCTTCAAAACACTCAATTATACACTAGCACATTCATCTTGCGAGATCAACTCATTCACGTAACAATAACAAACCATAACATCGGATATACGAATCATGTTTAAGCGTATTAATTCTCGTCCTAGCATGACAACTAATAATCACATAGCGAGATACATCATAGGCACATTCACAAACATATCATATCGAAATATCTTTCTTCTTCAAAAGTAACCCGGAAAATAAATGTACATATATGGAGTAGCTAGCTCGAATTTTGTGAAGGCAGCGTATTACCCGACATCATTCACCGGATAACATATCGGATAACGGATCGATCTAGGATGCATCCATCGCCCTTCCTACATATTCACAAATATGCTTCACCATCCGAGCGATGGCGAACATCACTCATCGCCCAGAGTCATATCGAGGTGCATCGCGACACGGACATGGAACCCCATGACTAGTGAAATATTTGGTTATAGTCAACCAACTTAAGTCAACAGATTTTCAAACATGGCACGGATCATAGATACACACAAGGTCGCCGAATCATATCATATAGTTCATATCATAAGGTTCATATTCGGATAGTCGAGTCGGAGGTTCATATCATAGTGGCATATCATACATTCATAGCGAGAACTTCATAATCGAAGTTCATAATCAACCATAGCAAAGTTCAACAAATGTGTATATCGAGTCTTCCTAACATAAGTTCACAGGATATTTCATAGTTCACTAGAACATAAATTCGGATAAATATGATCAAACATTCGAAGGGTTCATAGCAATGGCATCGAAATCTAATAAACATAAGAGATATAACGAAGAAGGAAAACATGAGGACCTTCTTGAAAGGTCGAACTCATGTCGTTAACATAAGTGTCTTAAAGTAAGACAGAATATCCGTACCTTAAAGCAAATGAGAAGAAAAGCAACAAATGAACGAATACGAAGATGTAACGTCGCGTCTCCTCCAACGAATCTACACGGATTATGATTATTTAATACTTATTAGTATAACAGATTAATCTCATTAATACTTTTAGGGTGGTCAGATTATTTCCATTTTTAGTGACAGACGGAATTCCAATGTTTTAAAGTATAATTCATTACTTAGCCAAACTTATGGGTTTAATATGACAATCATCTTATTTAAGAGTTTATATGATCATTATTCATAGCATAGGGTTTACAATGTCAAAGACGGATTTTAAGACTCTCTTTCAAAGTAGTTTACATAATTTATAACTCACATGAAATAACGGAATTACACAATTAACTTTTAACCCTAATCCACTTCCTATTTAGGTTCTAGGGTTTCCATACTTTTAATATTACTTATTACGCATTCAATTAACATGTTACTCCTTTTAATGACTTCCACTTTGACCTAGAACGTATATGGAAACAAACCGAAGTTACCTCAAAACTCATGCATGTCCTTACGTAATTCATTTACACATGTTGACCCATAATTACCCAAAATTACATGTTGCACCTTTAACATCTTTAATTATACGTACTAACCCTATATTATCAGATTTTACACTTCTAGCCCAAAGGTTTTAGAATTTACAAAACATACCCTTTAAGTTAAATAACCATTCGAATAACCTTCTAAGTATCCAAAATCACACGTTTAGCCCCCACACTTATTTTATACGTTTAGTACATGTATTTTACTGTTTTACAAAATAACCTTAAGTTTCAATATTTACAAAACCAACCCAAACCTTTTATTTAGAGCCGAATAATGTACAATTCAAAAGCAAGCCCTAAACCTAAGTTACACCAATCATTAGCTTATCATTACTACTTCATTAATTACCTTCCATGATTATAGGGAAACCCTAGTTTATACAAAACCCTAATCGCCCCTTTTAAAAACCTTTTCTTTTTATGCTTTTCGAATCAAGAAAAACCCAAAACAAATCACACAAGCTTCAAATTCATAAACATGTATTTTACTCAGGTCTTATAACATGTATCAACTTCTGGAAAAATCAATTCATGCTCTCTAAAATATTATAAGCTCATTCGTTAATTAATATACGATTTTAGGGTTTTAGGTTTCAAATAATTTCATACGACATATAAATCATGCATGGCTAATTTTTATGTGTTATATACGACTTATAGGACTGAATTCATCATTAGAAACATACCCTTGATGAGCTTGAATCGATAGAACAAGAAAACAAAAAAAAACCCGCTTTTGAAACCCTAATTCCTTCAAAAACACACCACGACTAAAACAGCAACTCTGGGAACTCGATCACTATTTTTCCCACCTTCTATACCTTGAATCTCTTCCAAGAAAATGGTCCCAACCTCTGGAAACTGGAATTCGATTTATTAGGGGTTTTGGAGTCGGTTTAGGGTTAATCGGCAATTAGGGATAAAAGTGAACCGAATCTATGTATATATATACTTTTCCAATTTTTCTTGTGGGCTTTAATATGTATTGGACTTAAAATAAATGGTCTTTTAATAATATAAATTATATTGGGCTTTTATTTAGTTTTATTTCTTTTATAAAGTTAATTAAATATTTTCGGCTAATATATAAAATACAAAACTAGTTTTTTATAAAATCATAAACTATAAAAACTACCTTTACAAAGTGTTTAATATTTATTTAGGTCATGTGGGATATTTCTTAAAATTTTCTGAATTTACATAGCTTACTTGGTATTCTTTTGAATTTAATTATTCATACTTTTAATTGTAAGGGTATTTTGGTCTTTTTGTGAACTTTAGAAATTCAGGTATTACAAAAAGATTTGTAATTTGCTAACTTTTTATATTCTCACTCGCTTTTATAAAAAAAATAATAATAAAAAATAAATAAATAAATAAATAAATAAATAAGGGCGATAAAGAGGGAAGACACTCATTTGAAATTATTGTGAGTGAAAATAAAATTTTTTTGAAATTCTTGATCCCAAAATTATAATGGCTATAAGCTGTCTTACATGAACATATTTTGTATTTTCCATCTTGCAATAAATTAGCTAAATTTCTATGTTTAATTAATTTATTTACTAGGTGCAAAATCTCTACTATTTTACAAAGGTTTCTAATCCTCAACTTCCATTAACATTAAAATTTTAACCAAAGATAACACACCTAGTATAACTTTTCTTTTCACGGGATAAAAATGTGACACTATCATTCGCTTACCGTATCTTGAACCACCATTATCTAAAACCGTCTATGTATTGTTGAGACGTTGACCGACACAAACAAACCAATAATCACAAACACCACAAATTATTTGGACCACTTACGCGGTTGCCTTGGTAGTACTTGGCTTATTCAAGTCGAGTTTTCAGTTCTGAGTTGATTGAATCGAGTTCAATCGCTTGTTTTGGGATAAAAAGTAATAACAATAGGAATTTTTTTGAATTAATATCCCATTTCTTATTTCTATTGTACAGTGGCTCGAAGGTTTAAGAAGGTCTTAATTGAATTCGAACTTCGTTCAATAAATAGCTTATTGTTAACATAACTAAAAGTTGAAAACAATTACGAGAACTTGTTATCTGCGTACGTAAAAAACAAAAAAGAATTCTAACTTTTCCTAAGTATCCTAAAGAAAATATCATTGTTGTTCACCATTTTCCTATTTTGGGTATATTTGGCAAAATAGAATGTGTCTTGGTCTTGGTACGGTCTTGAGTCTTGGTCTTGTCGGTGTCGGTGGTCTGGTGTCTTGGTGGTTGAAAAGATTATAAAAGATTTTATTTTATAAGCTACATGAAGTATTCTTTATCTTCGAGATTATGAAAGATTATTTTTATAATCTCTTATAAGTTATGTCTGACAAACAAATATTATTTTTTAAGTAGCTTATTTTTTGAAAAATAAGCATAATTTCTCCATAATCTCATGTGCCAAACATAACATTTACGGTTGATAAGAGTGCAATGACTCAAACCGACATCTCATTGTTACATCAAGACTTCTTTTCTTTTCACTTTATTTTCACTCACATATTCAAAACACAATTCTCAAGAACTTAAGTCAAAACCCAGTTTTAAAAACTCACCATACCAATTAAAACAAAAACTCGTCACAAAACCCCAATTAAAAAGAAGAAAGACTCTTCATTTGGCTAAAGCCAAATATTTGGCGCAGGTTTGGACCAAGACCGTCTTTGATAAGCGTGCAAGGTGGGTGATCGTTTAGAGCCCAAAAATTTTAAGGGCCTAAAAGTTTGTCCTGTTTAACAAATATATACATGTGTACACATTTTTCACATAAAGAAAACATGTGCTCGATCCACCAATGTTCGACTTTCCACATTGAACTCGGCTCCCAAGTTTTCTTAGGAGGAGTTGGGTGTCCTAGCATTCAAGTGACTAAGTTGGACTTAAACCCATCCCTTTAGCGACTTTATAACCAAGTCTCTAGCCAAACCCTTCGTCAAGTGATCGCCTAAATTTTGTTGAGATCTAACAAACTCTATAGATACCACCCATTCATGATAAGCTCGCGAATCATGCTATGTCCGACACCCTAAGTGTCTAGACTTACCATTGTACGTTTAGCTATATGCCTTAGCCAATGTAGCTGCACTATCACAACGGATAGAAATAGGTGCTATAGGTTTGAGCCACAATGGAATCAAGAAGCAAGTTTTCAACCATTCATTTGCTTTACCCAGTACGCCAAAGCCACAAATTGATTCCATTGTTGAACCGGTGATGCAAGTTTGCTTCTGGATGCCCAAGAAATTGCACCTAAGTAGGAATACCCGACCACCGGTAGACGATTGTCTTCGATGTTCCGATCCAACTTGCATCGGTGTATCCTTCTAACACCGATGGGTAACAAGATATGAGGACTATAATCCATAGTTCTCTTCAAATACTAGACTACCCTTGAACCGCTTGCCGGTGATGATCGAAAGCACTAGGATTACTAGTATACCTGCCAATTTTCCCACTTGCAAAACCAATATCGGTCTTGTACAAGTCATGGCATACATCAAGCGACCAATTACCCTAGAATACTCAAGTTGAGATACAACTTTGCCATTATTAGGCATCGACTTCTCACAAGTATCCATAGGTGTACCTTACTAGAGTACAATCAAAGTAATTGAATTTCCTCAACACCTTCTCAATATAATGAGACCGAGAGATAGAAATTCTTTTTACTTTCATGTTTAATCCTTATACCAAGGATAACATCGCCTCCCCATGTCTTTCATGGAGAACCTTGATGACAAAATTCCTTTGTCGGTCAACTGATTTTAGTCATCCCAAAGATCAACATGTCATCAACATATAGACAAATGATGACTCCTTTACCGAATTCATCAAATTTGCTATATACACATTTGTCGACTTGGTTAAGAACATAACCACTAGACAAAACCACTTTATCAAATTTTGATGCCATTGCTTAGGTGCCCTGCTTTGGTCCATAAAGAGACTTAATCGGTTTACACACCTTGTTTTCATTGCAGAGCATGATGAAGCCACGAGGTTGGTTCATATAAACCTCCTCATCCAATTCACCATTTAAGAAAGTTGTCTTCACATCCATCGATGAATAATCGAGTTGTGGATAGATGCCAAAGCAATCGGCCAGTCTTATGGTATCGTCCACGAGCCACGGGGCATAAACAAATATCTGAAATCAAACAACCACATAATAGTTTAGACATCTCATAGCACATTAAAGACACAAAATCAAACACATGAGAACAACCAACACTTAGCATATCAAGAATAACATATTACGTATAAGCCCAAACGGATGTCTAGAGACTAACACTTCTAAACAAATAAATATGGCATCCATACAAATCAATTAATCAACATTTAATACACTTAATTCAATAATGTAGCGGTGGAAAATGGAGACCAGATCATGGCGGACATAATAGCTAAACTAGTTCTAATATCAAACTAACCTTAGCGAGCTTAACATGGCAAGTCACATATCTGAGCGATAATTTACCTTCAAAACACTCAATTATACACTAGCACATTCATCTTGCGGATCAACTCATTCGTAACAATAACAAACCATAACATCGGATATCACGAATCATGTTTAAGCGTATTAATTACATCCTAGCATGACAACTAATAATCACATAGCGGATACATCATAGGCATTCACAAACATATCATATCGAAATATCTTTCTTCTTCAAAAGTAACTTGGAAAATAAATGTACATATATGGAGTAGCTAGCTCCCGAATTTTGTGAAGGCAGCGTGTGCTGACATCATTCACCGGATAACATCGGATAACGATCGGATCTAGGATGCATCCCGCCCTTCTACATATTCGCATAATATGCTTCACCATCGAGCGATGGCGAACATCACTCTCGCCTAGAGTCATATCGAGTGCATCAACGTCTGACATGGAACCCCATGACTAGTGAAATATTTGGTTATAGTCGACCAACTTAAGTCAAGCAGTTTTCAAATATGGCGGAATCATAGATACACACAGGTCGCGAATCATATCATATAGTTCATATCATAGGTTCATAGGATAGTGTCGAGGAGGTTCATATCATGGTGGCATATCATACATTCATAAGAGAACTTCATAATCGAGTTCATAATCAACCATGCAAAGTTCAACAAATGTGTATATCGAGTCTTCAACATAAGTTCACATAAGATATTTCATAGTTCACTAGAACATAAATTCGGATAAATGTGGATCAAGCATTGAGAAAGGGTTCATAGCAATGGCATGAATCCTAATAAACATAAGAGATAGAAGAAGGAAAACATGAGGACCTTTCTTTGAAAAGGTCGAAACTACGTATCGTTAACATAAGTGTCTTAAAGTAAGAGCGGAATATCCAGTATAAAGCAAATGAGAAGAAAAGCAACAAATGAGCGAATACACGAAGATGTAACGGCTCCTCGCGAATCTACGGATTATGATTATTTAATACTTATTAGTATAACGGATTAATCTCATTAATACTTTTAGGGTGGTCGATTATTTCCATTTTTAGTAATGACGAATTCCAATGTTTTAAAGTATAATTCATTACTGCCAAACTTATGGGTTTAATATGACAATCATCTTATTTAAGGTTTATATGATCATTATTCATAGCATAGGTTTACAATGTCAAGGCAGTTTTAAGACTCTCTTTCAAGTAGTTTACATAATTTATAACTCATGAAATAAGCGGAATTACACAATTAACTTTTAACCTAATCCACTTCCTATTTAGGTTCTAGGGTTTCCATACTTTAATATTACTTATTACACATTCAATTAACATGTTACTCCTTTTAATGACTTCCTTTGACCTAAACGTATATGGAAACAAATGAAGTTACCAGCTTCATGCATGTCCTTATTAATTCATTTACATGTTGACCCATAATTACCCAAAATTACATGCACCTTTAACATCTTTAATTATACGTGCTAACCCTATATTAGATTTTACTTCTATTTAAAGGTTTTAGAATTTACAAACACCTTCTAAGTTAAATAACCATTGAATAACCTTCTAAGTATCCAAAATCACCGTTTAGCCCCCACTTATTTTATCGTTTAGTACATGTATTTTACTGTTTTACAAAAATAACCTAAGTTTCAATATTTACAAAACCAACCCAAACCTTTATTTAGAGGCGAATAATATACAATTCAAAGCAAGCCCTAAACCTAAGTTACACCAATCATTAGCTTATCATTACTACTTCATTAATTACCTTCCATGATTATAGAAACCCTAGTTTATACAAAACCTAATACCTTTTAAAACCTTTTCTTTTATGCTTTTCGAATCAAGAAAACCCAAAACAAATCACACAAGCTTCAAATTCATAAACATGTATTTTACTCAGGTCTTATAACATGTATCAACTTCTGAAAAATCAATTCATGCTCTCTAAAATATTATAAGCTCATTCGTTAATTAATATCGATTTTAGGGTTTTAGGTTTCAAATAATTTCTTAATACATATATATTATATGTTATATCTTATCTGAATAATAACAAATATTCTAGAACAAGAACACAAAAAACCCTTTTGTGAAACCCTAATTCCTTCAAAAACACCACGACTAAAACAACTCTGGAACTCGATCACTATTTTCCCACCTTCTATACCTTGAATCGTCCAAGAAAATGGTCCCAACCTCTGGAAGCTGGAATTCGATTTATTAGGGGTTTGGAGTCGGTTTAGGGTTAATCGGCAATGGGATAAAGTGAACCGAATCTATGTATATATACTTTTCCAATTTTTCTTGTGGGCTTTAATATGTATTGGACTTAAAATAAATGGTCTTTTAATAATATAAATTATATTGGGCTTTTATTTAGTTTTATTTCTTTTATAAAGTTAATTAAATATTTTCGGCTAATATATAAAATACAAAACTAGTTTTATAAAATCATAAACTATAAAATACCTTTACAAAGTGTTTAATATTTATTTAGGTCATGTGGGATATTTCTTAAAATTTTACGAATTTACATAGCTTACTTGGTATTCTTTTGAATTTAATTATTCATACTTTTAATTGTAGGGTATTTTGGTCTTTTTGTGAACTTTAGAAATTCGGTATTACAATTCTTCCCTCTAAAAGAAAATTTAGTCCTCGAAATTGGACAAAGCGAACAGGCAGAGAGCAGAATCGGTTTGAATTTCTAGAATATATCGAACATTAATCTTATCTCGAAACAAATGAATTTCTTATCGAATATTCAAACTCAAACTTATTAAGAAATCATATCAATAGTCGAATACTTATATTATGTGTTATACCCTCATCGGAATAATGGGAGAACAATTGAGGCCTTGAAGAGTCAATGACAAATTCTAACTTATTCGAGATATCAAATGATGAGGACATCAAATGCATAGGCGGAATAAATGCTATCGGCCTCAATCAGCGAGAAATATGGGAGACATATAGGTTAAGGTAGTCATAGCAATCTAGAGGTTCGTGCGAGATCATAACAATGAATTCCAAGCGTGCAAAACTTATAAGAAACAGAATCTTGGCGAAAATCTACCGCATTAGGTGCGAATTCAAGCGAACATGACAAACACAAATAACGGATACAAGTCAAAGTCTATACACATCAATCACAGGCATTTCAGGGCGTATTATACCTTCAATAAGTTGATTATGTGATCTACATTATTCGTTGATCGGCGTCATAATACTTGCATCATATAACAAGTTCTTATTGTCATTATATTCGGTCTCGGGTCATGACAATACACATAGCTAATATCAAAACAAAACATACCACATACGGATATTACACGAATAGCAAACATACTATGACAAACGGATACATTAGTATACCATCATGATGGCCTTCATTCAGCGAAATCAAACAACAACACTAAGAGAATAAATAGCGAGGCAGACTTATGAGGACTAGCGGCTTAGCGAATCTATTAGAAAGAAACAACAGCGGACAAAATTATACCTCCAAAATTTTGTTTTATTTCCATTAATCAAACAAAATTGAGAATCGTCTTCGATGAACTTCAAAACAAAACTTAAAATTCCAGTTCAAGCGTCAAATGAGAAACAAAAGGCCCTATTTCGAAACCAAATGTCGGAAAATTCTAAATAAGAGGTAACAAATCGAAGCGAAACTCCTATTCACGTGTCGGATTGAACCTACTAGTGGCCGTAGACTCCGTTTCGACTCACCTCGTACTCTTCCTTGGGTTCCTCTTCTTCCTCCCTCGCTTATCCATCCGTTCTTGTTTCCTTACGAGTGGTGAGGCGACTAAAAAAGCCACCTTCCTTCTCTCTTCCTCCTCGAGCCACGATCCACAAGGCATCTGATCGCGACTCTCGTTAGTCTACTCCTTCATCCTCAGAACTTGGGACACATGATATGTAGTAGTGAAACCGTTTGTCAACCACCTTGGTTTCATATTCTTCCACCACTCTCGTCCAGTGGTCCTCGAGTCGACTTCTCTCGATGGTACATGGCCACATGGCGGGAACTCTTATCCTCTTATTAGTCCTCTTCACTTTACCATACCTAGTGCACCCTTAGCAATGATGCGGCCCGCCGTCTTCTCCATATGTTGCTGGCGGTTCCTCGATTACTCTATCGGATGAACTAAGCGCGAGGAATAACCATCTAAAGAAATACCAACTCAATAAAACTTAATACGATGAGATACTGGCAATGTGAAGGAAAATCCTAAATCTACCCACTTCTCACGGTCATAGCCTAAGCTCAGGGTCCTAAACCTAGATCTACCATAAATTGTAACACCCAGGCAGGCAAGGGTAAAGATATCTGTCGGTTTCATATCGAAACTTAAAATACTATACAATAGCGGAAGCCTATACAAAATATTCAAAAGAAAACATAAATAGCTAAAACTTCAAATAAATCTAAGATCTCTATGGTAAAGTCTTGCTCGGCTCTACTCTCAAACGGATCATTATCCCATAAGCTCATCTTGAATGCTAAATACACATGCATGAAAAGAAAAGTGCGGTGAGCTTACAAAGCCCGGTGAGCGGATATAACAAAACAAAGCTAAAGCAGAACGCCATACGAATGAAATCAAAATGAAATAATGGCGAGGAATCTTTTAGGATTACCAGGCTTACAAATATACAATCGAACAACCACATAATAGTTTAGACATCTCATAGCACATTAAAGACACAAAATCAAACACATCGAACAACCAAACACTTAGCATATCAAGAATAACATATTACGTATAAGCCACGGAATGTCTAGAGACTAACGAACTTACTTAAACAAATAAATATGGCATCCATACAAATCAATTAATCAACATTTAATACACTTAATTCAATAATGTAGCGGCGGAAAATGGCGGACCGGTCATGGCGGACATAATAGCTAAACTAGTTCTAATATCAAACCACAACCTGGCGAGCTTAACATGGCAAGTCACATATACAGACAGATAATTTGCCTTCAAAACACTCAATTATACACTAGCACATTCATCTTGCAGTCAACTCATTCACGTAACAATAACAAACCATAACATCGGATATCGAATCATGTTTAAGCGTATTAATGTCTAGCATGACAACTAATAATCACATAGCGGATACATCATAGGCACATTCACAAACATATCATATCAAATATCTTTCTTCTTCAAAGTAACCCGGAAAATAAATGTACATATATGGAGTAGCTAGCTCAATTTTGTGAAGGCAGTATTACCGCGACATCATTCACGGATAACATATCGGATAACGGATCGGATCTAGGATGCATCCATCGCCCCTTCCTACATATTCACAAATATGCTTCACCATCCGAGCATGGCGAACATCACTCTCGCCCAGAGTCCATGAGTGCATCGCGATACGGACATGGAACCCCATGACTAGTGAAATATTTGGTTATAGTCAACCAACAAAGTCAATGATTTCAAACATGGCACGGATCATAGATACACAAGGTCGAGAATCATATCATATAGTTCATATCATAAGGTTCATATTGATAGTCGAGTGGAGGTTCATATCATAGTGGCATATCATACATTCATAGCAGAACTTCATAATCGAAGTTCATAATCAACCATGTAAAGTTCAACAAATGTGTATATCGAGTCTTCCAACATAAGTTCATCAGGATATTTCATAGTTCACTAGAACATAAATTGAGATAAATAACGGATCAAACATTGAAAGGGTTCATAGCAATGGCATGAAATCCTAATAAACATAAGAATATAACGAAGAAGACATGAGGACCTTCTTGAAAGACGAACTCATGTACGTTAACATAAGTGTCTTAAAGTAGGCAGAATATCCGTACCTTAAAGCAAATGAGAAGAAAAGCAACAAATGAGCGAATCACGAAGATGTAGCGTCGCGTCTCCTCCAAGCGAATCTACACGGATTATGATTATTTAATACTTATTAGTATGATTAATCTCATTAATACTTTTAGGGTGGTCGATTATTTCCATTTTTAGTGACAGAGCGAATTCCAATGTTTTAAAGTATAATTCATTACTTAGCCAAACTTATGGGTTTAATATGACAATCATCTTATTTAAGAGTTTATATGATCATTATTCATAGCATAGGGTTTACAATGTCAAAGAGGATTTTAAGACTCTCTTCAAAGTAGTTTACATAATTTATAACTACATGAAATAACGGAATTACATTAACTTTTAACCTAATCCACTTCCTATTTAGGTTCTAGGGTTTCCATACTTTTAATATTACTTATTACATTCAATTAACATGTTACTCCTTTTAATGACTTCCTTGACCTGAGCGTATATGAAACAAGCCAGTTACCCTCGCTCATGCATGTCCTTAAATTCATTTACATGTTGACCCATAATTACCCAAAATTACATGTTGCACTTTAACATCTTTAATTATACGTACTAACCCTATATTATCGATTTTACACTTCTGAAGGTTTTAATTTACAAAACATACCCTTAAGTTAAATAACCATTCGAATAACCTAAGTATCCAAAATCACCGTTGCCCTACACTTATTTTATACGTTTAGTACATGTATTTTACTGTTTTACAAAATAACTTTAAGTTTCAATATTTACAAAACAACCCAAACCTTTTATTTAGAGGCAGATAATGTACAATTCAAAAGCAAGCCCTAAACCTAAGTTACACCAATCATTAGCTTATCATTACTACTTCATTAATTACCTTCCATGATTATAGGAAACCCTAGTTTATACAAAACCCTAATCGCCCTTTTAAAAACCTTTTCTTTTTATGCTTTTCGAATCAAGAAAAACCAAAACAAATCACAAGCTTCAAATTCATAAACATGTATTTTACTCAGGTCTTATAACATGTATCAACTTCTGGAAAAATCAATTCATGCTCTCTAAAATATTATAAGCTCATTCGTTAATTAATATACGATTTTAGGGTTTAGGTTTCAAATAATTTCATCGACATATAAATCATGCATGGCTAATTTTATGTGTTATATACGACTTATAGGACTGAATTCATCATTAGAAACATACCCTTGATGAGCTTGAATCGATAGAACAAGAAAACAAAAAAAAACCCGCTTTTGAAACTAATTCCTTCAAAAACACACGACTAAAGCAGCAACTGGAACTCGATCACTATTTTTCCCACCTTCTATACCTTGAATCTCGTCCAAAAAAATGGTCCCAACCTCTGGAAGCTGGAATTCGATTTATTAGGGGTTTTGGGTCGGTTTAGGGTTAATCGGCAATGGGATAAAAGTGAACGAATCTATGTATATATATACTTTTCCAATTTTTCTTGTGGGCTTTAATATGTATTGGACTTAAAATAAATGGTCTTTTAATAATATAAATTATATTGGGCTTTTATTTAGTTTTATTTCTTTTATAAAGTTAATTAAATATTTTCGGCTAATATATAAAATACAAAACTAGTTTTTATAAAATCATAAACTATAAAACTACCTTTACAAAGTGTTTAATATTTATTTAGGTCATGTGGGATATTTCTTAAAATTTTACGAATTTACATAGCACTTGGTATTCTTTTGAATTTAATTATTCATACTTTTAATTGTAAGGGTATTTTGGTCTTTTGTGAACTTTAGAAATTCAGGTATTACAAAAGATTTGTAATTTGCTAACTTTTATATTCTCACTAAGCTTTTATAAAAAATAATAATAAAAAATATAAATAAATAAATAAATAAATAAGGCGATAAAGAGGAAGACACTCATTTGAAATTATTGAGTGAAAATAAAATTTTTGAAATTCTTGATCCCAAAATTATAATGGCTATAAGCTGTCTTACATGAACATATTTTGTATTTTCCATCTTGCAATAAATTAGCTAAATTTCTATGTTTAATTAATTTATTTACTAGGTGCAAAATCTCTACTATTTTACAAGGTTTCTAATCCTCAACTTCCATTAACATTAAAATTTTAACCAAAGATAACACATCACAGTATAACTTTTCTTTTCACATGGGATAAAAATGTGACACTATCATTCGTTCTAGTATCTTGAACCACCATTATCTAAAACCGTCCATTTGTTGGGGCGTTGACCGACACAAACAAACCAATAATCACAAACACCACAAATTATTTCGACCACTTAGCGGTTGCCTTGGTAGCCTTGCTTATTCAAGTCGAGTTTTCGAGTTCTGAGTTGATTGAATCGAGTTCAATCGGTTGTTTTGGGATAAAAAGTAATACAATAGGAATTTTTTTGAATTAATATCCATTTCTTATTTCTATTGTACGATTAGTTCGAAGGTTTAAGAAGGTCTTAATTGAATTCGAACGTTCAATAAATAGCTTATTGTTAACATAACTAAAGTTGAAAACAATTCGAGAACTTGTTATCTGCGTCGTAAAAAACAAAAAGAATTCTAACTTTTCCTAAGTATCCTAAAGAAAATATCATTGTTGTTCACCATTTCCTATTTTGGGTATATTTGGCAAAATAGAATGTGCGGTCTTGGTCTTAGGTGTCTTGAGTCTTAATCTTGGTCTTTGGTCTTTGGTCTTTGGTCTTTGGTGGTTGAAAAGATTATAAAAGATTTTATTTTATAAGCTACATGAAGTATTCTTTATCTTCGAGAGATTATGAAGATTATTTTTATAATCTCTTATAAGTGTCGACAAACAAATATTATTTTTAAGTAGCTTTTTTTGAAAAATAATAATTTCTAATAATCTCATGTGCCAAACATAACATTTACGGTTGATAAGAGTGCAATGACTCAATGACATCTCATTGTTACATGACACTTCTTTTCTTTTCACTTTATTTTCACTCACATATTCAAAACACAATTCTCGATTAAGTCAAAACCAGTTTTAAAAACTCACCATACCAATTAAAACAAAAACTCGTCCAAAACAATTAAAAAGAAGAAAGACTCTTCATTTGGCTAAAGCCAAATATTTGGCGATGGTTTGGACCAAGACCGTCTTTGATAAGCGTGCAGGTGGGTGATCGTTTAGAGCCCCAAAAATTTAAAGGGCCTAAAAGTTTGTCCGTTTAACAAATATATATGTGTACACATTTTCCATAAAGAAAACATGCTCGATCCAGATATTCGACTTTCCACATGAACTCGGCTCCCAGTTTTCTTAGGAGGAGTTGGGTGTCTAGCATTCGGTGACTAAGTTGGACTTAAACCCATCCCTGGCAGACTTTATAACCAAGTCTCTGCCAAACCCTTCGTCAAGTGATCGCCTAAATTTTGTTGAGATCTAACAAACTCTATAGATACCACCCATTCATGATAAGCTCGCGAATCATGCTATATGCGACACCTAAGTGTCTAGACTTACCATTATCGTTTAGCTATATGCCTTAGCCAATGTGGCGCACTATCCTGTGGGATAGAAATAGGTGCTATAGGTTTGAGCCACAATGGAATCTCAAGAAAGTTTTCAACCATTAATTTGCTTTGGCGGTACGCAAGCCACATCATTCCATTGTTGAGCGGGTGATGCAAGTTTGCTTCTGGATGCCCAAGAAATTGCACCTAAGTAGGAATACCCGACCCTTTGTGACGGTTGTCTTGATGTTCTTGATCAACTTGCATCGGTGTATCCTTCTAACAACGATGGGTAACGATATGAGGACTATAATCCATAGTTCTCTTCAAATACTTGATACCCTTTAATTGCTTGCGGTGATGAAACTAGGATTACTAGTATACTGCTCAATTTTCCCCTTGCAAAACCAATATCGGTCTTACAAGTCATGGCATACATCGACAGCCAATTACCCTAGAATACTCAAGTTGAGATACAACTTTGCCATTAGCATCGACTTCTCGCAGTATCCATAGGTGTATTACTAGAGTACAATCAAAGTAATTGAATTTCCTCGACACCTTCTCAATATAATGAGGCGAGAGATAGAAATTCTTTTTACTTTCATGTTTAATCCTTATACCAGGATAACATCGGCCTCCCCATGTCTTTCATGGAGAACCTTGATGACAAAATTCCTTTGTCGGTCCACTGATTTTAGTCGATCCCAAAGATCAACATGTCATCACATAGACAAATGATGACTCCTTGCAATTCATCAAATTTGCTATACACATATCCGACTTGGTTAAGAACATAACCACTAGACAAAACCACTTTATCAAATTTTGATGCCATTGCTTAGGTGCACTGCTTTGGTCCAAAGAGACTTAATCGGTTTACACACCTTGTTTTCATTGCGGAGCATGATGAAGCCACGAGGTTGGTTCATATAAACCTCCTCATCAATTCACCATTTAAAAGTTGTGCACATCCATCGATGAATAATCAGTTGTGGATAGATGCCAAAGCAATCGGCAGTCTTATAGTCGTCCCGGCCACAGGGGCATAAGTATCAAAATAGTCTATATCCACGACTTTTGTTTAAAGTCACGAATGACTAGTCTAGCCTTGAACTTCTCAATAGTTTCATCTACCTTCATTTTCTTTTGAAAATCCATTTACAACCAAGGTTTACAACCCGGTGGTAGATCGACCAACACCCAAGTGTTGTTGCCCATGATGGAGTTCATCTCATCATTGATTGCTTCTTTCGAAAGCAATATCTTGGGACTTCATTGCTTCTTCAAATGTCTTGGGATCATCCTCGACAATGAAGCAATAGGAGTATTGATGCGAGATCTCATCCTTGTTCCTTCATAGTATAGTTGAAACTCGAGGTCCAAATGACTTTGGAGTCGACCCTGCTCTTTCTAGCCACGAGGTTCGAGGTTGTTGAACCAACCTCATCAAAGGACCTGATGGTTCATCATCAGACTCGATACACCAATTTCGCAGGTTCCATTAGGAATCCTCATACTTGGTCGGTGATAATCATGGGTCTTTCTTGGTTGGCGTCTGGTCCCAACCTGCTGGATAGGTCAGTGTAAATGACAAATAACAAGCTGTTAACATAGCTTCACCACAAAATCCTTGACTCGATCTGAATAGGACAACATGGTGTATCTCCTTGACACCATTTTCCTTGAAACACCATTTTCTTTGAGGGTATAAAGACGATCGTTTCATGGATTATTCCAGCGAATGAAATCATGAGTATCCATGTACTCACTCCCTATCGGTCCTTAATCTTTTGATCAAAGACCAGTTGTAATTCAACAATTTTAAACACTCTGAATTTATCTAATGCTTCATCCTTAGTATGTAACAAATAAACATAACAAAACCTAGACATCATCAATAAATATACAGTACTTATTCCCCAGATGGGGTATGCAAGTCACAGTCCTTTGTGTATTAGCTCAGAGCTTAGTCTCGACTAACACCACGAAAGGTTTCTTAGTTATCTTGGTCATGCATGCAGTTTACACTTTTTTGTCCATGTCAAATCTTGGATTAACCCATCCTTAGACATATGTTGCATTCTCTTATAGTGTACATGGCCAGTCTAGCATGCCAAAGGGTGAGTCGGTCTACGGTCGGTGGTGGTCACAAAGGCTGAATTTACACTATCGGTGGCAATATATATACTATCGGTGGAAATATTAAGCTGAACATTTGAATACATAAATAACCAAAACCAATAAAAACACCATTCTTAGAAAGAACAAATTTATCAGTTCAATAACTTGTTTATATCCATGATTATTCAAAACACTACTGAAACCAAGTTCTTCCTTATATCAGAGAACATTAAACAAAGTTACAATCTTTCGAGAACTAAACTTAAGATCTACACAACCATGACCATGCACCAAGGTTGTTGACTCATTTCCATGTGAAGAATAGAACCATCATTCGACTCATGCAGTCTTGAACGACTTCTATCTTTGCACACATGTTTGTGCGCGAGAGTCAACCCTGCACGCATCATCATCACGCACATAATGAGATTCGGATACATATGTAACATAATAAATCACGAAAAGACTTATTAACTATATTACGACTGTCGGTGAGTTGGAAGAACCTGCTCCACGAACCATTAGTGCACGATCCATTGGATTTACCACCAACTTTAACACCCTTGCAATCCTTTTAATGTGACCGGTTTGCCACATTTCCAACAAGTAGGTGTGGCCTTCTTGTTAGGATCACCTTTGTGTTGTCATGATATTTGCGTTTGCCTTTGTTGTCATTGTACACGGTGGAGTTGTTATGTTCCACCATATTGACAACGGATGCACGATGCATTACTACTCTTTGGCTTGTCATTATCACACCTTGAGAGATTCCTCAATGCGGCAGATGGCCCAACTCAACGAGTTAATTCCTCTTTCTTATGTTTCAAGGTATGCTTGAAATCTTTCCAAAAGGAGGGAGTTTGTCAATGACACAAGCTGAAATAGACTCATCCATATGCATATTATGTTGTGTAAACCTTCCAAGTATACCAAAAGTTCATTGTATTGTTCCATAGTGGTCTTGAATGGTCATTTTGTAATTTGTGAAATTACTAACAAGGAACTTCTTACTTGATGCATCCTCGACCATATATTTGGCATCGAGGTCAGCAGTTCTTTGGAGATTCAATGTTACGATAAATATCAAGCAGGAGAATCGGACATACCATTGAAATTAGACCTCTGCATATGTAGTCATCATTCTCATTTGCTCCTCCTCGGATCTCAGCTCCTTTGTAGCATCATCCCATCATCGGGAATAGGTGTAGTCAAAACATAGACCACACTCATGCACGACAACAAAAGTCATATTCTTTTGCCATCTTCAAAGTCCACCCTTCAAACTTATCAAGCTTGGCAAAGTTTGAAGCCATGTGTTCATTACGGTTGCCATTGATTATCACAAAATAGTTTACTTTGATTGTTAGTGTTTAGGTCCCGAGCAGGGTTAGATAATCAATGTCGTGACAAACAAGTCGGCGAGAAAAAATACCACTGGTGGTTCTGGGATATCACTTGGAATCGTGTTATCACTTTCCAAAGTAAACTACTCGACCCTAATGCTGGTTACGAATATCTACTGGGATAAGACCAAATGCGGTTATGGAATTAGGCGCAATTCTATAATCCTTGCGCTAATAAGTGCTAATGGTTTCTGTATATCTATCATGCATAATAAGATCTCCTATTTATGAGGGATTACTCGCTAGTCGAATGGAATTATGGTATTAATCGACATTAATAACCTCATAATTATCCATTATAGTCGTTAGTGGTTACATGACCAATTAAGCGTGGTCATTATCTGGTTATGCTGCCACTTGAATATGTCGAGGCCCGTACAAGCGGTACTTTCATCGGTGCCGCCATGCTTTGACCGGTGCGACCGCTGCGCGATTAAAACACCAGCGTTGAAACACTACATATCGATTGAAACACAACTTTGGTGGAAACCAAGCGTACTTTCACTAACTACCAATACAAACCACTATTAGAGTCGGGTGTTCATGGACCTTATGGATGTAACAAGTGCCTCAACCCATTACGGTGTGAACTAATCCCACTGTGCTAAATTTTCCAACATTGTTTGGTTTGGCAAATTCTCATTAGTTAAGATTGACACGTAAGATGACCACTAAATGATCCGTAATTAGATGTCTTGTACTCTTGTTATAGTACATTTATTAAAAACTACTCGTCGATATATGAATTTTCAGTTTTGTTCTGATATGGTCGTTTTATACTGCTGTGTTAGTATCTAAGATAGCACATGAGGAATTCTTATTGGCTTGGTCATAGTTTAGTAATTGGTCTTGTCATTTTTGTCAATCCAATAGTTTTAAACATGTCTGCACTTTTTATCCTATTAGTGGGGCATGTCTATAGTTTATGGGTAGGAATTTTGATATGGCCATGTGGGTGTTAATATGGCTAGGTCGGTTATTCTTGTTCTTTGAGTTTTATGTTTGTTGTAAGCCTGATTGGGTAGTTTGTTTCCTTGGGTCCCGCTTTCTCTAATCGTCTTGATTATGAAAGTTGGATGCCTTTGTTTGTATTGTTCGTGTTCCTTTTTAATAAATTGCTGCATTTCTAAAAAAATTGTATCACTTACAAATATTATTGTTTATTTTTTTAGATACCTTGGAATGACAAGAAGCCTTTTTCTACAAAGGAGTTGGATGTCATATGATCATCAATCATGGTAGTATTTAGGAAAGGTTGGCATGTACTCATGTCTTTTTGTATATCTTCTTTCCCTCAGCC
Organism: Chrysanthemum lavandulifolium; assembly: GCA_022545495.1. Classification (NCBI taxonomy): domain Eukaryota; kingdom Viridiplantae; phylum Streptophyta; class Magnoliopsida; order Asterales; family Asteraceae; genus Chrysanthemum; species Chrysanthemum lavandulifolium. Next base: position 268,897,963 of record CM040238.1, read on the forward strand.
TAACAAAACACTTGATTGTGAAACTGTGGTTGTCATGTATAATTAGTGGTACTTAGTATGTTGGGTAGTCAATAGGACCGTATTGATTGTTATAAAGCGATCTTGGATCTTAAATCCATTGGTTTTAGTATAGACCTTCAAGGTTATTATTTTGTTAGAGTTTTGTTTTGTTCTTGTTTACTATGGAAATAAAATAAACGAGTTATTATAACAATTTGTAAAGAAAAAAAATCATAGAGCGGTTTGTAAGGAAAAACAGGGGTCTATGCCTGTAAAATGGTTTTTAAATCACATAGAGCAAGGTTTTCAATGAAAAAACCGGGCTCTATTTAAAATCATAAAGCCCGTTTAAAAACCGGGCTCTATGTCAATAACTAATAGAGTCCCTCCTGTACATCATAAGCGGGCTCTATTAGCATTTTTAACGGGGCTCTATGTCAATTTTGTAGTAGTGTGTACTAGCTTTACAACATCGGTTAAAGCATATACTTAGCTTGTATCTTTTTTTCTATTAAAGAAGATAATTTAGCTTTTATCCTGTCGATTGAAAAAAACAATATGTTACCTTATATAATGAGGTATGTACCAACTACCAAGTATTCATGTTGAGTTTGGTGTGTTATGTTCCTCAGGGAATAAAGTGTTTGTCGATACATTTATTGATGAAGGCGTATGTATGCATGATAAGGTCGTGAGCTATCCCAGAGCCCATTAAACCTTAACGGCTTCACCAGTGACAACAACTTTCTTCATAACCCTCGGCTTCAGTCCAATATCAGTAACCTTTGGCACCTGTCATAGATGAAAACTAAGTTGAGCATGAAGATTATAATTAGATAACATATGAGATATATGCATATTATCAGTATGTTAGATTATTACCTTTGAGGTTGCATGCTGTAAATAACACATAAGCGATGACCTTTAAAATGTGACACTATCATTGTTTTACCATATCTTGTACCACCATTATCTAAACCGTCTATGTATGTTGAGACTTGAGACATTGAAATAAACAAACCAATAACCACAAACACCACAAATTATTTGCGGTCGCTTAAGCGATTCGTTGGTATTACTGGCTTATTCAAGTCGAGTTGGTCAGTTCTGAGTTGATTGAATCGAGTTCAATCGAGTTGTTTTGAAAACATAAGTAATAACCAGGGAAAAATTGTGAATTAATATCACATTTCTTATTTCTATTGTCACGGTGGCTTGAAGGTTTAAGAAGGTCTTTGAATTCGAACTTTGTTGCATAAATAGTTTATTGTTAACATAACTAAAAGTTGAAAACAATTACGATATTATCTCTGCGTCGTAAAACAAAAGAATTATAACTTTTCTTAAGTATCCAAAGAAAATATCATTCTTGTTCAACCATTTCCTATTTTAAGTATTGTAGATTACGTTTGATAAGAGTGCAATGAGTCAAATCAAACTCGCATCTCATTGTTACATCGACACTTTTTCTTTTCACTTTATTTTCACTCATACACTCGAAACACAATTCCATTAACTTAAGTCAAAACCCTTTTAAAAACTCACCATACCAATTAAAACAAAACTCATAAAACCCCAATTAAAAACCTCGATTTTCATTTTTCATTGTAAAATTGTAACACCCGACCGAGGGTAAAGATATCTGTCTGGTTTCATATCGAACTTAAAATACTATACAATAGCGGAAGCCTATACAAAATATTCAAAAAAACATAAATAGCTAAAACTTCAAAAATAAATCTAAGATCTCTATGGTCTTTCTCGGCTCTACTCGAACCCGGATCGGCTATCCCAAAGCTCATCTTGAATGCTAAATACACCGCATGAAAGAGTGCGGTGCTGACAACCCGGTGAGCGGATATAACAAAACAAAAGCTAAAGCGAACGCCATCTGAATGAAATCAAAATGAAATAATGACGAGAATCTTTTAGGATTAAGGCACAAATATCTGAAATCAAACAACCACATAATAGTTTAGACATCTCATAGCACATTAAAGACACAAAATCAAACACATGAGAACAACCAACACTTAGCATATCAAGAATAACATATTACGTATAAGCCCAAACGGATGTCTAGAGACTAACACTTCTAAACAAATAAATATGGCATCCATACAAATCAATTAATCAACATTTAATACACTTAATTCAATAATGTAGCGGTGGAAAATGGAGACCAGATCATGGCGGACATAATAGCTAAACTAGTTCTAATATCAAACTAACCTTAGCGAGCTTAACATGGCAAGTCACATATCTGAGCGATAATTTACCTTCAAAACACTCAATTATACACTAGCACATTCATCTTGCGGATCAACTCATTCGTAACAATAACAAACCATAACATCGGATATCACGAATCATGTTTAAGCGTATTAATTACATCCTAGCATGACAACTAATAATCACATAGCGGATACATCATAGGCATTCACAAACATATCATATCGAAATATCTTTCTTCTTCAAAAGTAACTTGGAAAATAAATGTACATATATGGAGTAGCTAGCTCCCGAATTTTGTGAAGGCAGCGTGTGCTGACATCATTCACCGGATAACATCGGATAACGATCGGATCTAGGATGCATCCCGCCCTTCTACATATTCGCATAATATGCTTCACCATCGAGCGATGGCGAACATCACTCTCGCCTAGAGTCATATCGAGTGCATCAACGTCTGACATGGAACCCCATGACTAGTGAAATATTTGGTTATAGTCGACCAACTTAAGTCAAGCAGTTTTCAAATATGGCGGAATCATAGATACACACAGGTCGCGAATCATATCATATAGTTCATATCATAGGTTCATAGGATAGTGTCGAGGAGGTTCATATCATGGTGGCATATCATACATTCATAAGAGAACTTCATAATCGAGTTCATAATCAACCATGCAAAGTTCAACAAATGTGTATATCGAGTCTTCAACATAAGTTCACATAAGATATTTCATAGTTCACTAGAACATAAATTCGGATAAATGTGGATCAAGCATTGAGAAAGGGTTCATAGCAATGGCATGAATCCTAATAAACATAAGAGATAGAAGAAGGAAAACATGAGGACCTTTCTTTGAAAAGGTCGAAACTACGTATCGTTAACATAAGTGTCTTAAAGTAAGAGCGGAATATCCAGTATAAAGCAAATGAGAAGAAAAGCAACAAATGAGCGAATACACGAAGATGTAACGGCTCCTCGCGAATCTACGGATTATGATTATTTAATACTTATTAGTATAACGGATTAATCTCATTAATACTTTTAGGGTGGTCGATTATTTCCATTTTTAGTAATGACGAATTCCAATGTTTTAAAGTATAATTCATTACTGCCAAACTTATGGGTTTAATATGACAATCATCTTATTTAAGGTTTATATGATCATTATTCATAGCATAGGTTTACAATGTCAAGGCAGTTTTAAGACTCTCTTTCAAGTAGTTTACATAATTTATAACTCATGAAATAAGCGGAATTACACAATTAACTTTTAACCTAATCCACTTCCTATTTAGGTTCTAGGGTTTCCATACTTTAATATTACTTATTACACATTCAATTAACATGTTACTCCTTTTAATGACTTCCTTTGACCTAAACGTATATGGAAACAAATGAAGTTACCAGCTTCATGCATGTCCTTATTAATTCATTTACATGTTGACCCATAATTACCCAAAATTACATGCACCTTTAACATCTTTAATTATACGTGCTAACCCTATATTAGATTTTACTTCTATTTAAAGGTTTTAGAATTTACAAACACCTTCTAAGTTAAATAACCATTGAATAACCTTCTAAGTATCCAAAATCACCGTTTAGCCCCCACTTATTTTATCGTTTAGTACATGTATTTTACTGTTTTACAAAAATAACCTAAGTTTCAATATTTACAAAACCAACCCAAACCTTTATTTAGAGGCGAATAATATACAATTCAAAGCAAGCCCTAAACCTAAGTTACACCAATCATTAGCTTATCATTACTACTTCATTAATTACCTTCCATGATTATAGAAACCCTAGTTTATACAAAACCTAATACCTTTTAAAACCTTTTCTTTTATGCTTTTCGAATCAAGAAAACCCAAAACAAATCACACAAGCTTCAAATTCATAAACATGTATTTTACTCAGGTCTTATAACATGTATCAACTTCTGAAAAATCAATTCATGCTCTCTAAAATATTATAAGCTCATTCGTTAATTAATATCGATTTTAGGGTTTTAGGTTTCAAATAATTTCTTAATACATATATATTATATGTTATATCTTATCTGAATAATAACAAATATTCTAGAACAAGAACACAAAAAACCCTTTTGTGAAACCCTAATTCCTTCAAAAACACCACGACTAAAACAACTCTGGAACTCGATCACTATTTTCCCACCTTCTATACCTTGAATCGTCCAAGAAAATGGTCCCAACCTCTGGAAGCTGGAATTCGATTTATTAGGGGTTTGGAGTCGGTTTAGGGTTAATCGGCAATGGGATAAAGTGAACCGAATCTATGTATATATACTTTTCCAATTTTTCTTGTGGGCTTTAATATGTATTGGACTTAAAATAAATGGTCTTTTAATAATATAAATTATATTGGGCTTTTATTTAGTTTTATTTCTTTTATAAAGTTAATTAAATATTTTCGGCTAATATATAAAATACAAAACTAGTTTTATAAAATCATAAACTATAAAATACCTTTACAAAGTGTTTAATATTTATTTAGGTCATGTGGGATATTTCTTAAAATTTTACGAATTTACATAGCTTACTTGGTATTCTTTTGAATTTAATTATTCATACTTTTAATTGTAGGGTATTTTGGTCTTTTTGTGAACTTTAGAAATTCGGTATTACAATTCTTCCCTCTAAAAGAAAATTTAGTCCTCGAAATTGGACAAAGCGAACAGGCAGAGAGCAGAATCGGTTTGAATTTCTAGAATATATCGAACATTAATCTTATCTCGAAACAAATGAATTTCTTATCGAATATTCAAACTCAAACTTATTAAGAAATCATATCAATAGTCGAATACTTATATTATGTGTTATACCCTCATCGGAATAATGGGAGAACAATTGAGGCCTTGAAGAGTCAATGACAAATTCTAACTTATTCGAGATATCAAATGATGAGGACATCAAATGCATAGGCGGAATAAATGCTATCGGCCTCAATCAGCGAGAAATATGGGAGACATATAGGTTAAGGTAGTCATAGCAATCTAGAGGTTCGTGCGAGATCATAACAATGAATTCCAAGCGTGCAAAACTTATAAGAAACAGAATCTTGGCGAAAATCTACCGCATTAGGTGCGAATTCAAGCGAACATGACAAACACAAATAACGGATACAAGTCAAAGTCTATACACATCAATCACAGGCATTTCAGGGCGTATTATACCTTCAATAAGTTGATTATGTGATCTACATTATTCGTTGATCGGCGTCATAATACTTGCATCATATAACAAGTTCTTATTGTCATTATATTCGGTCTCGGGTCATGACAATACACATAGCTAATATCAAAACAAAACATACCACATACGGATATTACACGAATAGCAAACATACTATGACAAACGGATACATTAGTATACCATCATGATGGCCTTCATTCAGCGAAATCAAACAACAACACTAAGAGAATAAATAGCGAGGCAGACTTATGAGGACTAGCGGCTTAGCGAATCTATTAGAAAGAAACAACAGCGGACAAAATTATACCTCCAAAATTTTGTTTTATTTCCATTAATCAAACAAAATTGAGAATCGTCTTCGATGAACTTCAAAACAAAACTTAAAATTCCAGTTCAAGCGTCAAATGAGAAACAAAAGGCCCTATTTCGAAACCAAATGTCGGAAAATTCTAAATAAGAGGTAACAAATCGAAGCGAAACTCCTATTCACGTGTCGGATTGAACCTACTAGTGGCCGTAGACTCCGTTTCGACTCACCTCGTACTCTTCCTTGGGTTCCTCTTCTTCCTCCCTCGCTTATCCATCCGTTCTTGTTTCCTTACGAGTGGTGAGGCGACTAAAAAAGCCACCTTCCTTCTCTCTTCCTCCTCGAGCCACGATCCACAAGGCATCTGATCGCGACTCTCGTTAGTCTACTCCTTCATCCTCAGAACTTGGGACACATGATATGTAGTAGTGAAACCGTTTGTCAACCACCTTGGTTTCATATTCTTCCACCACTCTCGTCCAGTGGTCCTCGAGTCGACTTCTCTCGATGGTACATGGCCACATGGCGGGAACTCTTATCCTCTTATTAGTCCTCTTCACTTTACCATACCTAGTGCACCCTTAGCAATGATGCGGCCCGCCGTCTTCTCCATATGTTGCTGGCGGTTCCTCGATTACTCTATCGGATGAACTAAGCGCGAGGAATAACCATCTAAAGAAATACCAACTCAATAAAACTTAATACGATGAGATACTGGCAATGTGAAGGAAAATCCTAAATCTACCCACTTCTCACGGTCATAGCCTAAGCTCAGGGTCCTAAACCTAGATCTACCATAAATTGTAACACCCAGGCAGGCAAGGGTAAAGATATCTGTCGGTTTCATATCGAAACTTAAAATACTATACAATAGCGGAAGCCTATACAAAATATTCAAAAGAAAACATAAATAGCTAAAACTTCAAATAAATCTAAGATCTCTATGGTAAAGTCTTGCTCGGCTCTACTCTCAAACGGATCATTATCCCATAAGCTCATCTTGAATGCTAAATACACATGCATGAAAAGAAAAGTGCGGTGAGCTTACAAAGCCCGGTGAGCGGATATAACAAAACAAAGCTAAAGCAGAACGCCATACGAATGAAATCAAAATGAAATAATGGCGAGGAATCTTTTAGGATTACCAGGCTTACAAATATACAATCGAACAACCACATAATAGTTTAGACATCTCATAGCACATTAAAGACACAAAATCAAACACATCGAACAACCAAACACTTAGCATATCAAGAATAACATATTACGTATAAGCCACGGAATGTCTAGAGACTAACGAACTTACTTAAACAAATAAATATGGCATCCATACAAATCAATTAATCAACATTTAATACACTTAATTCAATAATGTAGCGGCGGAAAATGGCGGACCGGTCATGGCGGACATAATAGCTAAACTAGTTCTAATATCAAACCACAACCTGGCGAGCTTAACATGGCAAGTCACATATACAGACAGATAATTTGCCTTCAAAACACTCAATTATACACTAGCACATTCATCTTGCAGTCAACTCATTCACGTAACAATAACAAACCATAACATCGGATATCGAATCATGTTTAAGCGTATTAATGTCTAGCATGACAACTAATAATCACATAGCGGATACATCATAGGCACATTCACAAACATATCATATCAAATATCTTTCTTCTTCAAAGTAACCCGGAAAATAAATGTACATATATGGAGTAGCTAGCTCAATTTTGTGAAGGCAGTATTACCGCGACATCATTCACGGATAACATATCGGATAACGGATCGGATCTAGGATGCATCCATCGCCCCTTCCTACATATTCACAAATATGCTTCACCATCCGAGCATGGCGAACATCACTCTCGCCCAGAGTCCATGAGTGCATCGCGATACGGACATGGAACCCCATGACTAGTGAAATATTTGGTTATAGTCAACCAACAAAGTCAATGATTTCAAACATGGCACGGATCATAGATACACAAGGTCGAGAATCATATCATATAGTTCATATCATAAGGTTCATATTGATAGTCGAGTGGAGGTTCATATCATAGTGGCATATCATACATTCATAGCAGAACTTCATAATCGAAGTTCATAATCAACCATGTAAAGTTCAACAAATGTGTATATCGAGTCTTCCAACATAAGTTCATCAGGATATTTCATAGTTCACTAGAACATAAATTGAGATAAATAACGGATCAAACATTGAAAGGGTTCATAGCAATGGCATGAAATCCTAATAAACATAAGAATATAACGAAGAAGACATGAGGACCTTCTTGAAAGACGAACTCATGTACGTTAACATAAGTGTCTTAAAGTAGGCAGAATATCCGTACCTTAAAGCAAATGAGAAGAAAAGCAACAAATGAGCGAATCACGAAGATGTAGCGTCGCGTCTCCTCCAAGCGAATCTACACGGATTATGATTATTTAATACTTATTAGTATGATTAATCTCATTAATACTTTTAGGGTGGTCGATTATTTCCATTTTTAGTGACAGAGCGAATTCCAATGTTTTAAAGTATAATTCATTACTTAGCCAAACTTATGGGTTTAATATGACAATCATCTTATTTAAGAGTTTATATGATCATTATTCATAGCATAGGGTTTACAATGTCAAAGAGGATTTTAAGACTCTCTTCAAAGTAGTTTACATAATTTATAACTACATGAAATAACGGAATTACATTAACTTTTAACCTAATCCACTTCCTATTTAGGTTCTAGGGTTTCCATACTTTTAATATTACTTATTACATTCAATTAACATGTTACTCCTTTTAATGACTTCCTTGACCTGAGCGTATATGAAACAAGCCAGTTACCCTCGCTCATGCATGTCCTTAAATTCATTTACATGTTGACCCATAATTACCCAAAATTACATGTTGCACTTTAACATCTTTAATTATACGTACTAACCCTATATTATCGATTTTACACTTCTGAAGGTTTTAATTTACAAAACATACCCTTAAGTTAAATAACCATTCGAATAACCTAAGTATCCAAAATCACCGTTGCCCTACACTTATTTTATACGTTTAGTACATGTATTTTACTGTTTTACAAAATAACTTTAAGTTTCAATATTTACAAAACAACCCAAACCTTTTATTTAGAGGCAGATAATGTACAATTCAAAAGCAAGCCCTAAACCTAAGTTACACCAATCATTAGCTTATCATTACTACTTCATTAATTACCTTCCATGATTATAGGAAACCCTAGTTTATACAAAACCCTAATCGCCCTTTTAAAAACCTTTTCTTTTTATGCTTTTCGAATCAAGAAAAACCAAAACAAATCACAAGCTTCAAATTCATAAACATGTATTTTACTCAGGTCTTATAACATGTATCAACTTCTGGAAAAATCAATTCATGCTCTCTAAAATATTATAAGCTCATTCGTTAATTAATATACGATTTTAGGGTTTAGGTTTCAAATAATTTCATCGACATATAAATCATGCATGGCTAATTTTATGTGTTATATACGACTTATAGGACTGAATTCATCATTAGAAACATACCCTTGATGAGCTTGAATCGATAGAACAAGAAAACAAAAAAAAACCCGCTTTTGAAACTAATTCCTTCAAAAACACACGACTAAAGCAGCAACTGGAACTCGATCACTATTTTTCCCACCTTCTATACCTTGAATCTCGTCCAAAAAAATGGTCCCAACCTCTGGAAGCTGGAATTCGATTTATTAGGGGTTTTGGGTCGGTTTAGGGTTAATCGGCAATGGGATAAAAGTGAACGAATCTATGTATATATATACTTTTCCAATTTTTCTTGTGGGCTTTAATATGTATTGGACTTAAAATAAATGGTCTTTTAATAATATAAATTATATTGGGCTTTTATTTAGTTTTATTTCTTTTATAAAGTTAATTAAATATTTTCGGCTAATATATAAAATACAAAACTAGTTTTTATAAAATCATAAACTATAAAACTACCTTTACAAAGTGTTTAATATTTATTTAGGTCATGTGGGATATTTCTTAAAATTTTACGAATTTACATAGCACTTGGTATTCTTTTGAATTTAATTATTCATACTTTTAATTGTAAGGGTATTTTGGTCTTTTGTGAACTTTAGAAATTCAGGTATTACAAAAGATTTGTAATTTGCTAACTTTTATATTCTCACTAAGCTTTTATAAAAAATAATAATAAAAAATATAAATAAATAAATAAATAAATAAGGCGATAAAGAGGAAGACACTCATTTGAAATTATTGAGTGAAAATAAAATTTTTGAAATTCTTGATCCCAAAATTATAATGGCTATAAGCTGTCTTACATGAACATATTTTGTATTTTCCATCTTGCAATAAATTAGCTAAATTTCTATGTTTAATTAATTTATTTACTAGGTGCAAAATCTCTACTATTTTACAAGGTTTCTAATCCTCAACTTCCATTAACATTAAAATTTTAACCAAAGATAACACATCACAGTATAACTTTTCTTTTCACATGGGATAAAAATGTGACACTATCATTCGTTCTAGTATCTTGAACCACCATTATCTAAAACCGTCCATTTGTTGGGGCGTTGACCGACACAAACAAACCAATAATCACAAACACCACAAATTATTTCGACCACTTAGCGGTTGCCTTGGTAGCCTTGCTTATTCAAGTCGAGTTTTCGAGTTCTGAGTTGATTGAATCGAGTTCAATCGGTTGTTTTGGGATAAAAAGTAATACAATAGGAATTTTTTTGAATTAATATCCATTTCTTATTTCTATTGTACGATTAGTTCGAAGGTTTAAGAAGGTCTTAATTGAATTCGAACGTTCAATAAATAGCTTATTGTTAACATAACTAAAGTTGAAAACAATTCGAGAACTTGTTATCTGCGTCGTAAAAAACAAAAAGAATTCTAACTTTTCCTAAGTATCCTAAAGAAAATATCATTGTTGTTCACCATTTCCTATTTTGGGTATATTTGGCAAAATAGAATGTGCGGTCTTGGTCTTAGGTGTCTTGAGTCTTAATCTTGGTCTTTGGTCTTTGGTCTTTGGTCTTTGGTGGTTGAAAAGATTATAAAAGATTTTATTTTATAAGCTACATGAAGTATTCTTTATCTTCGAGAGATTATGAAGATTATTTTTATAATCTCTTATAAGTGTCGACAAACAAATATTATTTTTAAGTAGCTTTTTTTGAAAAATAATAATTTCTAATAATCTCATGTGCCAAACATAACATTTACGGTTGATAAGAGTGCAATGACTCAATGACATCTCATTGTTACATGACACTTCTTTTCTTTTCACTTTATTTTCACTCACATATTCAAAACACAATTCTCGATTAAGTCAAAACCAGTTTTAAAAACTCACCATACCAATTAAAACAAAAACTCGTCCAAAACAATTAAAAAGAAGAAAGACTCTTCATTTGGCTAAAGCCAAATATTTGGCGATGGTTTGGACCAAGACCGTCTTTGATAAGCGTGCAGGTGGGTGATCGTTTAGAGCCCCAAAAATTTAAAGGGCCTAAAAGTTTGTCCGTTTAACAAATATATATGTGTACACATTTTCCATAAAGAAAACATGCTCGATCCAGATATTCGACTTTCCACATGAACTCGGCTCCCAGTTTTCTTAGGAGGAGTTGGGTGTCTAGCATTCGGTGACTAAGTTGGACTTAAACCCATCCCTGGCAGACTTTATAACCAAGTCTCTGCCAAACCCTTCGTCAAGTGATCGCCTAAATTTTGTTGAGATCTAACAAACTCTATAGATACCACCCATTCATGATAAGCTCGCGAATCATGCTATATGCGACACCTAAGTGTCTAGACTTACCATTATCGTTTAGCTATATGCCTTAGCCAATGTGGCGCACTATCCTGTGGGATAGAAATAGGTGCTATAGGTTTGAGCCACAATGGAATCTCAAGAAAGTTTTCAACCATTAATTTGCTTTGGCGGTACGCAAGCCACATCATTCCATTGTTGAGCGGGTGATGCAAGTTTGCTTCTGGATGCCCAAGAAATTGCACCTAAGTAGGAATACCCGACCCTTTGTGACGGTTGTCTTGATGTTCTTGATCAACTTGCATCGGTGTATCCTTCTAACAACGATGGGTAACGATATGAGGACTATAATCCATAGTTCTCTTCAAATACTTGATACCCTTTAATTGCTTGCGGTGATGAAACTAGGATTACTAGTATACTGCTCAATTTTCCCCTTGCAAAACCAATATCGGTCTTACAAGTCATGGCATACATCGACAGCCAATTACCCTAGAATACTCAAGTTGAGATACAACTTTGCCATTAGCATCGACTTCTCGCAGTATCCATAGGTGTATTACTAGAGTACAATCAAAGTAATTGAATTTCCTCGACACCTTCTCAATATAATGAGGCGAGAGATAGAAATTCTTTTTACTTTCATGTTTAATCCTTATACCAGGATAACATCGGCCTCCCCATGTCTTTCATGGAGAACCTTGATGACAAAATTCCTTTGTCGGTCCACTGATTTTAGTCGATCCCAAAGATCAACATGTCATCACATAGACAAATGATGACTCCTTGCAATTCATCAAATTTGCTATACACATATCCGACTTGGTTAAGAACATAACCACTAGACAAAACCACTTTATCAAATTTTGATGCCATTGCTTAGGTGCACTGCTTTGGTCCAAAGAGACTTAATCGGTTTACACACCTTGTTTTCATTGCGGAGCATGATGAAGCCACGAGGTTGGTTCATATAAACCTCCTCATCAATTCACCATTTAAAAGTTGTGCACATCCATCGATGAATAATCAGTTGTGGATAGATGCCAAAGCAATCGGCAGTCTTATAGTCGTCCCGGCCACAGGGGCATAAGTATCAAAATAGTCTATATCCACGACTTTTGTTTAAAGTCACGAATGACTAGTCTAGCCTTGAACTTCTCAATAGTTTCATCTACCTTCATTTTCTTTTGAAAATCCATTTACAACCAAGGTTTACAACCCGGTGGTAGATCGACCAACACCCAAGTGTTGTTGCCCATGATGGAGTTCATCTCATCATTGATTGCTTCTTTCGAAAGCAATATCTTGGGACTTCATTGCTTCTTCAAATGTCTTGGGATCATCCTCGACAATGAAGCAATAGGAGTATTGATGCGAGATCTCATCCTTGTTCCTTCATAGTATAGTTGAAACTCGAGGTCCAAATGACTTTGGAGTCGACCCTGCTCTTTCTAGCCACGAGGTTCGAGGTTGTTGAACCAACCTCATCAAAGGACCTGATGGTTCATCATCAGACTCGATACACCAATTTCGCAGGTTCCATTAGGAATCCTCATACTTGGTCGGTGATAATCATGGGTCTTTCTTGGTTGGCGTCTGGTCCCAACCTGCTGGATAGGTCAGTGTAAATGACAAATAACAAGCTGTTAACATAGCTTCACCACAAAATCCTTGACTCGATCTGAATAGGACAACATGGTGTATCTCCTTGACACCATTTTCCTTGAAACACCATTTTCTTTGAGGGTATAAAGACGATCGTTTCATGGATTATTCCAGCGAATGAAATCATGAGTATCCATGTACTCACTCCCTATCGGTCCTTAATCTTTTGATCAAAGACCAGTTGTAATTCAACAATTTTAAACACTCTGAATTTATCTAATGCTTCATCCTTAGTATGTAACAAATAAACATAACAAAACCTAGACATCATCAATAAATATACAGTACTTATTCCCCAGATGGGGTATGCAAGTCACAGTCCTTTGTGTATTAGCTCAGAGCTTAGTCTCGACTAACACCACGAAAGGTTTCTTAGTTATCTTGGTCATGCATGCAGTTTACACTTTTTTGTCCATGTCAAATCTTGGATTAACCCATCCTTAGACATATGTTGCATTCTCTTATAGTGTACATGGCCAGTCTAGCATGCCAAAGGGTGAGTCGGTCTACGGTCGGTGGTGGTCACAAAGGCTGAATTTACACTATCGGTGGCAATATATATACTATCGGTGGAAATATTAAGCTGAACATTTGAATACATAAATAACCAAAACCAATAAAAACACCATTCTTAGAAAGAACAAATTTATCAGTTCAATAACTTGTTTATATCCATGATTATTCAAAACACTACTGAAACCAAGTTCTTCCTTATATCAGAGAACATTAAACAAAGTTACAATCTTTCGAGAACTAAACTTAAGATCTACACAACCATGACCATGCACCAAGGTTGTTGACTCATTTCCATGTGAAGAATAGAACCATCATTCGACTCATGCAGTCTTGAACGACTTCTATCTTTGCACACATGTTTGTGCGCGAGAGTCAACCCTGCACGCATCATCATCACGCACATAATGAGATTCGGATACATATGTAACATAATAAATCACGAAAAGACTTATTAACTATATTACGACTGTCGGTGAGTTGGAAGAACCTGCTCCACGAACCATTAGTGCACGATCCATTGGATTTACCACCAACTTTAACACCCTTGCAATCCTTTTAATGTGACCGGTTTGCCACATTTCCAACAAGTAGGTGTGGCCTTCTTGTTAGGATCACCTTTGTGTTGTCATGATATTTGCGTTTGCCTTTGTTGTCATTGTACACGGTGGAGTTGTTATGTTCCACCATATTGACAACGGATGCACGATGCATTACTACTCTTTGGCTTGTCATTATCACACCTTGAGAGATTCCTCAATGCGGCAGATGGCCCAACTCAACGAGTTAATTCCTCTTTCTTATGTTTCAAGGTATGCTTGAAATCTTTCCAAAAGGAGGGAGTTTGTCAATGACACAAGCTGAAATAGACTCATCCATATGCATATTATGTTGTGTAAACCTTCCAAGTATACCAAAAGTTCATTGTATTGTTCCATAGTGGTCTTGAATGGTCATTTTGTAATTTGTGAAATTACTAACAAGGAACTTCTTACTTGATGCATCCTCGACCATATATTTGGCATCGAGGTCAGCAGTTCTTTGGAGATTCAATGTTACGATAAATATCAAGCAGGAGAATCGGACATACCATTGAAATTAGACCTCTGCATATGTAGTCATCATTCTCATTTGCTCCTCCTCGGATCTCAGCTCCTTTGTAGCATCATCCCATCATCGGGAATAGGTGTAGTCAAAACATAGACCACACTCATGCACGACAACAAAAGTCATATTCTTTTGCCATCTTCAAAGTCCACCCTTCAAACTTATCAAGCTTGGCAAAGTTTGAAGCCATGTGTTCATTACGGTTGCCATTGATTATCACAAAATAGTTTACTTTGATTGTTAGTGTTTAGGTCCCGAGCAGGGTTAGATAATCAATGTCGTGACAAACAAGTCGGCGAGAAAAAATACCACTGGTGGTTCTGGGATATCACTTGGAATCGTGTTATCACTTTCCAAAGTAAACTACTCGACCCTAATGCTGGTTACGAATATCTACTGGGATAAGACCAAATGCGGTTATGGAATTAGGCGCAATTCTATAATCCTTGCGCTAATAAGTGCTAATGGTTTCTGTATATCTATCATGCATAATAAGATCTCCTATTTATGAGGGATTACTCGCTAGTCGAATGGAATTATGGTATTAATCGACATTAATAACCTCATAATTATCCATTATAGTCGTTAGTGGTTACATGACCAATTAAGCGTGGTCATTATCTGGTTATGCTGCCACTTGAATATGTCGAGGCCCGTACAAGCGGTACTTTCATCGGTGCCGCCATGCTTTGACCGGTGCGACCACTTATAAATTCAAAAAATGGCAACAAGTGCCTTTCAGCCAACCGGTCTGTGTTAGCAAGTACAAAATAATATATCCTTCTATGACCCGTTACCTAACCCGCCCATTTTGCCATACCTTCCCAACACCAAGATGTCCTCCGTCCACAATGCCTTCTTCAACTATATCAATACACTTCTGTCTCACAATTTCAATTAATTATCTGTTGTGCTTCAGATTGGGAACCAATTTTGTCTATTCTGTCAAGGGACAGGACCATGGTTAGCTCTTTTCCATCTTCAGATAGTATCATTGTTCCGCTTATGTCACACAAGTAACCTTATCCTATAAGTATGAGTATTAGTGTAACACCTATAGATTACCATTACATATGAGGAGAGACCTAGATAAACATTCCACTACATGCATTAGTAGGTGTTCGGATATGCAGTTTGAAAGTAATACATGAAACTCGAAAATTTAGTATCAGTTGGTCAGTCTCCAAAATCTCAATAAGCAAACTTACACATACAAAATCTTAACATATCTTGGAACCATGGTAGTATGTAACTTTAACTACTGGGTTCTATAACCGAAAACAAAATTGTCCAAATTTGAATAAACCTATAAAGCTTTCTTAATTTGCTGTTTAATTGGTCCACACGACCTGAACAACAATTCCTATAGATTTATGGCGTCTTCACGTGCTATACTAACAATTCCTTCCTCTAGCACACGACCTGCCTCATTCAAGGTCATAAATCTATGGTATTATTTCCAGTAATGATATGGAAATAATTGTTGTTCGGGCATCTTCGAATCAATTTTTGTTCAGGCATCTCTGACCTATAGGAATTGTTGTTCGGGCATATCTTCGAGTGAAGACGCCATGAATGAGGCAAATACATGGTCTAGCACGTGCCAGATGTGTGGGTATTATTTACTCCGTACTTAGCAAGCAATGTCAAGGTCAGATGCCCGAACAAACAACTTTCAATTTATATCTATAGTGAAGTGTTACCTTCCCTTGTGGCGTGAGATTTGCTAGCTTTCTTGACTTCTCTATAATTGGTAGTACTAGACGAGCGGGATTTGGCTTGCTACCTTTTTCACAAATGTATTACCCATTTCCATTGTTTTTACCTGAAACATGAGGATGGTGTAAAAAATTAACCCGTTTTCACAAGATAACAAGAAACTAACAATAAGCATGTAAGTATGTAGCATATGAAAGTTACCATTTCGTCCGTTACAACTAAAAGGGCGAATACAAGTGAGTTGAATGCGCAATCAAGGTATATATGCCTTGAGAACAACGTATATACTACCGAGGAGAAAGGTTGTCACTATCCCGAATGCATGCTCTAGTTGAGCTTATAGAGGCCCTATGCAAAAACTTATGTAATAACAAAACAAAACGATCAAAGATATATAATACGAACCACTAAAACTAGAAACATAGAAATCTTATTGATCTCACATAATTTTTAATAAAATCTTACATAAAATAAAATTATATAGCATCAACAATTTTTGTTGGAAGTGAATTTTGAGACTCAAACATATAACATGTCTTGTAATTTGTCTTATCACTTTGTATTACTCTAAAGAAGAAGAGTTAGCTTTTATCCCACATTTATAAATGAGAGGAAAATGTGTTACTTTATATTGTGCGGTATGCACTAGTTATTCAAGTTGAGTTTGGTGTATTATGTTCCTCATGGAATATAATGCTTATGTGATACGTGGTATCACCACCTTTCATTAGTCGCTACAAAGAATTTGTACACATTGCTAACTTTTGTATTTATTTTGGTTTTTTCGTCTCTCGCTTTTTCATTGTAATTGTAATTTTCTAACTTTGGAGTATTATGTTATACGTGGTATAATATAATGCTTATGTGATACGTGGTATCACCACCTTTCATTAGTCGCTACAAAGAATTTGTACACATTGCTAACTTTTGTATTTATTTTGGTTTTTTCGTCTCTCGCTTTTTCATTGTAATTGTAATTTTCTAACTTTGGAGTATTATGTTATACGTGGTATCACCACCATTCATTAGTCGCTACGAAGAATTTGTACACATTGCTAACTTTTGTATTTATTTTGGTTTTTCGTCTCTCGCTTTTCATTGTAATTGTAATTTGCTAACTTTGGTGTATTATGTTCCTCGTGGAATATAATGCTTAGGTGATCTGTGGTATCACCATGCATTAATCGCTCTGAAGAATTTCTACATTGCTAAATTTTGTATTTATTTTGGTTTTTAGTCTCGCTTTTCATTGTAAAAGATTTGTAATTTGCTAACTTTGGTGTATTATGTTCCTCATGGAATATAATGCTTATGTGATCGATGGTATCACCATTCATTAGTCGCTCTGAAAATTTGTACACATTGCTAACTTTTGTATTTATTTTGGTTTTTTCGTCTCTCGCTTTTTCATTGTACACTAGTTATTCAAGTTGAGTTTGGTGTATTATGTTCCTCATGGAATATAATGCTTATGTAATACGTGGTATCACCACCATTCATTAGTCGCTACGAAGAATTTGTGCACATTGCTAACTTTTGTATTTATTTTTGTTTTTTCGTCTCTCGCCTTTTCATTGTAATTGTAATTTGCTAACTTTGGTGTATTATGTTTTACGTGGTATCACCACCATTCATTAGTCGCTACGAAGAATTTGTACACATTGCTAACTTTTGTATTTATTTTGGTTTTTTCGTCTCTCGCTTTTTCATTGTAATTGTAATTTGCTAACTTTGGTGTATTATGTTCCTCGTGGAATATAATTCTTAGGTGATTCGCGGTATCATCATGCATTAGTCGCTACGAAGAATTTGTACACATTGCTAACTTTTTGTATTTATTTTGGTTTTTTCGTCTCTCGCTTTTTTATTGTAAAAGATTTGTAATTTGCTAACTTTTTATATTCTCTTTCACTTTTATGAAAAGAAAGAAAATTTTGCAAAGAAAAAAGATAGAGGTAAGGAATCGATTTGAAATTCTTGGGAGAGAAAATAATTATATTTTTGACTCACGATGTCAATAAGGATTGTCACTATCCTAGACCCATTAAACCTTGACCAATGACACAGTCACTCAAATTATTCAAACAAACACATTATTTTCAGTCTTTTCAAAATGACCCAAACAATACACGAACCCATGTTTTAGTTCCGATGTACACTAAAATACAAGGACTAAAGTGGCACAACAATGGAGGCCTTATGCAAATGCTTATGTAATAACTGAACACAATGATCAAAGACATATAATACCAACCAATAAAACACAAAACATAGTTTTTTAATGATCTAACTTCGTTTTAATAAAATTTTACATACATAAAATTATATAGCATCAACAAATTTTTTTGGAACTGAACTTTTATATTCAAATATATAAAGTGGTGTTAGTTTATAGGCCCTAAAGGCTAGTAGCGATGGTGACACGAGGTCGACCATAGCATCAGATTTCTCTCTCCAGCCACGCAGATTCTGATGATGTGACACAGGATTTTATTTATTTATTTTTATTTTTATTATTTTTTAGTTTTTTAAATGTGTTTGAGGTTGGTATTTATAATGTATGTTGTAAAAGTGGTAATTTTTCTTTTTTTTTTGTTTTTTTTAACCCAAATGGTACAATTTTTGGCAAAATGTGATATACCAACTCGGTCGTTGGTGCAAACTAGTTCGTCCAAGTTGAAGCAACCGACCGAAGGCAACCTTAGTGCCACAATGGGGCAACCTTAGACAACCCAAAGGGCCGACCGACCCATTGCTACTAGCCTAAAAGATATGACGCTCTGCATAATAGCACACCATCCTATACGGTTGTGCCCCAATCGAAGAAAGAGCTTGAACTATCAAATAATATGTTGTTATTGTTATGCAAAAGTTCAATATATATCTCAAATTTGCCATAGATCGAATGAATCAATCATTAGCATTCATTTTTCTAATAAAAATAAATAAATAAATAAACTAACCCTTTTAAAAAATTAAATATCTCACAAACCGTTAAACGTTACGTGAAAAAAATCATACAATCGCGATGAGAATTAAATTACCTTTCTATATATATGCACTTTTTTATATTTTTAACGATTTTTTTTTTAAAATTTCGGCCTAAAAAAATCATATGTGATTTGTGAAAATTATATGTGATTCGATTTTTACAAATCACATGTGATTTTTGCAAATCATATGTGATTTGTGAAAATCATATATGATTTGATTTTACAAATCACCGTGATTTTAAAAATCTTATATGATTTTACAAATCATATGTGATTTTTTAGTCGGGATTTTTGAGAAAAAAAAGTTTGTCGAAAATATAGAGAAGTGCATATCCGTAAAAAGATAATTTAATTCTTGTCGCGATGGTGTATTTTTTGTAGTTTAAAGATTTCTTGTTTGCAAAATATGTTATTTTAAAAAGGTGATTTAAAAAAAAAAAAAAAAGAAATGAATGACTAATATTGATTTATTAAATCTATGATAAATATGAGATCTATAATGATCTCAACTCATAACTATTAAATGTGTATTAAATGAGTATGAGACTAGTTTATATTCTATTTAACTATATTTTGTCGTCTTCATGTGCTAGACTACTTCAATAAATTTGGTTATTCGCCTTACAACAACGGTTAATGCATATAGTAGCTTGTATCACTTTTTTATTATAGAAGAAGAGTTAGCTTTTATCCCACATTGATAAATGAGAAGAAAATATGATACTTTATATAGTGAGGTATGCACCATTTATACAAGTTGAGTTTAGTCTATCATGTTACTTGGGGTATATCTAACTTATGTAATAAATTTATCATGGTTATATATCTCTCGACTAATCTGTACACATTGCCAACTTTTTCTTTTATTTTAACAATGATTTACGATCTTTTAGCCGACTAATTCACGAGGCTTGAACTCAACGTCTGCACTCAAGCCGGGTAAAGCCCTCTCTTTTGAGTAGGTTTGCGTGGGCACTTAATATTGTTTGCACATACTAGTAATTGAACTTGAGACCTCACACATTTTAGTTTATCATGTTACTTGGGGTATATGTAACTTATGTAATAAATTTATCATGGTTATATATCTCTCAACTAAACTGTACACATTGCCAACTTTTTTTTCTTTTATTTTAACAATGATTTATGATCTTTTGGCCGACCTGAACTCAACGCCACATGACTCGAACCGGGTAAAACCTCTCTTTTGGGTAGGTTTGCGTGGGCACTTAATGTTGTTTACATACTAGTAATTGAACTTGAGGACCTTACACATTTTAAAGTAGTAGTCACAAACCTTTTTCTCACTAGGCCACCTCGTTCACTAAAAAAATTACATTTAGTGGCGGAGATTCTAATAACACAAAAAGTGTCACTAAATCTCACATTTTGGTGACACTTTTACCTCTTATTTCATAAGTTATTTTGCGTCATAGAAGGCGTGTTTGTTGTCCGACAAGCATTTAGTGGCAAGATTTATGGGTCTTGCTTGGCGTTGCGAGGAATGGTATTGAAGAAATTTGTGTGGGTCGAGGTTCAACCGTTCAAGTGTTGTGGGTAGTGGTTTAATGTCACGGTTGATAAGGTCGTGGTTTCAAGCGTTACACCATTCATATGTGGGTAAGGCCGTTTCAACAAGTGTTGTGGGTCGAGGTTGAAGTGTTCTTGAATTCGTGGTTTTATAGTTGTGGGTCAAGCTAGCACACATCGGTTTGTATTCGTTTGGGGTCATCGCTAGACTATCTTTAGTAAATTTCGTTGTATTCGCCTTACAACAACGGTTAAAAGCATATGCTACCTTGAATCACTTTAATTTATTAATGAAGAAGACTTCTTTTATCCCACATTGGTAATTGAGAAGAAAATATGTTGCTTTACATAGTGAGATATTTACTTCTTGGGTTAATAATCTTTTAAAGCATTATACTTGTCAAAAATAACAGTTCTGCGTAGCGAACTAAAAAAATAACTCTTTTAGACATTAAAGTTGACATTTTTGTCTTTCTTTAAGTATTATGACCATTTTACCCTTTCTAATTTTTTTTCAAAATACTTTTTTTGAAATATTTTTCTAAATTTTTTTGAAATACTTTTTTTGAAATTTAAAATTTTTTTCGATTTTTTTTTTGAAATATTTTTGAAGGGTAAAATGGTCATAATATGGTCATAATACTTAAAGAAAGACAAAATGTCAACTTTAATATATAAAAAGTTATTTTTAGTTCACTATCATAACCGACATTACAACAATATAATCTTTTAAAAGGTTATTAGCTTTACTACTTTTACAAGTTGAGTTTGGTGTTTTAAGTTATTCATGGCATATACTGTTTACCTAATATTTTAATCAGGTAATTAATAGTATGGCATGATTAATTTGTGCACTTGGTTAACTTTTTATATTTTTAACCGTTGCTTACAACAGTATCGATTAGACCTAGCTCTTTTACATTGAACTTTTAAACAATCTACTCATTATGGCCTAGTTAACTCTGTAGTGTTTACATGATATATTTATCACGTAATTGCATATGACATGATTAGTTTGTGCACTTTGTTAACTTTTTGTATTCATTTTAATGTTTAACCGTTGCTTACATTAGCATCGATTAGACCTAGCTCTTTTACATCTTCAGATAGTATCATTTTGGATGTCTAGAAAAGATGAACTTTTTAAACAATCTAATCATTATGGTCTAGTTACGATGTGTGACCGTGTTTGAATGTATGTTCTGAACTTAAATATGTGATTTTGAGCTGAAAGAATGATAATCAGATGCAACAAATCGGGTTGTAGGAGATAGTGTTAGACGTGTTTGTTGCTTGAAGTTGTAATAATCACATATGAGTGTTTGGCATGTTTTAGTTGCTTACAACATCTATATACATATACCGGCCAGAAAGAACACTCCTATGCAATGGGAGTTTAGTCTCAACTGCTAGGCTATAAGAAGCGGTAATTAATTTGTAACTCTCTACATTAACCAGTTGTCTCAACTAGTATGTAACTGATTTAATTGGCCTGATTAATTTTCATCCAAATTGTATATAAACTGATTATTCCTTCTACAATAAATCGCAGAATTTCCAAAACTTAGCATGATTAATAATCAACTTTCAACAACATTGCACTTGTAACTCATCAGCATCATAGTAAATTGCTTATTGCAACCCCATAAGCCTAGAAAGTCGATGGGTACCTTAAGAAAATATATTAAACAAATTATTAGAAAAAACTTAGATTTATCTAAACTTAAATCCAAAATTGTCACAAGTATATAGATCACTAAATATTGTACCTCTGCCATAAGAACACTTTTAAAAAGTAACATTTGCATTGAAAAAAACTTGTATGAAGCCCAAAATCACAAACCATTGCAATTTCTATGACAACCCCAACTATGCATCTAAGTATGGGAAAGATCATAAGTTCCCCAGATTTATAAAGCATGGACATTCATGAAATGTTACTAGTGCAAGCTTAAAACATGAAGTTAGACTCAACTCGAACACCCTCGCGAACTTGGTTTGGCTTTTGTGATATGAAATTTCATTATGTTAAACAAAAATCAGTTCCATGGACATGCTAGTTCTTGGTTTAGATAGCAGGTTCCAACTTTGAATGGATCATACCCGAGCAAGAACCAAATTTTACAGCCGCATAAAGCAAGAAATTGAACTGAATATAGTTGGTCCACAACCTACTTGAACCCGAACATAGGCAATTTTCGGTCCACAACTTGCTTGAACCCGAAAGTATACTAAGCTGTCTTACATGCCGATAACAAGCATTGCATGCAAAAACAATAAGTTACATAGAATTTTTCATCTTGTAATCAATTTGCTAAACATCTACGGTTAATTTATTTACTTCTTCTTAATATATAAAATTATATATTATTTTAGTCAAAGCTATTGTTTGCACATTTTCTATGTTCGACACTAAAATTTTTTAGTCAAAGCTATCATACCATTTCTGTTTAAAATTATAATACGGCGTCCTCATGTGCTAGACCATCTTTAATAAATTTGGTTGTATTCGCCTTTCAACAACGGTTAAAGCATATATTAGCTTGTGTCGCTTTTATATCAGAAGAAGAAGAGTTGCCTTTTATCCCACATCGGTAATTGAAAAGAAAATATGTTAATTCACTACTACACAAACTGGTTTTTCCCACAAACTTTTACCCACAGAAAATAATCTGTGGGAAATTTCCCACAAATTACCTACAATTTCACACCAAAATGTGAAACAAAATTTCTATGGGAAATCAGTCAAAGAATTCCCACGGATTTTCCACAATTTACACATTAATTTGTTGACCAAATTTTAGTGGGAATTCGGTCGCAAATTTCCCACGGATCAGCAACAAAATTCACACTAATAGTGTTGACCAGACTTACGTGGGAAATATGTCACAAATTTCACACATATTAGCGACGGTAATAAGTCAGTGGCAATTCTGTAGCTAAAATACCCACGAATTTCACACGATCTTATTTAATAAATATATGGTTTAATTAGTCTGTGTGAAATCCGTGGATAGTTACCCACTCATTAACCACAATAAATATTGTTTTCCATGTTTCTTTATAATTACAAAATCTCATATTACAATCTATGTCTTAACATGGTTTATTAGTTGCAATTATATGTTCCTTCGTATTTATTAGCTATATGTTTGTGTCACAAGTGTATATGTATATATGTATAATAACATGTTTGTGTAGGCATGTACTTTATGAATCATTGTATATCTATGAGCGAATGTACATACGCATTTTAAGTTGATTTTAGCCTTCATTGCACTTTTGTATGTCTAGATATATGAATGTGTACATTTGTGAATGTGTAAGTATGTCAAAAACATAATAGATGATTATGTTTGTGGGAAATTCGTTGGTACTTTCCCACAAATTTCCCACCGATTTGATATTCGTGGGAAATTTGTTGGTAGTTACTCACGAATTTTTGAAAACATGTGACATATGAACCATTGTATATGTAATATAGCTACATACGCGTTTATTCCCACATATCTATCTTAATATGCATGCTTTGTTAGTTTTAAATATATGTGTCTTCATATTTATTTAGCTAGTTGTTTGTGCGTCACAAGTGTATATGTATACATGTGTAGCATGTTTCTGTAAGCACGTGCTTTATGAGCCATTGTATATCCATTAACGCATGTAGATAAGTATCATAACTTTAGTTTAGCCTTCATTGCAATTTTGTATGTCTATATATAAGAATGTGTACATTTGTGAATGTGTAAGTATGTCAAAACATAATAGATGATTATATTCGTGAGAAATCGGTCGGTACTTTCTCACAAATTACCCACCGATTTCATAAATTCGTGGGAAATTTGTGGGTAGTTACTCACGGACTTCCCACAAAAGATATTGTTTTGTGTTTTATATACTTAAACATTTCCACATTACTATCTATGTCTTTTATGTGTTTTATTTTCATTTTATGCGTGTTTGCTTATTAGTGTAGCTATGTGTGCATATCACAAGCCTACGTGTTATATATATAACTTATTCTTCACAATCCTTAGTATCCCTTCTTAACTTTTGGATTCAAATTTGGTTTTCAGTTCGATTCAACATAATTTAAATTCGATTCGATTAGGTTTTGAAACAGATCATAATCTTATAAAGAAATGCATTACGTAGCCTTACTCCCTTCCCTCCAGTTGCTAATTGTTACAACGTATCTTTGTTTTTAGTTAGTTTGGTGTCTAATATATAGATGAATCCAAAATAAGCTTTACCAAATTTGAGTAATCTAATAAATCGTTAAAATATGTTTCAACAAACACTCCAAATATATTAACCAGTTTTGCTCATCCAAGATCCAAATATATTAATTGTTAAAATATGTTTCAACAAACACTTCAAATATACCTGAACTCTAAAAGATGTTATCTTTTACAACTTAGCTAGATAGAAATAAGCTAAATTAAAAAGTACGGAGAAAAATATAAAAAAATATTATATAACAAGTTTGTTGGTATAATTTGGCCATACCAAAATATTAACGGTTAGAAACCGAAAAAACCGAAAAACCGAACCGAAACCAATAACAAACCGATAAAACCGAACCGCCAAAAACGAACGGTTTCGGTTTGGGTTTTACAAAAACCGAACATTGTGGTTCAGTTTCGGTTTTAGCCAAAAACCAACCCAAACCGAACCGTGCACACCCCTAGTTTTGGGCAAGTGGGGTAATTTTTAGCTTGGTTTTATCCTTTTTTTTTTTTTTTTATTGTTGCATGATCCTCGCTCCATTGTGTCCGGTAAAAGAATTAATTTTGTAAAGGTTAAGGAATAAAATAACATAGAACATAGAATTAAGGATGCCGCGCCATTATACATATATATAATGGTAAATATTTTTAAACAAGCGACACAATGGTAAATAAGTTTTTCAAAAACATAGTTTCTAAAAAACTCCTATTAATACACTCCTTATTAGGGGACCGAGACCGACAAGACCGAGACCGAATTAAGGTAAAAACCCGGACCGAGACCGAGACCGAATGTGGTCGGTACGGTTCGGTCCGTTCAGTCTTGATCGGTCCGTCCAAATAGGCAAGATTTTCGATTTTTGGTCGGACGGACCGGACCGGACCGAGACCGAATTAAGGTAAAAGTGGGACGAGACGGACCGCGGTCCGGTCGGTTTCGATCGATCGGTCGGTTTTGTCGGTCGGTCCGGTCGAAGCGGTCGGAATGCTCACCCTACTCTTTATAAATCTTACATCTACAAAATTCGGCCCACTGTCATAACCGGCCCAATTTGTACCACTCTTATTAAACCTAACCCTAAACCTAAATCATTCTCTCTTTCACAGCCACCACTTTCACTTCACACAACCTCAAAAAACATCCACAAACCTTTATCTAATTTATGCTAATCCGAATCACAAGCACAAAAATAATCCACAAGACCCTCGTTTTTTGATAACAAACTCGAACAAAAAACGCAAATCAGTAATAAGTCCACAAGAACCTCGTAGTAACCGAATCTTAAAACCCAGTTATAAGTCCATTTGCTTGTCTCATTTGCTTGGTATCTGTTTTGGTTTTTATGTAATCACGTAAGTTTTGTTTTAGTTTATTTAAGGATTTCACAAGTGTTTTGTTTGCTTATTCTTGTTCTTTCTTTAATGTAGATCTTGTAATATTTATTGTAGATCTTGTTTGCTAAACGGTTCAAGAAAAAAATAGAAGATTACTCGAAGCAGCCATGGGGAATCGGATATACAATCTTCTTGAAGCAGAAAATAGTTATCGAATGAACACCAAATAAGCGGTTCAAGAAAAGTTAAAAGATTTTGAATAGATATAGTGTTTTCCTAGATGTATGATAATCAATAAACGATTTATTTGTTTCATTGATATTAGTTTTGTATTTGCAAAGTTTTGTATTTACTGAAATTTATTATATTGGATTGGTTTTTGATTTTTTGCATTTTGATAGTTTGAGGTTAATTGCTTTTATGATTATTGTTTTTAATATATTTGCTAAAAAAAAAATAAAAAAAATAGAGCCTACCAAAGCTGTGAAAAAACAAAATATTATTTAAAAAATTAGATAATTATTGAATTCTAAAAAATATTAATTGGGTTTCACAAAAAATTTCTCAAAAAAATCAGCTGGACGATTTTTGGGAGCAAATAAATCGGTGGGAAATTTTTTTTCCGAAAATAGTGGAAAATTCGATTTTTGGGAGCAAATAAATCGGTGGGAAATTTTTTTCCGAAAATAGTGGAAAATTCGTTGGAAAATATCCGTGGGAAATCTGTGGGTAATAAACCTACAGATTACACACAACGATATATGTGGGAAAAATAGTCAACGTAGTGGGAAAATCTGTGGGAAAATATTTACCCACGGGGTTTTTACACACGGAACAATTCCGTGTGAAATCGGTGGAAAAAGGCCCTTTCCCACGAAATTTCCCACTGACTTTGCCGTGGGAAAAACCAGTTTGTGTAGTAGTGATTTATATAGTTAGGTGTGCACGTGTTACTGAAGTTGAATTTGGTGTATTATGTTCTTCGTGTATATAATGATTGTTTGATATTTGATATATGTGTCCAAACCTCTGCCATATATCACCAATAATTCTACATTTCGATAACTTTTTATAGTCACTAAACATTCGTATGCAATGGGAGTTTAGTCTAGGTTATAAGAATAAGTAATTTGTAACTCTATATTAATCTTTTGTCTCAACTAGTATTAAAATCAAGTACCAAAATATAAAGACCAAATGTATGAACACATATACATCGGAAGAATATAATAAAAAATCAAAACCCACCCAACTCACAAAGTCTACAATATCACTCAAGACATAAACCCACACAGACTCTTACATCAAATAATCAAATAATTAAGAGGAGAGGTGAATATAATCAACCGCAAATATTAAATATGACCCGTTTGGTTTGAGTGTATGGGTATGGATCTATGACTTTGAAAGTAATTAATGTTGTTTGTTTGGTTATGAGGCTCACCACAATGGAATGAGGACACCAAAATGTGAAGGTTTCCTCATATATTATGTGTGTGGGTGGTTTCTTCATACCCTCCATTATAATTCCACTCTATACCAACACCCATACCCATTGTGATTCATAGCGACAAACCAAACGCACCCCTAGTTTATATGAATCATTCTAATGACTATATTATGCCGTCTTCATGTGCTAGACCTACTTATATAAATTTATATAACTTAGATAATAAACTTAACAAGGTTACTAGGCGAGTACCCCGTGCTTAGCGGCATCGGTTTATAACGGCAGACAATTAACGATATGTGATTCATAGCGACAAACCAAACGCACCCCTAGTTTATATGAATCATTCTAATGACTATATTATGCCGTCTTCATGTGCTAGACCTACTTATATAAATTTATATAACTTAGATAATAAACTTAACAAGGTTACTAGGCGAGTACCCCGTGCTTAGCGGCATCGGTTTATAGCGGCAGACAATTAACGATATGTGATATTGTGGTAAGTGTTTCGTATAACGTTCAAAATAGAACGTGAAAACCGGTGGCGACGCCTATTCCCGGTTGAACACGTTAGTCCGGTCCGGTCCGGTTTTCAAAACTATAAGTAACATCAACTTGTTAGCTTGTATAAAATTTTGTGTATTTTATTAATTGGTATAATGTGTATAATAACATGTACTTTTGATAACGCTCAAATTGTGCATTTTTTAGTAGCGTTATCCGTGTTTTTATGTATGTTATTTGGTTATAATCATATGCTTTTGTTGCTTAATCGTATCAAAGTGCGTTTGCTAGTTCATTTGTAGCCAATGCAGGAAAGTGGAGAAAAAGGCGAAAAAGTAGTAAAATACGAAGATTTCTCCATATGAAGAATTCGACCAAAGCAAGACTTGTGGAGTATATTCGAGATGATAAAGTCATTAAGTTAGTGGTCCAAAGACTCAAGAATAAAGTTCATGAAGGAAAGCGAGAAAGAAATGAAGAAAAAAGCTTAAGCGAAAAGATATTGGAAGCCTCGTTGTCCTTGACACACCTTCACCATTTTGGCCATAACTTTTGCATACGGACTCGTTTGACCCCGGTTCGTGACCACGGAAAGCTAAGAAAGATCTACAACTTTGCCGTTTATGACTTTTCGTGATTTTGCTCCAACCGATCGGTCGAGACCCGTAACGGATCCGGTTGGAGAATGGTCACGTAGACCAACCGAGCGGTTGGAGCTCAACCGGATCCGGTTGGAGGTCTGTTCAGCCATTTCTTCATTGTTAAGGTTCCAAACTTGTTCCAAACGATTCTAGTCCTTCCTACATGTCTTCTAGTCCTTCCAAGCTCCTTGGTGACCAAGTAATGCATTTATAACCCCAAGGGCTTGAGAGTAGTATAAATAGAACTCATTTGTGTATGTTTTCATCATCCAAATACACCACAACTTGAGATCTTCTCTCACACCTATCTTACCACCATTACTACTCTTAAAGCCTAAATTCGTTCATAAAGTTCCGAAACTTTGGAGGTCCAAGAAGTCATCATTTGGAGGTCAAACCATCAAGAAGTCATCCTCGATCCTTTGGGAATCATTACTACACCATTTGTAATCTTATTCCAAGCATTGTAAGACTTTCAATCATGTTTTCTAATGTTCAAAGTTCGAGTTTATGTTCATGTTTGCTATGAGTGGCTAGTTTCTTTATACACTTGCTTAAATGATGTTGATTATCATATGATTAGTAAGTGATTGTGTTAACATGTTTTAATTCAATTTCAAGTTGATTCTAAGATCCAATTGTGCTAAAGTTTCATAGTGACATTTGTTAATCAAGTTTGGCTAATTGATAATAATCGTTGGGGTCGAAAGAACTTCGTGTTATTCAACTAGTCATAATCATTTTGTCTATGGATGATTGTTTTACCCATTATTCTTGATTATACAAAGGAACTAAGGTGTGGTTGTAATAGAAACGCTTTTGATTATCAAATTGGATTGGTTGGAAACATCTAAATGGTCGTAAGATTAGTTGTTGAGAATCAATTGTAGCCTTTTGTCTATGATCGGTTACCTTTTGTATTGACCATTTCTTAAGCAATTTGATGAACAAGTGGATGTTTTGTGTTTAAGTTTATGTATGTAGACTTATAAAACTTGAATTGATCTTGAATTGATTGGTTAAACTTAATGCTTGTTTTTATAAACTAAACTCTTGATCAAAGTTTAACTTGTAAGAACAATAGATTAGTACACCAACTAATTATCATAACCAACATGTTAAGAGGTTAACACAATTACATTAATCTATGATATGAAACTAGTTTAAGCAAGTGTAGTTTTAATCATCCGAATTTCATTATACCTATTTGCTTTGTTATATGTTTTGGATAGACTCAGTTAATTCAAACTTGTGCTTAGATTCACTCAAATCCTATGAACGATCCCGACTTACCTTCATTATCTTGCTATAACGGACGAGTATACTTGCTCGTATGTGTTATTGGTAATATTGGTAATTCACCTTTATAAATTTAAACTTGCACCAACCGGGCACATCAAGTTTTGGCGCGGCTGCGGGGATTTGATTGTGTTTCAACAAGTTTTTGAATTTCCTAAGTCGATTCAACCCAAAAAAAAAAAAAAAAAAAAAAAAAAAAATCTCGAAACCTTAACCGGATCCGTTGCCTCAACCGAATCGGTTACGAGTTTGCCCATTCATCGATTAAAGACGGACCGATCAGTGCGGCCGTAACCGATTCGGCTAGACATCAAAACCAAATAACCGGATCGGTGGAATCGACCGATCGGTTTCACCATTCGTCAAAATAAAAAAATAAAAAATTTGTGTTTTCCTTGTTTGTTTGTTTGTTTGGTAGATTATTTAATAAAAAATCCTCGAAAGTAAGGCTCACCCATTGGAAACAAACGTGTGAGAGGTATAAGCGGGTCTCTACGATTCCCTAAAAAGTTGGGTTTTTAATATGCTTGTGACACCTTCTCCGCTTCTTTGTGCGTTTCAATGGAGCTACCGAGAACCCTGGAAAAGAAAAAAAAAGAGTCATAACTAGTTTTCTTTTTAAATATAAAATAAAATAAAAAGGGTCTTAAAGTTATTTAGTTTATTTCTTTCAAGTCATTTTCTAAAAATAAAAATACAAAAGATTTTTCTTCATGTTCGTTTTCATTATTTTTAACTTTTATTTTTCTTTTTAAAATATTTTGTGAATCGCTTGGGTTTTATAAACTCACACTCTTGGAGTGATCAACTCGTTAGTCCACTCTCGAGCTTAAATGTCAAATCGAAAAAGGACTAAACCCAACCTTATCCGAAACCACCGTTCATCGAGGAACTTTTGTCGTGTCGACATATTCAAGAGAAAGTCAAACTTCCACCCGATTCCCTACCATAATCGTCATTGATCCCGATGACCAACCCATATGGTCAAGCACTAGGACCGTTGCACCAACACCTAGTTCATTGTTATTCAAAGCCCTCTTCACAATAATTTCCATATCAAAGGTACCCACATGCAAATGATTCGGAGAATCAATTTGATGGGAGAATCGATCCGATCCTCACCGACACATAGCCGATTTTCTTGAGATTAGTAACCTATTCCAATATGGTGAAAATCAAGAGGAAGTGGTTAAATTGAGGACTTTCCTTTCTCATTAACCGGAGAAGCCAAGATTTGGTTGAGCGAGTTAAATGAAGGAACGATTACTACGTGGGAAGAGATGAGAGAAGCTTTTATTAGCCGATACTTTTCTCCCGCTAAGTTTAAACGTCTCTGAATGACATTCACAAGTTTCACCAAATCGATCATGAAACTCGTTAACGCAACGCTCGCATGAAAGATATGCTTCGCATTTGTCATGGACACGGTCTAACCAAAGGAGCGATAATTCAAATATTCTATCACGGTTTAGGCGATCCAACTCGAGGAAATCTTGACGCCGGAGGAATCTTCCTCTATAAAACTCCAAACGAAGCTTTCAAAATCCTCGAGGACAAGGTCCAACTCAAGCTTGATCTCTCAGAAAAATCTATGATCATTTCCAATACGAAAGCCGTTGTTTCCGCCGGTGGAAGCAACATCAATACCGATCATGCCTCATTGATCGAGAAATTGGAAGCTCTCTCCACAAACATCGATACCCAATTCATAAGCATACGGAGGAGATGATGGGCTGCGAAATAATCACCACGCTCAAACTACGATGCGAGGATGACACGCGATGTGTGATCCCATGGAGCGAACCTAGTCAACATGAAGGATATCACGGAGGATATCACCACCAAAATTCCAGTAATTGGTACTCTATCCATATCACAACCCAACCCATACATATCCTCGATATCACCATGGAATACAATACCTCATCCATCACAACATTTCAATACACCTAAACCTCACCGGAGGAGATGATGAGAGAGTGGATGGCCAATCAAACAAAGCCAATGAGAATATGATGAACCCGTTGGTTGAATTGGAACATAAAGTCGATCAAGGAAGAAGGAACCAACAAGCGATAAGCCAAGACTTGGAGGAGGATAGAAAGATTAAGTAAGGAACAGAAGTCCATCACGTTGAATCTCTTCCTTACACCACAGATTCCAACTCTAGACATGAATTTGTCTACAAACCAACCTCAATTCAATACGAGAACGATAAGGGTGAGGATGAATTTAT
The DNA here is from genome assembly GCA_022545495.1 of Chrysanthemum lavandulifolium. NCBI lineage: Eukaryota > Viridiplantae > Streptophyta > Magnoliopsida > Asterales > Asteraceae > Chrysanthemum > Chrysanthemum lavandulifolium. Next base: position 268,930,755 of record CM040238.1, read on the forward strand.
CGAAGAGGACGAGACCGAGCACATTCCAACCACGCCAAATCTGAACCAAATCATGTCTAACTCACCAATCGTGTCACCTTTTCTTGAGGATTGCACCATGCATATCCCAATGACTCAATTAAAAGGTTCTGAATGCAATTTATTTCCAAATCATGTTGGTGATAAGGTTTTCTACGAAATCAGTGACAACTGGAATGGAGAACTGGAAAGAAAGATAGACAAATGGTCTGAACCACAAAATCCAGTTTCTTTAAATCAAAATGGTAGGACTAAGCCACCTCCCTTAACTCACCTTGAGAATGTGGATGCAATATTCAATGGGAGTGGAAAGTCCGATGATCCTCCGAAAAATCATAAAGATCCGCCACCTGTCCTCATTTCTAATGAAATCGACCAAATGTTCGAGATAACAAAGAGGACTTTCACTTGGCCAAACCAAAAGAATCAAATGTATTCCCATCCATTGTGGAGTACAAACCAAGGATTCCATACCCTCAACGTTTAAGTGAAATTCCATTTGAACCGTATGGTCAAAGTATCCTAACTTGGGAAGATTCAAGTCGGTGATGACCTCGATAATAAAACAAGCGCTTCTCGGGAGGTAACCCATGTGTGTTTGATTTGATTTTCGTGGTCACTCCCAAAGTTTTAACCTTTGGTTGAACTTAAGTGGGAAGTGCCATCCTTTAATAAAACCCTTTGTTTGTTTATAAGATTGTGTGCGGTGATGATTTCTCTAGTGGGCGCTTGTGAATGAAGAAAGAATTTTGAGTGATAAACTCGTTGACATATCTCGGTTTCATCTCTATTTTCCTATTTCTATACTTTGAAGTTCGTTTCTCATTAAGGACAATGTCTAACTTAAGTGTGGGGGGTGAATAGGAAAAATTAGAGTTTTCATGCTTAAATTTAAAATTTTGTTCGCCTTGTGATCTAGTTGTTTTCACACTTTTAGGATTATCTATTTGAATAAGCTGGATCATACCACCGGTAAGCGGTAATATTTGAAACTTCGAGATGTGTTCGATTACTATTGCAATCCATTCAGGATCGATAAACATTTGCTAGCACATATTATACCCTTTCCACTAAATTGTGAGGATTTGAGCCTATTTCTTATTAGCATACATCTTTATGCTTGGATCTTTTGCTATGAGTGTCTTGGGTGATTTTATTTATTCTAGAACTTGTGCTTGTAAATCATTACGGACATGATGAGATTGCATTCGTGTGATATAAGTGAATTCGTGTGATAAAGAGGCACCTTAGGATTTAACCCAAATGGCCTTCCATTTTACATCTAATGATATATTAGCTAGCCTCATTGGTTAGTTAACCACCCACATGGACCCATTTGTAGTGCTCATTTTTAGCACTAGATACCCCTAGTTACACCTTCGAGCCATCCCTTTCATTTTTGCTTCACCCGGAAAATACAAAAGATTTTACACTTTAAACCTTAGCCTATCCCATATCAATGTCTAAACGGTTGGTTGCTAGTCACCGGAAAGTAAAGATTGTTCAAATGATTACGAGTACCACATCCTATGTGATTGATTGAGCCATGCGTTATGTTATGTTAAAAAAAAAAAAAAAAAAAAAAATTGTGTTGGAAGTATGGAAATAATAGCCAATGTGCTATGATCGAAGGACAATTGTCATGGCAAAGCAAAAAGTCTGTGGACGATGGAAAAGAAGAAAGTAAAGCTATAATCGTTTATTTGGTTCGTGGAATGTTTGGTAGCTAGCAACATGGGTATTAGACTTGATTTCATTTTATTTTAACACCAATTTCATAAACATTCCATGCCTTATCCATACCCTTAACCCTTAGCCATATCATTATAACCCGAATAAAAGCCCTCTTTAGGCGTTTTTTACTTGGTGCTCACGCCACGCCGGTGGAATTTTGTTTCTTGTACAAGCTTATGGTAATAATCTAATCATGGTGAGCAATGAGTGTGATTTATCTTGTTACTCCACTAAAAATGAGTGATTGAGTGAATTATATTTTGTTCCTTTTTGTGAGGTGTTTTGAAATGTTAATCATGCAAGAAAATCATTGGATATTGTCAAACATCATGATGTTTCACCTTTATAAAGCATAATTGATGAATCCTCTCTCGTATTTATACTTGGTTGATTTGCATCACATTTTCATAATCACGATCTTGTACCGATGGATGTTTTTCCTAGATTTGCTTGAGGCAAGCAAAGTTTAAGTGTGGGGAATTTGATAACGCTCAAATTGTGCATGTTTTAGTAGCGTTATCCGTGTTTTTATGTATGTTATTTGGTTATAATCATATGCTTTTGTTGCTTAATCGTATCAAAGTGCGTTTGCTATTTCATTTGTAGCCAATACGGAAAGTGGAGAAAAGACGAAAAGAAGTAAAATACGAAGATTTCTCCATATGAAGAATTCCACCAAAGCAAGACTTGTGGAGTATATTCGAGATGATAAAGTCATCAAGTTAGTGGTCCAAAGACTCAAGAATAAAGTTCATGAAGGAAAACGAGAAAGAAATGAAGAAAAGAAGCTTAAACGAAAAGATATTGGAAGCCTCGTTGTCCTTGACACACCTTCACCATTTTGGCCATAACTTTTGCATACGGACTCCGTTTGACCCCCGGTTCGCGGCCACGGAAAGCTAAGAGAAAGATCTACAACTTTGCTATTTATAACTTTTCGTGATTTTGCTCCAACCGATCGGTCGAGACCCGTAACCGGATCCGGTTGGAGAATGGTCACGTAGACCAACCGAACGGTTGGAGCTCAACCGGATCCGGTTGGAGGTCCTGTTTCAGCCATTTCTTCATTGTTAAGGTTCCAAACTTGTTCCAAACGATTCTAGTCCCTTCCTACATGTCTTCTAGTCCCTTCCAAGCTCCTTGGTGACCAAGTAATGCATTTATAACCCCAAGGGCTTGAGAGTAGTATAAATAGAACTCATTTGTGTATGTTTTCATCATCCAAATACACCACAACTTGAGAGATCTTCTCTCACACCTATCTTACCACCACTACTACTCTCTTAAAGCCTAAATTCGTTCATAAAGTTCCAGGAAACTTTGGAGGTCCAAGAAGTCATCATTTGGAGGTCAAACCATCAAGAAGTCATCCTCAATCCTTTGGGAATCATTACTACACCATTTGTAATCTTATTCCAAGCATTGTAAGACTTTCAATCATGTTTTCTAATGTTCAAAGTTCTGAGTTTATGTTCATGTTTGCTATGAGTGGCTAGTTTCTTTATACACTTGCTTAAATGATGTTGATTATCATATGATTAGTAAGTGATTGTGTTAACATGTTTTAATTCAATTTCAAGTTGATTCTAAGATCCAATTGTGCTAAAGTTTCATAGTGACATTTGTTAATCAAGTTTGGCTAATTGATAATAATCGTTGGGGTCGAAAGAACTTCGTGTTATTCAACTAGTCATAATCATTTTGTCTATGGATGATTGTTTTACCCATTATTCTTGATTATACAAAGGAACTAAGGTGTGGTTGTAATAGAAACGCTTTTTGATTATCAAATTGGATTGGTTGGAAACATCTAAATGGTCGTAAGATTAGTTGTTGAGAATCAATTGTAGCCTTTTGTCTATGATCGGTTACCTTTTGTATTGACCATTTCTTAAGCAATTTGATGAACAAGTGGATGTTTTGTGTTTAAGTTTATGTATGTAGACTTATGAAACTTGAATTGATCTTGAATTGATTGGTTAAACTTAATGCTTGTTTTATAAACTAAACTCTTGATCAAAGTTTAACTTGTAAGAACAATAGATTAGTACACCAACTAATTATCATAACCAACATGTTAAGAGGTTAACACAATTACATTAATCTATGATATGAAACTAGTTTAAGCAAGTGTAGTTTTTAATCATCCGAATTTCATTATACCTATTTGCTTTGTTATATGTTTTGGATAGACTCAGTTAATTCAAACTTGTGCTTAGATTCACTCAAATCTCGCGAGCATCCCAACTTACCTTCATAATCTTGCTATAACGGACGAGTATACTTGCTCGTATGTGTTATTGGTAATATTGGTAATTCACCTTTATAAATTTAAAACTTGCACCAACCGGGCACATCAACTTTTCATTTTAGGGTGTTTTAAAAATATCATTAATTAGTGTGTTTAATTATTTTATATTTTGGACTATGTTGTAGCTTCTTTAAATTGTACGTTATGAAAATTTTATTGTACTTTTTAGAAAGAGATGTTTTAGTTGGTTGTTTTTAATTTGTTAGTTGTGTTTTTAATTGGTTGTACAATTTGAATAAATTATTGTACTTTTAAGTAATGTGGTGTTTTAATAAGAGTATTAATTACACTATGCATTTCTCTCTCATTTGACCAATTTCAACAATTCAACTTTTCAACTTTTCACCTTTGACCGTTTTTCTATTATATGTAGTATAGATATATATCACATGTAATATGTACACATTGCTAACTTTTTGTATTCATTTTAGTTTTTTCATCGTAAAAGATTCGTAATTTGCCTAACTTTTTTTGTTTTTTCGTCCCTCATTTTTTCAATGTAAACGATTCGTAGTTTGCTAACATTTTATCAAATCAAAGAAGATTTTGCAAAGAAAGGTGATAAAGAAGGAAGACATTGATCTGGAATTCTTGAGAGTGAAAATAAAAAATATCGTTTAATTCGCAATGTCAAAAGGCATATTTATATGGGATATGGGTTGTCGCTATATCAGAGCCCATTAAACCTTCACCAATGACAACAACTTCCTAGCCCTCGGCTTCAATCCAATATCAGTGACGAAAACTAAGTTGAGCATGAAGAATATAATTCGATAACATATAAGTTATATACAAGTCGTTGGGTAGATTAAGAATGTATATTAAAAAAATTATTGAAAAAACTAAGAATATATCTAAACTTAAATCCAAAATTGTCACAAGTATATAAATCACTAAATATTGTACCTCTGCCATAAGAACACTTTTAAAACAAGGAAATGAACTGAATTTTGATATGTCCACAACCTACTTGAACCCGAACGTAGACAATTTCCGGTCCACAACTTGCTTGAACCCGAAAGTATACTAATTAAGTTGTCTTACATGCCGATAACAAGCATTGGATGCAAAAAGAATAAGTCACATAGATTTTTTCATCTTGTAATCAATTTGCTAAACGTCTACGGTTAATTTATTTATTTCTTCTTAATATATATAAACGATGGTTTTAACCTCTTTGGCATCGACGTAGATGTTGTTTGAACATTGTTTGTATTATCTTTCGTTTTTGTCAAAGCAAAGAAGATTATCGCTTTTTCGTCTCTCATTTTTTCATTGTAAAAGATTCGTAATTTGCTAAATTTTTGTAATCTCTTTCGTTTATATCAAAGAAAAGAAGATTTTGCAAAGAAATTGATAAAGAGGTAAGGCATCGATTTGAAATTCTTGGGAGTGAAAATAGATACTTTTTGATTCACAATATTAAAAGGCATATGTACATAAGATAAGTGTTGTCGCTAACAACAAGCATGCAAAATATGAAAGTTAACATTTCTAATTAAAGGTTGAATACAAGTGAGTTGAATGTGCGATCAACGTATATATTACGCAGGAGAAGGGTTGTCGTTATCCCGAATCCTTTTTTATAGGGAAAATTACATGTATATCCATTTTAAAGTTCAATATTACGTAAATATCTGGTCATTCGGGAAGTCCTTCCAAGGACGACTCCGTTACAATTCAATTCTTCTTCTCATTTACATAAATATCCTTCCCACTTTTATAATTACAACAATGTCCTTCTCAAACTTTTGTAATTACATCAATATCGTTTTCTAACTTTTAAATTCTCATATATATATATATATATATATATATATATATATATATATATATATATATATATATATATATATATATATATATATATATATATATATATATATATATATATAAAGATCAAATAAAAAGACAAATATCCGTAAAAGATAAAAAGATTTTTTTCAAAAAGTTCTCGAAAAATTCCCAAAAATTCCACAATATCGGGTATGATGATGCATGAAAAGTTGTGAAAACTTTTTCTAAAAGTGGATTCTTTTTCCGAAAAAAATTATGAAAAAATACGTTATGCATTAAATCGTTTTTGTGCATCAAAATTGGTTTTGCACCCAACTTCTTTTGACTTTTTCATCAAAATAACATTGCGCATCTAACTAAAACAAGTTGAAAATTTTGTGCATCAAAATTTTTGCGCATCAAAATTAGTTTTTGTGCATTAAAAAACGTATCAAAACTCAAAATTATAAAAAAGCTTTCACAAAAGTTTTATGCACCAACATACCGGTCTTGTGGAATTTTTTGAAATTTTTGAGAATTTTAAAAATAAAAATCTTTTTATTCTTTTACGGATACGGATATTTTTGTACCCTATATATATATTATATATATATATATATATATATATATATACACACACTAGGTTGTATCACTTTTTACTAAAGTAGAATACCTAGCTTTTATCCCACATCGATAATTAAAAGAAATTGTGTTACTTTATATTGTGAGGTATGCACCATTTATTTAAGTTGAGTTTGGTTTATTATGTCACTCGTGGGATATATAGCTTCTATAATAGATTTATTGAAGTGGTAATACTCACGACTAATTTGTAAACATTGCTAACTTTTTGTTTTTTGTTCTCTCATTTTTTCATTGTAAAAGATTCGTAACTTGTTAACTTTTTATATTCTCTTTCGTTTTTATCAAAGCAATGAAGATTATTCAAAGAAATGTAATAGAGAGGTAAGGCATCGATTTGAAATTCTTGGGAGTGAAAATAGATTACTTTTTTGATTCACAATGTTAAAAGGCATATGTACGAAACATAAGGGTTGTTGCTAACAATAAGCATGTAAAATATGAAAGTTACCATTTCGTCCAATTCTAGTTAAAAGGTCTAATACAGGTGAGTTGAATGTTCGATCAACGTATATATTACATAGAAGAGGTTGTTGGTATCCCATATCCATGTTGTAGTTGAGAGCTAATTAACTATTAAACATGTATGGCGTTAAGTTATATGAATGATCATATGGACTATATTATGGCGTCTTCATGTGCTAATCATTAATAAATTTGGATGTATTCGCCTTACAAAAACGGTTAAAACATATACTAGCTTGTATCACTCTTTTATTAAGAAGAGTTAACTTTTATCCCACATCGTTAAATGAGAAGAAAGATGTATTACTTTATGTTCCTCATATGGAATAAAATGTTTAGATATCATCTATTCTTATATCACACGGATAATATTTACACATTTCTAATTTCTTGTATTGGTTTTTGTTTTCTCGTCTCTTGCTTTTTCACTTTTTTTTGTCTACCGATTTTTAATTTTTTCTTTGTAAAAGATTTGTAATTTGCTAACTTTTTATATTCACATTCGCTTTTATCAAATGAAATAAGAATCTATAAAGAAAGGTGATATAAAGGAAAGACACTGATTTGAAATTCTTGGGAGTGAAAATAAAAATTGTTTGAAATTCTTGATCCCAAAAGTATAATGGCTATAAGCTGTCTTACATGAATATATTTGTATTTTCCATCTTGTAATCATTTTGCTAAATTTCTACTTTTAATTTCTTTACTAGGTACGAAATCTCTACTATTTCATAAACGTTTCTAATCCTCAAGCTCCATTAACATCAAAATTGTAACCAAAGATAACACACATAACTTTCTTTTTTCACGTCGAATAAAAATGTGACACTATCACTCTTTTACTGTTTCTTACACCACCACCTCTCACCCACTTCTACCACCATCATCTAAAACGTTCATGACTGTTGAGACATTGACCAACATGAACAAACCAATAATCACAAACACCACAAACTATTTTCCGCCACTTGGCTCGGTTTACCTTGCAAGTGCATGTCTAATTCAAGTCGACTTGGTCATGTTTAAGAGAGACTTGAACTCAGATTTCGTTGAATAAATAATTTATCATTAACATAACTAAAAGTTTAAAAACAATTACTAGAAAACCTATTAAATGTACATCAAAAACAAAAAAATCAAAAATCAAAAATCAAAAAATGAAATAAAATAACTTTTCCTAATTATCCTAGGAAAATATCATTATTATTATTTATTTATTTTAGTTTAAGGGTTTATATCCGGTGAATATACTAAAAAAACTATTAGATTGCATGTACATGGAAGAGTGGTCATGATCCACCCTCAAAATAAAACACAATGTGATTTGAACAAACTCAAACCACAACAACCACAATAAAACGAACTAACAGTTGCATGAAATGAAAAAACATAGCTAGAGTTTATGTACATGGAAGAGTGGTCATGATCCACCCTTCAAGAAAATATCGTTATTTGTTTAGTCATTTCTCTATTTTAAGAATCACGCAAAGTTGAAAAAAAATCCTACAAAGCCGATTAATCACCGCTTAAGCGCTAATCGACCATCAACCTTTTTGATTTGTGTAAATTGCTCACACAAATAGGTCAACCATGATCAAACTTGTCAAAAACCTACAAATATCGCCGAAAATATCCAAAACTCGACGTAAACTTGTTAATCACCAATAGTCGTTGTTTATATCTATTACAAGTTGTCTTTTAGGAACAGTCTTGCCGGAAATACACAAAAATACCCAAAACTTGCTGGAAATGCCAATCCAATTAATCATCGATTAATATCTCGTAGATGGATTACAAGCTACAACGGAGTCGACCGACTAACTAATGATTCACGATTTTTTCAACCTTGATGTAGATTAAGTTTGATAGTAACATAAAACAATAAAAACTGACATTTTCAATGATTATTTGAGTACCGTTTCAAATATTGCCATTTAAAAAATGACAATTTCTTTTTTCTCTTTTTATAGTTGAATCCCTTAAAGATACAAGGCTCTGTACAATAGCACAACTTGCACACCATCATATACGGTTATGCCACAAATGAAGAAAAATCTTGAACTATCAAATTATACGTTGTTATTGGAAACAGATACAGTATTTTACATATAACAATTATACATGTATGACACTAATTTATATGAATAATTATATGGACTATATTATGGCATCTTAATGTTTTAGACCATCTTTAGTCAGTTTAATTAGTTGTATTCGCCAAACAAAAACGGTTATAGCATAAACTAGCTTGTATCACTTTTTTATTAAAAAAAAGAGTTAGCTTTTCTCTCACATTGATAATTGAGAAGAAAATATGTTACTTTATATAGTGAGGTATGTACTAATTATTCAAGTAGGTTTGGTGTATTATGTTCCTCGTGGTATAAAATGTTTGCCGATACGTTAATCGGCAACCTTTAATATCACAAAGAATTTGTACACCTACTTAACTTTTTATTTTCAAATAGGACCACGATTATTTTGTATGCATATCTCACTTTTTGGTTTCCTTTTTGTTTATTACTCTAGCTTTTCATTGTAAAGGATTTGAAACATTTGTTCACTTATTATTATCGTTTTTGTTTTTCTATCTCTCGCTTTTCATTGTAAAAGGATTTGTAATTTGCTAACTTTATATATTCTCTATCGTTTTTATCAAAAGAAAGGAGATTTTGCAAAGAAATGTGAAAGAGAGGCAAGGCATCGATTTGAAATTCTTGAGAGTGAAAATAATTATTATTTATAATTCTCAATGTTAAAGGCGTATATATTACGCATGATAAGGGTTGTCACTAACTTTTATCTTTTGTTTCACTTTTATTGATAGAAAGAAGATTTGCATAGAAGTGATAAAGAGGAAGACACTGAAATGAAAATAAAATGGATATATACGCCTTGAGAACAACGTATATGTTATGCAGGATCAAAGATATACAATACCAACCATTAAAAATCAAAACATAGTTTTTTAATGATCTAACTTCATTTTAAATTTTTTACATAAATAAAATTATATAGCATTAGCATTTTTGTTGGAACTAAACTTTATACTCAAATATATAACTTGGTGTTAGTTTATAGTCCCCTAAAGATATGATGCTCTGCATAATAGCACACCATCCAATACGGTTGTGCCATAATCTAAGAAAGAGCTTGAACTATCAAATTATAAGTTGTTATTGAAAACAAATACAATAATCTTTTATTTATATAATAAAAGAATTACATCATTCGGAGTGTTTTGGAAAACTCTTCTCATTGAAAAAATTGGGCCAATAGGAGAGCTCAATTTCGCCACGTAAGCAAAATCATGTGATGTGATTGGTTAATAAAAGTCAAAATTAAATTGATTTTGGTCAAACTTTAATAAATTTGGTGGAGAAATTTGGTTGATAAATAAAACAAATAAAAATATAGGTGTCAAATTTGTGAAAATAAAAACTTCAAAAAAGATGAGGTAATTAATAAAACTTTAGTGGTTGGTTTTTTAAAAATTATATAGAGTTAAGTGTAATATTATAAACCTCCATGTTTTTAATAACTTTGGATTATAAACAAATACCCCCTTATACTTTATACCCTTTAAACTTTATATCTTAAAAAATACAATGTATATGTTGTTTTAAAATAACAACATATAAATTTACATAAGATTATAAGTATCAAATTTTTTACTATATACGTTCAATAAGGACTCATTTATTTCATTTTTAAAATAATCTACGTGGACACGAGTTTACATTTTAAATACGGCTAAATTACTGAAAACGGGAATATAACTATCAAATTATAAGCACGGTTTACTTTAATATAAAAATAAATATACGCGATTGTACTTATACCAATTATTCATGTAACTCTTATTTATTTATATAAGGCTATCTAGAAAAACATTTTTATAAAATATCAACATAATATCAACGCTCATTATAAAATAAGTAAACTTTAACTTTATCTACACTCATTATGTGCTATTAAACTTGCATTTGTGTACAATATAATATCAGTAGTGAAATTTAAATAACAATATCAACATCTTTGTCAGCTAAATAAAATTAAATCTTGAGTTACCTAACATAAATTTTTATGTGTAAACTTCGTGCGTGCACGAAACTCATAACTATATAATTATATGCAATTACCTTTAAAGACACAATATTCAATATTAATACAGAATAAATTTTTTTGTCAAAACCCTGTGCGTGCACATGTATTATAACTAGTATGTATGACACTAGTTAATGTGAATCATTCTAGTGACTATATTGTGCTGTCTTCATGTGCTAGACCTACTTCAATAAATTTGGTTGTATTCGCCTTACAACAACGATGAATGCATATACTAGCTTGTATCACTTTTATCAATGATGCTTTAGTCCATTGGTAAGAGCTCTTGGGCTTGGGTCAATAGACCCGGGTTCAAACCTCTTCCATAGCACTAAAGATCATTTGGTACCATCCCCTCACCGCAAATGCTCAGATTGGTGGTCATGAGGGGTCTATTGGAGAAAATGGCCAGGTTCAATGCCCACCTCTTGATAAGTACATACCACCGGGACAAGTGCTCATTGCTTGGTGCGGGTCCGGGAAATGTCCGTTGGCATCCATAGGATGCATGGGACGAGGTGATCCCACCGATCTTCACCTTTAGAGCTTGTATCACTTTTTATTATAGAAGACAGTAGAGGTGGCAAAGCGGGTGGGTTGAGCGCACGTGCAGCGGGCTAAACGGGCACTAGAATGGGCACGAGCTTAAACAGCACAGGCCAAACATGCTCATGGTATACGAATCGGTTTAAGAGACCTAAAAGGACAAAAAATTCCTCAAATGTAACACATCATTTATATTTGAGTAACTAAATATACTATATCTATAAGTTTTTCATTAAAAACAATTTAATGTTCGAGAAAAACATGTGACCATTATACCCATTCAACTTTTTAAATGGGCAATATATGCCCATTTCAAATAAAAAGGGGCTAAATATGCCCAAATGTTTAAAAAGTCGCCCATTTAGCCTTTTTTTTTTTTTTTTTTTTTTTTTTCACAAATTGACACCTCTAAAGAAGAGTTAACTTTTATCCCACATTGATAAATGAGGAGAAAATATGCTACTTTATATAGTGAGATATGTATTGATTATTCAAGTTGTCTTAAGTCTATATTGTTACTTATGATAAATATAGCTAAGATAATAAACTTATCATGGTTATATATATCAAAAGTAATATGTACACATTGCTAACTTTTTGTTTTCATTTTAGTTTTTTTATTATAAAAGATTCGTAATTTGCTAACTTTTTTTGTTTTGTTTTTGGGTCTCTCATTTTTTCATTGTAAAAGATTTGTAATTTGCTAAATTTTTATTTTCTTTCGTTTTTATCAAATCAAAGAAGATTTTGCAAAGAAATGTGATAGAGAGGTAAGACATAGATTTGAAATTTTTGGTAGTGAAAATATATATTACTTTTTTTGATTCACATTATTAAAAGGCATATGCACGCAAGATAAGGGTTGTCGCTATCCGAGAGCCCATTAAACCTTCACCAATGACAACAACTTCCTAGCCCTCGGCTTCAGTCCAATATCAGTAACGTTAGGCACCAGTGACGAAAACTAAGTTGAGCATGAAGAATATAAATATATAATTAGCTAACATATACAGTAACATATATACATTTAATCGAGTATGTAACCTTTGCGGTTGCATGTTGTGAAATGAACGCATGACGATGACCTTTTGCTGCCTCAGAATACCAATCTTGTACAACTCTAATTTCATACCAAATCACTTATCTATGAATATTTTGTTGAATTATATAACATGACAATCAATAAATAATCACAAAACATGAAAGTATACATGCGGAAGCGTATAAGATTTAATAACGAATAATTAATTAACATAAGAAGAATATGCGTACCTTACTTGATTCTAGCCGAACAAGAATCAAATCCACAAACTAGCAATGGAAGAACCCTAATTTGATTTAATTAGGATTATGTGAATTACCCCTTACCGTTTTGTAATTCAATCCAAGAATACTAACAATATTGTGTTAGTACCACTTTCTTGTACACACATACTAAACCGAATTAAAGTAATGCTAGTTTTATCAAACCAAATAACTTGATGTTTGGAAAAGATGGTAATCGATCCCCTAGTGTGGGTGTCGACCGGTTTTGAGAGCAAAAACACACACAAAACACTTTTAGGTTTAGCTAATGAATACAAGAGATGATTTACAAACACCCTTGGTTTTGTATATATACTCAATCAAACTTGGTGAACAAGTTTGAGTTGTAAAAGGATTTGTTTCCTTTTTCCTTGTGGCCGATCGGATGGGTATCCCACAAGGGATTCCGGAACATTCCCGTTATTTACAACTTAGTCCTTTTCCAATTATATTTAATGCCCGTTAGTCCATTACACTAATTACTTAATGTTCGTTATGTTATTTCATTTAATTAATAAATAAATACAACATTTATAATTAATTATTTAACTTTAATTCTCATACGTAAAGTGTGCAATCCCGTGGTCTCAAGTTCGATCCTAACTCACGTCTACTAATTTATATCCATAAAACCAACAGCTCCCATTTGGATATATCTTAATAGAGTGATCACATCGGTTAGCGTCTAGCAACACTTGATGCCTCTAGTACAACTCGAGTAAGGCTCTGGAAAACCTTTTAATGATTTCTCATTATTATTATCCTTTGTTTCTAATACCATGTTAAATAAAGATATGGAATTAAGTCATTCTTTATTAAACTATTTTCGTTGTAAGTGATTGACCAAGATTACCAAATCTTCTAAACATATTTAGGAGATTTTGGGTATGTCAACCCTACGAGGGCCCAAGAGATTAAACTCCAAATAAATTTGAAGGAACAAATTCTATTTTGACTTCAAGAATAACCCACAAACTTTGTAACATTTACGAAAACAACCCTCATGACTACCGCCACGTATATCGTTAAGTTGCTCCACGAAATGCACTACATTTATGACACTTATCCGATATCTCAAGTCCGAGGATAACTATTCATAATTTACTTATAACAATATCCACAAAGTAAATTATGTAGTTATGATAAGTCCTATATTCAATTCATTGAATATCATCTGAAATTGGTATGCATTCTCATCAATATACTTTCAAGTATATTCTACCACATCTCTCAGATTTGTCTTAGTTTAATGATACTCCCATATCATTAATCGACAACGGACATTTAGAATAACTTAGTGACTCACGGATTAAACATGCAAATATAGGACAACAATATTATAAATGAAAATAAACATAATCCAAACTTTATTTCATTAAAATAATAAATGTTTTACAATATCCTTTACCCAAATACTAATCACAGTTATGCATGAAACTATTAGCTAAACGAAGTCCAATTCCATTGGCAAGTCCAATAAGCTTATCTTTAGCTAAAGCCTTTGTGAAAGGATCAGCTAAGTTATCATCTGTGTGAACTTTCAATAGATTAATTTCACCTTCACGGACTTGTTCCCGAACATAATGATACTTAGAGAAAATGTCCGGTGCCCTTCATGACTCGTGTTCATTGGAAAATATGATTGCGACAAAATTGTCATAATACATATCAATAGGTGATTCAATTGAAGGCATAACACCAAGCCCGAAATGAATTTCCTAATCCAAACGACCTCCATTGCGACTTCCAGCGCCTATGTATTCGCTTCATCGCAGACATCGCAATCGTACTCTGCTTCTTGCTCTTCCAATCAACTGCTTCTTGCTAACATATCCGAGCCTCCCCTAATAAAAATTCCTGGCTCCGCCCCTGAAGGCATACTTGGTGATGTGGCCCATTCTCTATAAATTTCTGTCTCCCAACCTCAACTATCTGTCGTGCTACAGATTGGGAACCAATCTTGTATGTTCTATCAACGGAATGGATCATTGTTCCACTTATTTCACACAGTAGTGTAGTGCCTATAGATTACCATTACATATGAGAGAGACCTAGATAAACATTCCACTACATTAGTAGGTGTTCGGACACGCTTGAAAGAAATACATGATACTCGAAAAATTAGTATCGGTTGGTCGGTTCCAAAATCTAAATAAATCTTGGGAACCATGGTAGTATGTAACTTTAACTCTGGATTCTATAAGACTATAACGAATACAAAATTGTCCAAATCGAATAAAGCGGTTAAGCATTCTTAATTTGCTGTTTAAGTCTTCAGGTATTAGACCAGATCTATTTGGTGATTTTCTTCGTGTAATTCTTGCATATACTCTCGGTTACATTCGTCCACGATAAGATGTAGGTACACTATGGCACTATGCAAATACATATTTATATGTTACACATCGAATAAAACTATAGTTAAAATTTGGTTCTAGCATCTTTATTCACAGAAATCAAATCATTACTTTTAGTTGGGGTTGAAACGGGCCGGGTTGGAGGTTGAGCCACCGCAAACACTTTTCAGTTTTCCAAAACGGAAGAACTATTAAGTTTTTGAACAAGAAGAGCTACTATTACTAAGCAAACATGTCATTGCTTTTGTAAAAATTGCAAAAAGACTATTATGTGTTGTAAAAAACCATAGATAAATGTTAATAATGGTAAGTGAAAAGGCTAGGCGTTAAAGATAGGAGTTTGCTTTTTCCCACATCGATAAATGAGAAATAAATATGTTACTTTAAATAATGAGGTATGTTCTAATTTTCCTGGTGTAGTATGTTCTTCTTGGAATATTATGTTTATATGACATGTCTTATAGAAACTAGTCATCTTGAATAATTTATAGACTTAACTAACTTTTTCACGTATTTTGTTTTTTCGTTGATTTGGTCTCTCACTTTTCATTGTAAAAGATTTTTAATTTGTTAACTTTTTACATTCTCTTTCGCTTTTATCAAAAGAAAGAAGACTTTGTAAGAAATTTGATAGAGTTAAGGCATCGATGGGCGGAGATAATTATTTTCTGATAATACTAGAAATAATAAAAAGGATAATTATTTAAGCCAACTCATTATATTCAGTCTTTTCAAAATGGCCCAAACATGAATCCATTTTCTAGTTCCGATGTACACTAAAATACAAGGTATAAAACGGCACAACAATGGTAAACTGGGATTGTGTTATTCTACACAAACAACTTTCAATTTATATCTATAGTCAAGTGTTACCTTCCATTGTGTAAGTTTTGGCAGGCCCTAAAGATATGAGGCTATGTACAACAATATACCATCGTAGATGGTTGTGACTCAAATATGAATAACAGTGGTTTAAGCTTTCAAAGTCAAACGGTTCCCCGTAAATATTTTTTGTGTTATATAATATTTGATGAAAACTATACCAATGAAAATCACATTTAAAACCCACTAAATTCATATATTTTGCATCAAGTATTATATAACATCAGAAAATAGATAAGGTCAAAGTTGATCATTGACTTTGAAAAGAGAAATACACTTGAACTATCAAATTATATGTTGATATTAAAAACAAATGCAATTTATTACATATAACTATTAAATATGTATGACATTAATTTGTATGAATCATTATTTGGACTATATTATGGCATCTTCATGTGCTAGGCCATTTTTAGGAGTTTTGGTTGTAAAGTTGTAATCAGTTAATCACCTTACAACAATGGTTAAAGATAGCTTCTATCAGTTTTTGTATTAGAGATAACTTTTATCCCACATCGATAATTGGGAAAAATACATGTTTCTTTATATAGTAAGGCATTCACTAATTATTTAGTTTATGTTTGATATAGGATGTTCTTCGTGGAATACAATGTAATTGACGAATAATTTGTTACATACATATAGTCAATAATAAGATACGAGTGTCTTACATGTTTGTAACTCTCTTCAAAATTTTCGGGTCGGCGAGTCATTATAATCTCAACTCAAACATAACCCATTTATTAATTCTGTCAACCCAAACATAACATCTCAAGATAATCTCAACCCAAACATACATATTATTAATCCTGTCAACCCAAACATAACTTATTTATTAATCGTGTCAAGAAACTCAACTCTAATCCAGACTTTGTATAACATGTGCAACCCGTTTGTACGACAATTTCAATGAAACTTGCGTTATAATCCTAATTCGCTCATATTAAGTATCTAACAAAATACATTTAATCCAAATGTAACATAAAATTTAAGTAATATATTTTATTTTTAAAGCCTTATATACTTAAACGAGTTCACCTGTTGACCTGTTTAATGCTTACTAAACCCAAACACGACCCATTTATTCAACGGGTTATACGGGTTGATCTGTTTTTTACCCGAACCTGTTTAACTTCGTGTCGGATTCGTGTCGTTCATCGTGTTGTGTAAAGTGTTGGCGTAGTTGGCCCAGTATCAGGGTTAGATAATCAATTCAGCAGATATGCGCAAGCTGCTCGAGAAACAAACTAATTGTCGCGAGTAACAAATACCACTTGGTGGTTACGGATATCACTTGGAATCGTGTGATCACTTTCCAAAGTAAACTATTCGACCTTAATGCCTGGGTATCACGAATATCTACTTGGGATAAGACCAAATGCAGTTAGAGAATTAGGCACAATTCTATAACCCTTTCGCTAATAAGTGTTAATGGTTTTTCTCTATGTGTTTCATGCATAAAACAGACCTCCTATTTATAGGAAATACTCTTGGCTATTCCATGGAATTATGAGTATTAATCGGCCCATTAATAGCTTCATAATTATCCCCATTATAGCCGTTAGTGGTTACATGACCAATTAAACGTGGTCATAATGCAGTTGAAACTGCCACTTGAATAGGTCAAAACCGTTACAAGCAGTACCTTTACAATAGCAGTACTTTCATACTACTATCAGTACTTTCATAGTGCCATCGGTGGTTACACACCGGTGTAAACACAACATCGATGAGACACCACCGGTGGAAACACCACCGGTGGAAACATCGATCCGGTGGAAATAATCGCCGGTGGAAACACGATACTCGATGGTAACCACAACAGTACTTTCACAAAGCACTACCAATCCAAACCACTACAAGAGTCAGGATGTTCATGGACCTTATGGGTGTACACTCCGTACCTCCTAACCCATTACAAAGTGTGAACTAATCCCACAAGTGCACTAAATTTTCCAACAATCCTCCCCAATTTTAGTTCACTTCCTTTGCATGAAAAACAAACATCAAACAAAACATGTGCATAAATGAAAATATCCTGAGGATTGAATTTCCATCTTAGTAAATTACACGTTCAAATATTCGAGAATCGGTGTTCTAAAATTGAACCCTTCAACCCATTTGAATACGAAGATAAAATACACACAAGTTTTCAAACACTTAAAAGCTCGACACTATACAAGCCATGTGTCCATATCCAAATTCATAAATGTTGTAAAAGCTAAAGTCCAAAGCTTCACAGCGGCAAAACTTCAACATTTACATAAGTGTTTCCTCTTTAGTCATGCTCCGCCAAGCACTTTTTCAAAGAAAATTAACCATTGAGAAGTAAAGACTCCATCCTCCTTTCAAGTGAGTTCGAGCACAACCTTGGGATGTAAATAAAACATGTGCTCCATCCATGAATGTTCGACTTTCACATTGAACTCGGCTCCTAAGTTTCCTCGGGAGGAGTTGGGTGTCCTAGCATTCGAGACTAAGTTGGACTTAAACCCATCCCTTTAGCGACTTTATAACCAAGTCTCTAGCCAAACCCTTCGTCAAGTGATCGGCTAAGTTCATTGAGATCTAACAAACTCTATAGATACCACCCCATTCATGATAAGCTCACGAATCATGCTATGTCCGACACCTAAGTGTCTAGACTTACCATTGTACATCGGCTATAAGCCTTAGCCAATGTAGTCGCACTATCACACCGGATAGAAATAGGTGCTATAGGTTTAGCCACAATGGAATCTCGAAAGCAAGTTTTTCAACCATTCGACTTCTTTACCAGAAATGCTAGAGCCACAAATTGATTCCATTGTTGAACGGTGATGCAAGTTTGCTTCTTGGATGCCCAAGAAATTGCACCTCCACCAAGTAGAATACCCGACCACCGGTAGACGAATTGTCTTGATGTTCTCGATCAACTTGCATCGTGTATCCTTCCAACATCGATGGGTAACAGTATATGAGAGACTATAATCCATAGTTCTCTTCAAATACTTGATACCCTTTGAGCTGCTTGGCGTTGATGAGCACTAGGATTACTAGTATACCGCTCAATTTTCCCACCTGCAAAACCAATATCGGTCTTGTACAAGTCATGGCATACATCGAAACCAATTACCTAGAATACTCAAGTTGAGATACTGACCTTGCCATGATTAGGCATCGACTTCTCAAGTATCCATAGGTGTACTCATTGGAGTACAATCAAAGTAATTAAATTTCCTCGAGACCTTCTCAATATAATGAGACCAGAGATAGAAATTCTATTACTTTCATATTTAATCCTTATACCAAGGATAACATCGACCTCCCCATGTCCTTCATGGAGAACCTTGATGACAAAAACTCCTTTGTCGGTCAACCGATTTTGATCGGTGCCAAAGATCAACATGTCATCAACATATAGACAAATGATGACTCCTTTACCGATTCATCAAATTTGCTATATACACATTTGTCGACTTGGTTAAGAACATAACCACTAGACAAAACCACTTCATCAAATTTTGATGTCATTGCTTAGGTGCTGCTTAAGTCCATAAAGAGACTTAATCGGTTTACACCTTGTTTTCATTACCGAGCAAGATGAAGCCACGAGGTTGGTTCATATAAACCTCCTCTTCCAATTCACCATTCAAGAAAGTCGTCTTCACATCCATCGATGAATAACCAGTTGTGAATTGATGCCAAGGCAATCGGCGATCTTATGGTACTAATCTGAGCCACGAGGGCATAAGTATCAAAATAGTCTATTCGACTTTTGTTTAAAGCCCTAAATGACTAGTCTAGCCTTGAACTTTTCAATAGTTCCATCTACCTTCATTTTCCTTTTGAAAATCCATTTGCACCCAGAGGTTTGCAACCTGGTGGTAGATCAACCAACACCAGTGTTGTTGCCCATGATGGAATCCATCTCATCATTAATTGGTTCTTTCCGAAAGCAATATCACGGGACTTCATTGCTTCTTCAAATGTCTTGGGATCATCCTCAACAATGAAGCAATAGAAGTATTGGTGCGAGACCTCATCCTTGTTCCTTCAACTAAGTATAGTTGAAACTCAGTCCAAATGACTTTGGATTCACGACCCTTTGCTCTTCACGAGCACGGTTCGGGTTGTTGAACCACAACCTCATTAGGGACCAGCGATGGTTCACCATCGAGGACCTCTGATACACCAGTGTCATGAGTTCCATTAGGAATCCTCGACTTGGTCTAGGGACCGATGAGAATCTATTCTCATCAAAATCGCATCCTTTGATTCAATTATTGAGTTAATTGAAACATATTCATTAGGTTCAATAACATAGAACCTAAAAGCCTTGGAATGCTCAACATATCCAACAAAGATGCGATCAATGCCTCTTTCACCCAAAGTTTTCATCTTTGGATCGGGAGTCTTACAATGACCCTACAACCCTAAACCTTGAGATAGTTCAAGTTGGGTTTCCTTTTAGTCCGAGTTCATAAGGGGTTACCTTGTTCCTTTTGTTGGGAACCCTATTTAACAAATAGCAAGTCATAACATAGCTTCACCCCGGAACCCTTGACTCGATCTGAATAGGACAACATGGAATTAACCATTTCCTTGACACCACTTTTTCCTTTCGAAATACCATTTTTTGAGGGAGTATAAGGCGGTCGTTTCATGGATTATTCCAGCGGTCGAAAGTCACGAGTATCCATGTACTCACCTCCCTATCGATCCTTAATCTTTTGATCAAAGACCCAAGTTGTAATTCAACTGCTTTAAACACTTTGAATTTATCTAATGCTTCATCCTTGGTATGTAACAGATAGACATAACAAAATCTAGAAGCATCATCAATAAATGTCAAAGTACTTCTTATTCCCCAAAGAAGGGTGGCATGCAAATCACACGAGTCATCGTGTATCGCCTCAAGAGCTTAGTCTCACGACTAACACCACGAAGGGTTTCTTGGTTATCTTGGTCAACATGCAAGTTTTACACTTTTCGGTGTCCATGTCAAAAGCGGATTAAACCATCCTAGACATATCTTGCATCCTTTTATAGTGAACATTACCAAGTCTAACATGCCAAAGGGTAGAATCGGTCCGATCATATGTGGTCATAAAAGTCGAAATAACACCGCTGCTCGGTGGTAATATTAAGCTGGACATTTGATTACATAAATAACCAAAACCAATAAAACACCACATTTAGAAAGAACAAATTTATCGATTCAATAACTTGTTTATATCCATGATTATTCAAAACACTACTTGAAACCAAGTTCTTCACGATATCGGGAACATGAATAACATTAAACAAAGTTACAATCTTTCCGAACTAAACCTAAGATCTACAACCACGACCATGCACCAAGGTTGTTGACTCATTTCCATGTGAAGAATAGAACCATCATTCGATGACTCATAAGTCTTGAACCGACTTCTATCTTTGCACACATGAGCAGTTGCACGAGTCAACCCACCACGCAACATCATCATCCCGCACATAAAAGATTCGAGATACATATGTAACATAATAAATCGAAAAGACTTATTAAACATATTCGACCTTTCGGTGAGTTGGTGAACCACCACTCCCCTGAACCATTAGTGCACGATCCATTGGCTTTACCACAAACTTTAACACCTTTGCGGTCCCTTTTAATGTGACCGGTCTTGCCACATTTCCAACAAGTAGGTGTTGCCTTTTGTTAGGATATGCCCTTGTGTTGTCATGATACTTGCGTTTGCCTTTGTTGTCATTGTACCGGTGGAGTTGTTATGTTCCACCATATTGACAACAGATGGTCCGATAGCATTGCTACTTTTTGGCTTGTCATTATCCCGCACCTTGAGATTCCTCAATGTGCGATGATCGCCTAACTCAACGAGAGTTAACTCCTCCTTCATATGTTTCAAAGTATGCTTGAAATCTTTCCATGAAGGAGGAGTTTGTCAATGACACAAGAGACTTTGATAGCCTCATCCATGTTCATTTGGTGTTGTGTAAACCTTCCAAGTATTCAAGAAGTTCATTGTATTGTTCCATAAGCGGTCTTGAATCGGTCATTTTGTAATTTAGAAATTACTAACAAGGAACTTCTTACTAGATGCATCCTCGACCATATATTTGGCATCCAAGGAATCCACGGTTCTTTGGAAGATTCAAAGTTCGATAAATATCAATCAAAGAATCGACATACCATTCGAATAAGACCTCTGCATATGTAGTCATCATTCTCCCACTTGCTCCTCCTTCCGATCCGCTCACGGTAGCATCATCCCCATCATCGAATTGAGTAGTCGGCACATAAACCACACTCATGCTTGCGAAGAAGTGCATCTTCTTCCGCCGCCTCCTAAAGTCCACTCCTTCAAACTTGTCGACTTAGCAAAGTTTGAAGCCATGTGTTTCATTGCGGCGGTTGCCATTGATTATCACAAAATAGTTTACTTTGATTGTTGGCGTGGTTGGCCCGATCGTCGGTTGATAATCAATTCGGCGAGATATGCGGGCTGTTCGTGAAACAAACTAATTGTCGTGATAACAAATACCACTTCGGTGGTTACGGATATCACTTGAATCGTGATCACTTTCCAAAGTAAACTATTCGACCCTAATGCACGGGTATCACGAATATCTACTTGGGATAAGACCAAATGCGATGAGAGAATTAGGCACAATTCTATAACCCTTTCGCTAATAAGTGTTAATGGTTTTTCTCTATGTGTTTCATGCATAAAACAGACCTCCTATTTATAGGAAATACTCTTGGCTATTCCATGGAATTATGAGTATTAATCGGCCCATTAATAGCCTCATAATTATCCCCATTATAGCCGTTAGTGGTTACATGACCAATTAAACGTGGTCATAATGCAGTTGAAACTGCCACTTGAATAGGTCAAAACCGTTACAAGCAGTACCTTAACAATAGTAGTACTTTCATACTACTATCAGTACTTTCATAGTGCCATCAGTGGTTACACGACGGTGTAAACACAACATCGATGAGACACCCTCGGTGGAAACACGATCCGGTGGGAAGTACCGCTCATTGGAAACACGATACTCGATGGTAACCACAACGAAGATTTCACAAAGCACTACCAATCCAAACCACTACAAGAGTCGGGATGTTCATGGAACTTATGGGTGTACACTCGTACCTCCTAACCCATTACAAAGTGTGAACTAATCCCACAAGTGCATTAAATTTTCCAACATAAAGAATTGCCACCCCTAATCCATTATGCCATACATACTCCTCTGTTTATACATCTTTTCACCTCTTCTTTCCTATGTTATTTTGCAGTATAGGAGGGCTGTACTTCAGAAGTGTGTTTAGTGGCAAGTGTTATGGGTCTTGCTTGGCTTCACGGGGAATCGCTGTTGCAGAAAGCTGAGATGGTCGAGGTTCAATTGTTGCGGGTCGTGGTTCAATATGCGGTTGATAAGGTTGTGGTTTCAAGTGTTATGCCATTCATATGTGGTAAGGTGGTTTCAACAAGTGTTGTGGGTCGAGGTTCGAGTTTTGCGGGGTCTTGGTTTTAAAGTTGTGTCGAGCAGGCACACATCGGTTTGTAGTTCGTTTTGGGTTATGTATTTTAGATCGAGTTGTGGTATTATATATTGATGTTGTTCAGCAAAGGTAGTCTCGTGTTGCGTCATATGGGTCAGCTCGATTTGTGGTTCGATGCGGTTCAGATTGGTTTTTGGTTTCATGCAGGTCTTGTGGTTTTATATTGGGGTTGTGGATTGTGGTGAAGTACTCAGTTGGGATCATATATGTTAGTTATGTGGTCGAGATCATTTTTGTCATCTCAGTAAGGGTCGGTTCATTGAAGGTCATGAGTAGTTTTGACATGTGATGGTCTTGAAATGATATGTGTTCCCTAAATTAAGTGCTTCTACGTATTATCGCGCCACTTGTGGCCATAACTGTTTGATTTGAGGCTCCGGCGAGTTTTAGTGTCAAGGTCATTGTAGGTTTTCCACCCGTTTCAATACTTCAAATTGGGTGATGCCCTTATGTGCTTAGGTGGTATGCTGGGTACGGTTGGCGAAGGTTCCTCCTTTATTGTTTCGATCTTCATGTAGCTGATGTAAGGATTGTTTGGATAAGATAATTGTTGTTTAGTGTCGTGGAAGTGTTTTGGTGTCATTATAGTTTCTTAGGGTCGTTTGGTTATTAAATTATACGTTCATCATTGAAACAGATACAGTATGTTACGTATAACTATAAAACATGTATGAAATTAATTTATATGAATCATTCTATGTACACTTTGTTAACTTTTTATATTTCCGTCTCACTTTTTGGTGTAAACGATTTGTAACATGTGCTAACTTTTTATATTCGTCTCTTACTTTTTATTGTAGAGAATTTGTAATTTGTTAACTTTTGCAAGGAAATGCGACAGAGTGCTAATGCATCGATTCGAAATTCCTCGGAGTGAAAATAATTATCTTTTTGATTCACGATGTTAAAAGGTGTTATAATATAGTAGCAATTGTTAGTGGGTTAAAGTGTAATTAGTCTATGTATAGTTATTTATTTATACTTAGTTAAATTGTGTTAGGATTACACTTAACATTAGGATTGCTTGGTGTGCAAGACAAGTAAGGTAATCATGAAATTTGAATTCCATAATAAGTGTACCCCCTCATCTTTGTAAATAGAGGTGAGGGGAGATGCTAGTTCTACATTTTTCCTTTCTCATTCGTTCATTAGTACAATGTAAGTGTTTGAGGTCAAGAGTTTGGTTACTTTGAGTCAATATCCTGGTTACAAGGATTGTTTGTCTTTTATCGAACAAAACGCATATGTTAAAAAGAAAGAACCATCAAGTTTTTGAACAAGATGCTTGAAAGTTATTTTCTAGTTATTTAACGGTTTTTGGCAAATTGTATGAATGTATACGTAGAAGAGCTACTGTACCCCATGGATTTACTTGCCAAACATGTCATTGGTTTTGTGCAAAATGCAAAAAGACCACTATGTGTTGTAAAAAACCAATGATACATGTTAATAATTGGTAAGTGAAAAAGCTGGGCGGTAATATGGGTGTGTACCGATGTAGAAACTGGTCCAAGAACAGATGCAATGTCAAGGTCAGATGCTTGAACAACAATTCCTTCCACTAGAACACGACCTGACTCATTCACTACTAGAAATAATACCATCTCTACTATTTCTTGGTTGGTCACGGATATTGGTTGCAACAAATTATTCAAACAAACACATTATTTTCAGTCTTTTCAAAATGACCCAAAGTCCCAAACATTACACAAAGCCATCTTTTAGTTCCGATGTGCACTAAAATACAAGGACTAAAACGGGACAACAATGGCAAAATGGGATTGTGTTATTCTACACAAACAACTTTCTAATTATTCCCATAATGAAATGAAGTGTTACCTTCCCTTGTGGCATGAGATTTGCTTCCTTTCTTGGCTGCTCTATAAGCTTTGGCTTGCTACCTTTTTTCATAAATGTAATAGTGAACTTTGAGATTCAAATATATAACATGGTGTAAGTTTTGAGACCCGTGAAGATACGAGTACAATAGCACACCTTGCACACCATCTATACGATTGTGCCATAATAAAGAAAGAGTTTGAACTATCAAATTATATTTTCTTATTGACATTAATTTATATGAATCAGTCTATGGATTATATTATGGCATCTTCATGTGCTAGACCATCTTTAATAAATTTGGTTGTATTAGCCTTACAACATCGGCTAATGCATATACTAGCTTGTATCATTTTTTTTATTATCGAAGAATAGTTGGCTTTTATCCAACATCGATAAAAGAGAAGAATAATTCAAGTTGAGTTTGGTGTATTATGTTCTTCGAGGAATATAATGCTTACATGATATTTGTATCATGTGATGCGCTATTCCCTGACTAATTTATACACTTTGTTAACTTTTTATATTCATTTTTGTTTTTCCGTCTCTCAATTTTCATTGTAAGAAATTTTTAACATTTTCTAGCTTTTTATATTCATTTCTTTTTTACGTCTCACTTTTCGTTGTAATATATTTGAAGCATTTGCTAACTTTTTATATTATATTTCTTTTTTATCAAAGGAAAGATGATTTTGTAAAGAAAGGTGATAAAGAGGGAAGACATTGATTTGAAATTCTTGGGGGTGAAAATTAAAAAAAAAAATTGCTTGATTCAGAATGTCAAAAGGCATATATACACAGGATAAGGGTTGTCGTTATCCCAGAGCTTATAAAACCTTCACCAATTGTCACACCCCCAAAATGGATCGCAATGAATGGTAACAGGGAGACTTTCATGGTACAAAGTTGCGGTTGTGTTGAGCGACCTTGACTCCATGAAATGCAATCAAGCAAGTTAGATACCTGAGAAATACATGCTTAAAGGTCAACATAATGTTGGTGAGTTCATAGGTTTAACTTAATGTAAAATCTGGTACGGAACATAAGATTTCAGTAGTATAAAAATAAATACAATTGCACTAAGCACATGACCCCGACGCTTAACGTATTTGGTATGCAAATGTGCATAAATGCCCCCAGCCAAGTGTTTTCTAGACACTTAATCTAATCCTCAAATGGTATGCGTTCGTTTGACCAGTTGGAGCAACCCAACCCGAACGAGGGTGTCAACCCAATAGATCTATCTGCAACATTCGCGCTTCCTGGTAATTAACGGTTCATGATATCATGTAGGGGACTTAAGTGGCTATGTGGTAACTTAGGCAATGCATCAGTTTTGTACTTATGTTCGCATAAAAACAAGCATGTATCCTCACCCCAAGCATTTGTAAAATATTGTAAACAAGTAAAACGGGGCTATGAAACTCACCTTGGTGAAGAAATCTGAACAGTCAGCAGTATGATGGTATGGCACCGACACGTAAACTATATTACGTGGCAAGTCTTAGTCATACATTCTAGTTTAAAACTCGATAAAGTTTACTTATGTATTAAAGCCGTTTTGCATTGTTGTTGCTTGTGTGTCGACCTTTGTGATGAAACGACCTTGTATGTACTGGTAAATATTGGCTCTTTGAAAGTGCGTAAGTATATATGTATAAGATAGCGAAATAATAAGTTGAATAGGTTTTTGGCTCGCCGATAGCCAAAGAACGTCATGCGAAAAATATTACATATAAATAGTAACGTATATGAGTTATGAAAATGTCGTTTTAAATTGCATGTGTGGGTATATTGTCAAAGGTTGGTTAATAAGAATGGCATACAACTTATAGTTCAAATATTAGTTTTCAGTGAAAATGGTTGTAAAAAAATGTTTATACTTACAAGGAATAGTATAAGGTTTTTAGAAAAAAAAAATCGGGCGTGACCCGTTCATACTTTTCATATATTTGTTTTGGACAAGAATAACAAAACGTTATAATATATTTTCGTTTAGATTGAGTTTAATAATTATACGAGATATCGTCTAATGTTTTAAAAATGGAGTTTGTTTATAGTTATAATTAGAAATTTTAATTGATAGAGTTGCCGTTTTAGTAATAGTAGTATAAGTATATTTCATTATGATTTAGAAAACGAACGATATTAATTAGAAAACCTTGAGACGTAGTTAAGCTTTTATAAGCGTCAAGTTAAAATAGACTGAGTCAGGATATTGGGCTTGTGGCCCAAAGAATGTGAGGGTTTTGTGGCCCAAAGGGTTGAAAGCCGATTGGGCTTGTCCGAGGGAGAGTGGGCTCCGGCCCAGTTTGTATTAAACTTTTCGGACCCCTGTATTGGGAAGGGCATCTTTGCAATGCGTTGACGTAAGGAAAGTGCATGCTACCAAAAATACAAAACATATTGACAAGAACCTATTGCCACGTTTGACATCCAAACGACCGAGGGAATTTACCTGGTTTTGACAAAATAACAAGCTTGAAAAAAACAAGGTGCATAACTCGTGAGTCGAAGACTCACATTCAATGCTAAAAGATTACACCAAGTGTCACGAGTCAATCGTGCCCTTAGTCGAACAAAACATGCACACTCTTGGGTGTTTTCGTGACCCAAAATGGTTAGTAAACCTTGAGTATTCGCACAACCAAAACGGACTTGACACCCCATGTGTCGTTGACACTAACCAAACCATAACACCCTTCGTGGGTATTTGGAGTCGGTCCGAGGACAAGGCCACTTAGCCTACTCGCGACTCGAGTGAAATTAAGTGAATGACTAAGTGAAAAATGTGTTTGTACTGAAAAGACACCAACAAGGGTACACCCCTATCAATGGTGGCTCGAATCTCTTGCAAATGATAGGATTCCTTTCCTTTTGATAGATTACTACTGGATTCTTAGAACCATGGTAGTATGTAGCTTTAACTACTGGATTCTATAACCGAAAACAAAATTTTCTATATATGAATAAAGCAATAAAGCATTCTTAATTTGATGTTTAAGTCTTCAGATATTAGACCAGATCTATTTGGCGATGTTCTTCGGTAACTCTTGCATATACTCTCGGTCATAGTGGTCCACGATAAGATGTACGTACACTCTGCAAATACAAATTTATATGCTACACATCGAATAAAACTATTTTTTAAATTTGATTCTAGCATCTTTATTCACGGAAATCAAATCATTACTTTTAGTTGGGGTTGAAACGGGCCGGGTTGGAGGTTGAGCCAGCAAACACTTTTCAGTCTTTCGAAACGGTTTAAGGCAAATTGTATGAATGTATATAGGAGGTTGAGCTACTGTTGTAAAAAACCAAAGATGAATGTTAAGTAATGAATAGGAGTTAGGCTTTTCCCACATCGATATATGAGAAAAAAGTATATTGCTTTATATAGTGAGGTATGTTCCAATCCTTAAAGTTAAGTTTGGTGTAGTATGTTATCCCTTAAATCTGAAGTCTCAATTGCCTTATATGCATTTGGGAGTTCCGATTCCTTGGATAATTCATACACTTTGTTAACTTTTTATATTTCCGTCTCACTTTTTGGTTGTAAAAGATTTGTAACATTTCCTTAACTTTTTTATATTTCCGTCTCACTTTTTTGCTGTAAAACATTTGTAACATTTCTAACTTTTACCCCAAAAAAAACATTTCCAACTTTTTATTTTCGACTTTTTTTTTATTTTTCATTATTCATTGTTAAAGTTTTGTAAATTGTTAACTTTTTACGTTCTCTTTTGCTTTTATCAAAAGAAAGAAGACTTTGCAAAGAAATGTGATAGAGAGTTAAGACATCGATGGATGAAGATAATTATTTAAACAAACTTATTTCTCAGTCTTTTCAGAATGGCCCAAACATAACACAAAGCCATCTTTTGGTTCCCATGTATGCTAAAACACAAGGAGTAAAATGGAACAACGATGATAAACTGGGATTGCGTTATTCTACACAAAACAACTTTCAGCTTTTTATCTATAGTCAAGTGTTACCTTCCATTGTGTAAGTTTAGGCAGGCACAAATTTTGAGACTCTAATATATAACATGGTGTATGTTTTGGAGCCCCTAAAGATATGAGGCTATGAGTGTGTTGGCAAAATTGCTGGTGTTAAAATTGTAGCTTTTTTTTTTTTTTTTTTTTTTTTTTTTTTTTTTGTAGCGTTTGGCAAACTAGCTGTAATTGTAGATTAAAAGTGTAAAATGACGTAATTGGACATACAAATAACAAACCCAATATGAATAAGAATCGTAAATAAAATTATTGATATAAATCATAAATACGTAGCATTGAATGAAAAGCCATGTAAAAATACAAACAACATTAAAATGATGTAAAACCATCATCCACGATGTGCATTCCATATTTAAGTAGCAATGTCGTTACGTATC
The DNA here is from genome assembly GCA_022545495.1 of Chrysanthemum lavandulifolium. Lineage (NCBI taxonomy): Eukaryota > Viridiplantae > Streptophyta > Magnoliopsida > Asterales > Asteraceae > Chrysanthemum > Chrysanthemum lavandulifolium. The sequence continues at coordinate 268,960,683 of CM040238.1, forward strand.
TGCTTCATCTCATTAGATGCTCCTTCAGAATTGTTTTCATTGTTCATGTCATAACTATGAATATCGTGAAGTTCGTCTCGTGGTATATAATATAGATGGTCCTTCATCATCGTAAACATCAAGTCTTCTTGTGAACTGTTACGGATGTTGTTACGTAAAGCAAATGCGCGATAATAACATCAATCGGAAAAAAAAAAAAAAAAAAAAAAAAAGCATAGCATATATAATGAAAGTTGTCACTGAGCACTCAAGAGCATGAACACTTATGTTTTGAATGAAAAATGAAATAGCAATCAAGAGATACAAACTTAGACTTCAAATAGCATTCAAGTCATGCTCACAGTGGGTCACTTTTGGTATATGTTTGGGTCCAACTTGTTTAATGTTATGTTTCCACTTGTTTAATGTTATGTTTAATATCAAATCCACTTTGTTTTAATATCAAGTTGGTTACTTTGCCAAAGGTTTTGAAGTACCCATTTTTAATATTTTTTTAAAAAGCACGTATTTTTTATATACCATATAACTTCAGTTTTGCACAAAACATTGAACTAGTAGCTTGGTTACATATACAATATAACTATCTCAAGGGTTTGATCATAAACTTGGTGAAGGGTCAAATTAACATGTCAATCTATAGTTTCAACAGCTTACAAATGAGCAATGGTGGAGGGTCAGTTGCACTGTCTATTGATAATAGTACTATAGTAGTTTTGGGTCCAATGAATCTCACACTCGGATATGAAACCACCAAGATCTCAAAAATACTTTCTTTTCGTATACATTAATAAAACAATGAACGTTATCAAAATGTACATATCTAACATCATCTTACGATATAATGCAAAGTTAACATCATATATTGACTTCGACTAATGCAAAGTTAACTATCTAACATCATCCTTTTTTAAAGTTATCATAAAACTATTACTCATAAAAACCAACTCTATAATACCATGGCCTATGTATAGATATGTACAGACAATCAAAAAACAAAGCTAATAAAAAAAAAACTTACGAAGCGAGATTGAATTCTGAGACTAGTTATCGAGCTCCACCTACTAGAATAGTTGCCTTCAACACGAGATGACTGATCCACTGTAAAATATAGCAATGGCCGTCATGCATGTAACTGTGAAAGATGAAAGTCTACTAGGGTTATTATGTTAATAAACGTGGGTTTTTTTGAAGGATATAATGGTAATTATACAAAAAATAATCTCCAGTTTTCTCTCAAACGTTGGTTAGATCAGCTTTTAATTTTAGAGATTATTTTTTTTTATAATCTTTCCTAATTTTATGAGCCAAACAACACTACTTTTAGAGAATAGATTATTTTGAAAGAAAAAAAAAGTTCTGGCCCCCATAATCTTCCATAATCTTGGTCACCAAACACACCGTATAATAGTACATCATCGTTTACGGTTGTGCCACAAACGGAAAAAGAGCTTGATCTATTAAATTATATGTTGTTATTGAAAACAAATGCAATATTTCACATATAACTATTAAAGATGTATGACATTATTTTGGATGAATTATTCTATGGACTATATTATGGCATCTTCATCCGCTAGACCATTTTTAGTGGCTATGTTTGGCACAGGAGATTATGCTTATTTTTTCAAAAAATAAGCTACTTAGAAGATAATTTTTGTCTTGCAGACATAACTTATAAGAGATTATAGATAAAATAATCTTCCATAATCTCTGAAAACAAAAGGTTACTTCATGTAGCTTATAAAAATAATCTCTTGTTCTAATTTTTCCGGTAGCGTGGCAAAGATCAAGATCGACACCGGCACCATCTATTTTTTGCCAAACATACCCTTAGTTGTATTCGCCAAACAAAAACGGTTATAGCATATGCTACCTTGTGTCACTTTTTTATTAAAGAAAAAAAAGCTTTTAACACACATAGTTAATTGAGAAGAAAATATGGTACTTTGATAATGAGGAATGTACAAGTTAATCAAGGTAAGTTTGGTGTATAATGTTCTTTGTGGAATATAATTTCATGGTGGATACTTATACCATATCTACCAGTAGTATATATGTGCCACAAATAATTTGTACACTTGTTAACTTTTTATATATTTTTTTTGCTTTTCCGTCTCTCACTTTTCGTTGTAAAAAACTTGTAAGGTTTGCTAACTTTTTATCGAAAGAGGATTTTGTAAAGAAAGGTGGTAAAAAGGGAAGACATATATACACTGGATAAAGGTTGTTGCTGTCACAAGCCCATAAAACCTTCACCAACGATAACACCATTCTTTATAGCACCGGCTTCAGTCTGATATCAGTTGCATTAGGCACCTGTTACCATTTCGTCCATTACTAAAAGGTTGAACACATGTGAGTAGAATGTGAGACAAATGTATATATTACGAAGGATAAGGGTTGTCACTATCTTGAATCCATGTTGTAGCTGAACTAATAGAGGCCCTATGCGATATAGAAATCTTAATAAATTTTTTCATAATCTAAATTCATTGTTAATAAAATATTAATAGAAGCCCAACCATTAAAACTTGAAACATAGGAATCTTAAGATCTAACTTCATTTTTAATAAAATTTTACATAAATAAAATTATATAGCATCAACGATTTTTGTTGGAAGTGAATTTTGACACTCAAACGTATAACATGGTGTAAGTTTTGAGGCTTCTAAAGATATGGTACTTTGTACAATAGCACACTTTGCACACTTTGAGCACCCTCATATATAATTGTGCCACAATTGAAGAAATAGATTGATCTATCAAATTATATGTTGTTACTGAAAACAAACACAATATTTTACATATAACTATTAAAAATGTATGACATTATGGTGTCCTCATGTGCTAGACCATATTTAATAAATTTGGTTGCATTCGTCTTACAACAACGGTTAAAGCATATACTAGCTTGTATCACTTTTTATTACTGTAAAGAAGAAGAGTTAGCTTTCATCCCACATCGATAATTGAGAAGAAAATGTGTTACATTATATTGTGAGGTATGCACTAGTTATTCAAGTTGAGTTTTGTGTATTGTTTTCCTCATGGGATGTCATGCTTTGATGATACACAGTATCATCCAGTAAGTCTCCCCACGATGAATTTGTACACACCGCTAACGTTTTGTATTTATTTTGGTTTTTTCGTCCCTCGCCTTTTCATTGTAAAAGATTTGTAATTTGCTAACTTTTGATGTTCTCTTTCGCTTTTATGAAAAGAAGAAAATTTTGCAAAGAAGTAAGATAGAGAGGTAAGGGTATACCTTGTATATATACATTTTATCGAGTATGTTACCTTTGAGTTTGCATGCTGTGAAAAGAACAGATTAAGATGAACTTTTGTTGCCTCAAAAACTACAAGCTTGTTAAAACACCTTGCGATCAGTAGGTGTTTACTTGTTTATTGGGGTTTACTTCCAACCGAGTCTGCCTAGACGATGATGCCACCAAAGCGGAAGAACAATTAAGTTGTTGAACAAGATGCTTGAAAGTTATTTTCTAATTTTTGAGCGGTTTTGGCAAATTGTATGAATGTATATATGCAGAAGAGATACTGTACACCATAGATTTACTTAGCAAACATGTCAATGCTTTTGTGCAAAATGTAAAAGGACCACTATATGTGGTAAAAAACCAATGATAGATGATAATAATGGGCAAGTGAAAAAGCCGAGCGCTAATATGGGTGTGTGCCGATGTGAACGGAAACTCATCCTAAGAACATATTAACAATTCCTTCCTCTGGAACACGACCTGCCTCATTCACTACTGGAAATAATACCATCTCTACTATTTCTTGGTCGGTAACGGATATTGGCTTCTGATAATGTTGTCTCGAGTTCCTTTTATTGGTGTAAATTTAGAAGTAAAGTCTCGTTCAGTTGGATCGAGTGGCTAAAAAACCCGTACTTGATTACTGTGTAATCTAGCTCCTTGCTAGTTTTCTTTAATAAAATGGCCGTTCAAAAAAAAACGGATATTGGCTGCCACAAATTATTCAAACAAACACATTATTTTCAGTCTTTTCAAAATGACCCAAACATTACACGAAGCCATCTTTTAGTTCCGACGTACACTAAAATACAAGGACTAAAAAGGGACAAAAATTGTAAACTGGGATTGCGTTATTATACACAAACAACTTTCAATATATTTCGTAGTATGTAAATCATTCTTTGGCAATTTAAATGAATCATTTCATGGACTATATTATGGCATCTTCATGTGCTAGACCATCTTTTACAAATTTGGTTGTATTTGCCTTACAACAACGGTTAATGCGTATACTAGCTTGTATCACTTTTTTATTAAAGAAGAATACCTAGCTTTTATCCCACATCGATAATTGAGAAGAAAATGTGTTACTTTATATCGTGAGGTATGCACTAGTTATTCAAGTTGAGTTTCGTGTATTATCTTCCTCGTGGAATATAATGCTTAGATGATACATGGTATCATTATGCATTTCTTCCACGATGAATTTGTACACAATCCTAAATTTTTTTATTTATTTTGGTTTTTTCGTCTCTCGCTTTTTCTTTGTAAAAGATTTGTAAAGTAATTTGCTAAATTTTTATATTCTCTTTCAGTTTTATCAAAAGAGAGAAAATTTTGCAAGAAATAAGATAGAGAGGTAAGGAATCGATTTGAAATTCTTGGGAGGGAAAATGATTATTTTTTTGACTCGCGATGTTAATAAGGGTTGTCACTATTCTAAATCCCATTAAACCTTGACCAATGACACACAACGTTTTTAATAGGCATATGTAAGCAAGGTAAGGGGTATGCCTTGTATTGTACTGTATTGTATTTTTGTTCTTTGTGTGGTTTTTATAAATGTTACTTTTGAGTTTGCATGCTGTGAAAAGAACACATTCACATGACATTTGCTGCCTCAAAAACTAAAAGCTTGTTAAACACCTTGCCCACGGGGGGTGTTTACTTGTATATAGGTGTTTACTTCCAACCGAGTCTGCCTAAACGATGATGCCACCTAAACGGAAGAACTATTAAGTTTCTGAACAAGATGCTTGCAAGTTATTTTCTAATTTTTGAATGGTTTTTGGCAAAATTTTTTGCCGGTGAATGTATTAATGAATGAAATAGAGTTTAGGTTACATGGGAGGGTGGTAATGAGCCACCCTTAAACCTACTATACAAACAATATGCGTAGAACATACTCAACGCATAACAACCAAAAACTGCAAACAAGAGGTCAAAAACAATAAGAACCAGTGATATATAAAGGCCTCTAAGCAGCAACCAAACTCATCCATCACTAATTGACAATTTCCAAACTCTTCTCATGTGCTCCACGGATAGCTTTTTTTTAAATTGTAAAGACGCTAATTTGAGACGGACCGTATCACTTCGCCACTTGATCAGGGGACCTTGTTCCTTAGCTTTACCATGAATTCTATAGTTGCGTTCCTGCCAAACATAGTACGAAGAAGCAGCCACGATTAAGCGACTAACAATGGACGAGACATTATTACGCTTTGCATCAGGCAAATAATAACCAACCCATGATATCGATCCACTACGAAGAAGAGAACCCAATTTCAGCCGTATGCACAACTTCATTCCACACTTGCGATGAGAATGAACATTCGAAAAATAAATGATCGTGGGAATCGGGTTGAACATTACATAGTGGGCAACGAAGCAAGCTTAAATCTATAACGTTACCGGCATCCCATTGCCTCATTCTATCTTGATTTAAAAATTGTATAATGTATAGGCAGAAGATCGAGCTACTGTACCCCATAGATTTACATAGCAAACATGTCATTGCTTTTGCGCAAAATGAAAAAAGACCACTATGTGTTGTAATAACCAACGATAGATGTTAATAATAGGTAGGTGAAAAAGCTAGGCGCTAATATGGGTGTGTACTGATATGAAGGGAAACTCATCCCAAGAACAGATGCAACGTCAAGGTCAATGCCCGAACAACAATTCCTTCCTCTAGCACAAGACCTGCCTCATTCACTACTGGAAATAATACCATCTACTATTTCTTGTTCGGTCACGAATATTGGCTGCCACAAATTATTCAAACAAACACATTATTTTTAGTCTTTTCAAAATGACCCAAACATTACACGAAGCCATGTTTTAGTTCCGATGTACACTAAAATACCAGGACTAAAACGGCACAACAATAGTAAACTGGGATTGTGTTATTCTACACAAACAACTTTCAATTTATATCTATAGTGAAGTGTGACCTTCCGTTGTGGCATGAGATTTGCTAGCTTTCTTGATCCTCTATAATTGGTAGCACTAGACGAGCAGGCTTTGGCTTGCTACCTTTTTCATAAATGTATTACCCGTTTCCATTGTTTTTACCTGAAACATGAGGATGGTGTAAAAAATGAACTCGTTTTCAGAAGATAATAAGAACCTAACAATAAGCATGTAAGTATGTAGCATATAAAAGTTACCATTTCGTCCGTTTCAACTAAATGGGCGAATACAAGTGAGTTGAATGCGCAATCAATGTATATATGAGAACAACGTATATACTACAGAGGAGAAAGGTTGTCACTATCCCGAATGCATGCTCTAGCTGAGCTAATAGAGGCTCTATTCAATAACTAAACACAACGTTCAAAGATATATAATACCAACCATTAAAACTAGAAACATAGAAATCTTAATGATCTCACTTCATTTGTAATAAAATCTTAGATATATAAATTTATATAGCATCAACGATTTTTGTTGGCAGTGAATTTTGAGACTCAAACATATAACATGTCTTGTAATTTGTCTTATCACTTTGTATTATGGTAAAGAAGAAGAGTTAGCTTTTATCCCACATCGATAAATGAGAGGAAAATGTGTTACTTTAGATTGTGCGGTATGCACTAGTTGTTCAAGTTTAGTTTGGTGTATTATGTTCCTCGTAGAATATAATGCTTGGGTGATACGAGGTATCATCATGCATTGATGTGTACGAAGAATTTGTACACATTGCTGACTTTTTGTATTTATTTTGGTTTTTTCGTTTTTTCGTCTCTCGCTTTTTCATTGTAAAAGATTTGTAATTTGCTAACTTTTTATATTCTCTTTACTTTTATCAAAAGAAAGAAAATTTTGCAAAGAAAAAGATAGAGAGGTAAGGAATCGATTTGAAATTCTTGGGAAGGAAAATGATTTTTTTTTTTTTTTTTTTACTCACGATGTTAATAAGGGTTGTCACTCCTAGAGCTCATTAAACCTTTTGTTGCCTCAAAAACTACAAGATCGTTAAACACCTTGCCCTCGGGGGGTGTTTACTTGTATATAGGTGTTTACCTCCAACCGAGTCTGCCTAGACGATGATGCCACCTAAAAGGAAGAACTATTAAGTTAGTGAACAAGATGCTTGAAAGTTATTTTCTAATTTTTGAGTAGTGTTTTGTAGGTGTATAATGTATAGGCAGAAGATCGAGCTACTGTACCCATAGATCTACTTAGAAAACATGTCATTGCTTTTGTGCAAAATGCAAAAGACCACTATGTGTTGTATAAAACCAATGATAGATGTTAATAATGGGTAAGTGAAAAAGCTAGGCGCTATACAAGTGAGTTGAATGCGCGATCAACTTATATATGCCTTGAGAACAACGTATATGTTACGCCGGAGAAGGGTTGTCGCTATCCCGAATCCATGTAGTAGCTTAGCTAATCGAGGCCTTATGCAAATGCTTATGTAATAACTGAACACAATGATCAAAGATATATAATGATCTAACTTTTTAATGATCTAACTTCATTTTAATAAAATTTTACATAGATAAAATTATATAGCATCAACATTTTTTGTTGTAACTGATCTTTTATATTCAAATATATAACGTGGTGTATAATAGCACACCATCCTATACCGTTTTGTCACAATCGAAGAAAGAGCTTGAACTATCAAATTATAAGTTGTTATTGAAAACAAATACACTATTTTACATATAACTATTAAATATGTATGACACTAGTTTATATGAATCATTCTAGTGACTATATTATGCCGTCTTCATGTGCTAGACTTACTTCAATAAATTTGGTTGTATTCGCCTTACAACAACGGTTAATGCATATACTAGCTTGTATCACTTTTTTATTATAGAAGAAGAGTTAGTTTTATCCCACATCGATAAATGAAGAAAAAATATGTTACTTTATATAGTGAGGTATGTGCCATTTATTCAAGTTGAGTTTAGTCTATCATGTTACTTGTGGTATACGTAGCTTAGAAAATATAATTATCATGGTCACATGTATCAAAAGTATTATGTACACTTTGCTAAATTTTTATATTCATTTTAGTTTTTTCACTCTAAAAGATTCGTAATTTACGAACTTTTTTTTTTTTTTTTTCTCCACCGCTTTTTGAATCTTCTTTCATTGGGGCTAATTTATGCTGTTCTCCAAAAACCGAAGCTACAAAAAGCCCGAGAAAAATAAGCTTATAATCGTCATGTTTAACCAATTAACAAATTAAACGAGCTTCTGTTCGTAAGCTTGTGAATTTACCAGCAAGATTTGTAATGGCATTTGATAGAGCCAAAGCTGATGATACACCCTTCCCTCCACCCGACATATCTTCTCCTAATAACAACTTAGAATACTTTTCCTTCATTTGTTCCAAATCTACAAAACCCGATATCTTTTTTTAAAACAAGATATCATACATAATATACCGAAAAAAAGTTGTCAAAAAACTCACCCGCTTTAAGCTTTTCCTTTGCGCTTTTCGGCTTCTCTTTGGTACTTTCCTGCTTTTGTTGTTTTTTACTAGTATCTGAATTCGACATGTTATTAAATAGCTTGTAGATTGTTCAGCATCCATTGTTTCCTCCTCGGGGATTGCGAGGTTTGTTCTTCATCCGTCATTTTTGTAAAAAAGTTTCAATGCTTTCCAAGAAGAATCATGCAAACATGATTTAGATTCATACAAAGCCTATTTTTCATAAAGATTTTGAGACATTGACTTATGAAACAAATGTAAATAAAACTATAGAAACGTGATATCCTTAGGAAAATTTGTAGAAAATTGGGAAATTTTTAGAAATATTTTCTGTGAAAAAAAGAAAGCATTCTTGATTTGATCAATGACAAGAGTCTAGTATTTGATCGGTTTTTCGTTATGATGCTGTCACATTTTCTTGTTTGTGGTCTTTCATTTTTTAGATAGTTCACGAGGCTTTCTATATATGGGGTGCATGTTTTTCATGAATCAAGAGTTTTTGTTTTTAGGAATGAATGGTTTTGTTTTATCATGATTAGCAAAAACTTGTGATTAAACGGGCGGGTCAGGCAGGCACGGGTAACGGGTCAAAATGGGCACGGGTCAAAAGAGCAAATTTCTAATTCAGATCAAACAGGCAAGGGTCAAATAGGCTCGGGTCAAAACGGGCCATCATTTAAAAAAAAACACCGAATTTCTAAAAAAATCCCAAAATCAAACACCCCCATATTATTTAGATAGCTAGATAACAGATAAACAAACGTTAAAGTCGAATATATAAAAAATAAACATCAAAATAAATCGTCTCCGAATTTAAACCCCCAAATTCCCAAATAAACCAAACATTTATATATATGAGCAAGTAGGCAGAGATAAGCCAAACGTTAAAGGTTGAAAGCTCAACACATTAAACTACTAATAAATAGTGTTCTTCAATCCGCACTCGAGGTTAGACTTGTATAGTATATGAGCAAGTAGGCACCAGTTTGAAAAACATAAGTTTCCGAAATGAACAAAAGTATTGATTGTAAGCCAAAAAAATGATAAACAAACCCCAAACAATCATTGTAAGCCAAATGTCTACAAGACAAGTACAGTCTACATCAATGTACTAATCCATATTATACAGAAAATGCATGTAATCTGATACACTTATATTCCAATTTGCACACAATCGAAAAATGAGCTTAAACTCTCTACAATAGCACACATTGCACACCATCATATACGGTTGTGCCACAATCGAAGAATGAGCTTAAACTATCAAATTATATGTTTGTTACTGTTTGGTGCACATAAATTTATTTGTTAGTATAAGTCTAGTAAAAAAAGTAGGGTTGGGTCAGTTGGAAAACCCCTTGCCTCTCAACCGAGAGGTCAGGGGTTCGATCCTCACTCCCTACAAAAGGCCGGAGGTCCTTTCTACCTTTGGTAGAACTGGAAGCAGGTAGAGGTAAGGCTGTCTACATCTTAACCTCCCCCAAACACAGGAAACGGCATTGGGAGTTACTTTACGTTAGTATAAGTCTAGTGGCAGTCATTAGCATGTGATCTTCAGGATGGTATCTTTGTCTTAGTTTTGTTTTTGTTTTTGGGTCTCATCCTCATTTAATTAGCTTGTTAATTGAGGTGGGGCGCCATGTATTGTATATTTTTTCTTTTGTGGTTCTTTATTTAATGTTGCCTTTTAAAAAAAAATATGTTGTTACTGAAAACAAATCCAGATGTTACATATAACTATTCATCTTAATTTATATGAATCATTTTTTGGACTATATTATGGCATCTTCATGTGCTAGACCAATTTTAGTAATTTTGGTTGTATTCGCCTTACAACGATGGTTAAAGCATATACTAGCTTGTATCACTCTTTTATTAAAGAAGAAGAGTTAGCTTCTATCCCACATCTTTAATTGAGAAGAAAACGTGTTACTATATATAGTGAGGTATGTACTAATTATTGAAGTTGATGTTGGTGTATTATGTTCTTTGTGGAATGTTTGCATGACAAACCATCATATTTCTCGAAAATTTGTTATCTTTTTAGATTTCCATCTCATTTTTTGTTGTAAAAGATTTGTAACAGTTGCTAACTTTTTATATTCGTTTTTTTATTTTGTCTCTCACTTTTCATTGTAGAAGATTTGTAATTTGCTAACTTCTATATTCGTAGTGCTTCAAAATGGGAACCAATCTTGTCTATTCTGTCAAGGATAGGACCATGGTTTAGCTCTTTTCCATCTTCGGATAGTATCATTGTTCCGCTTTGTCACACAAGAAACCTTATCCTGAAATTATGAGTAGCAGTGTAGCACCTATCGTTACCATTACACATGAGGAGAGACCTAGTTAACCTTCCAGTACATTAATAGGTGACTCAGGATACACAGTTTGAAAGTAATACCTGAAACTCGAAAAATTAGTAAAAGTTAGTCGGTCTCCAAAATCTCAATAAGCAAACTTTACACATACAAAATTGTCCAAATTTGAAAAAAGCAATAAAGCATTCTTAATTTGCTGTTTAAGTCTTCATGTATTAGACCAGATCTATTTGGCGATGTTCTTCGTGTAACTCTTGCATATACTCTCGGTTATAGTCATCCAGGATAACTCGATAAGATGTAGGTACACTCTGCAAATACATATTTATATGTTACACATGAAATAAAACTATTTTTAAAATTTGATTCTAGCATCTTTAATCACATAAATCAAATCATTACTTTTAGTTGGGGTTGAAACGGCCGGGTTGGAGGTTGAGCCACCGCAAACACTTTTCAGTTTTCCAAAACGGAAGAACTATTAAGTTTTTGAACAAGATACTATTTTCTAATCTTTGAAGGGTTTTAGGCAAATTGTATAAGGGATAAGATATCCACACCCTCCTATAGGGAGGGTATCTAATGACTGGGTGCATCGCTGCCTTGTACGGTGTGCATTGCGGGTTATACGGTTTGACCAAAACCCTATGATGTGACAATATAGGGAGGGTATCTATAACACATTCCATTGTATAAATGTATACGCAGAAGAGCTACTATTACTAAGCAAACATGTCATTGCTTTTGTAAAGAATGCAAAAAGACTATTATGTGTTGTAAAAAACCATAGATAAATGTTAATAATGGTAAGTGAAAAGGCTAGGCGTTAAAGATAGGAGTTTGCTTTTTCCCACATCGATAAATGAGAAATAAATATGTTACTTTAAATAATGAGGTATGTTCTAATTTTCAAGTTGAGTTTGGTGTAGTATGTTCTTCGTTGAATGTTATGTTCATATAACAGGAGTGTTACATAAACTCAGCTATCATCGAATAATTCGTACACTTTGTTAACTTTTTTGTTGTAAAAGGTTTGCTAACTTTTTATATCCGTTTTTTGTTTTTTGGTCTCTCACTTTACATTGTAAAAGATTTGTAATTTGTTAACTTTTTACATTTTCTTTCGCTTTTATTAAAAGGAAGAAGACTTTGCAAAGAAATGTGATAGAGAGGTAAGACATCGATGGGTGAAGATATTTATTTTCTAATACTACCGGATATAATAAAAATGATAATTATTTAACAAACTCATTATTTTCAGTCTTTTCAAAATGACCCAAACATTACACGAATCCATCTTTTGGTTCCGATGTACACTAAAATACAATGGTAAATTAGGATTGCGTTCTACACAAGCAACTTTCAATTAATATCTATAGTGAAGCGTTACCTTCCCTTGTATAATTTTTGGCAGGTACAAATTTTGAGACTCAAATATATAACATGGTGTAAGTTTTGGAGCCCCTAAAGATACGAGGCTATGTACAATAGTACGCCATTGTATACGGTTGTGCCACAAATGGAGAAAGAGCTTGAACTATCAAATTTTATGTTGTTATTGAATAGAGTATTTTACGTATAAATATTAAACATGTATGTCATTAGTTTACATTAGGGCTGAGCAAAACCGACCGACGACCAAAAACCGACCGACGCCCTACTCCGAACGACACTGACCGACACAAACCGAACTAGACTCGGGTCGAGAATCGGTTTGGGTTTTCCAGCTTGTCGGGACTCGGGCCGGGTCGGGAGTCGGGATTACCCGAGAAAACACAAAGAATACCATACAAACCGACTCCGACCGACACAAACCGAACTAGACTCGGGTCGGGATTCGGTTAGGATTTTTCAGCTTGTCAGTTTCGGGATGATTCGGGATCTAGTCGGGATGGGTCGGTTTCGGCCCGATGCTCAGCCCTAGTTTACATCATTTTATGGACTATATAAGTTGTGCCACAGTGGAAGAAAGAGCTTGAACTATATATTAAATTATAAGTTGTTATTGAAACAAATACAATATTTTACATATAACTATTAAATATGTATGACACAAGTTTATATGAATCATTCTAGTGACTATACTATGTCGTCTTCATGTGCTAGACCTACTTCAATAAATTTGGTTGTATTCGCATTACAGCAACGATAGCTTTTATCCCACATTGATAAATAAGGAGAAAATATGTTACTTTATATAGTGACGTATGCACTATTTAATTAAGTTGAGTTTAGTCTATCATGTTACATGTGGTATGTATAGCCGAAATAATATCAATGTTATATATATCACAAATAATATGTACACATTGCTAGTTTTTTCATTGTAACAAATTTGTAATTAGCTAACCTTTTATATTATCGTTCTTTTTTATCAAATCAAAGAAGATTTTGCAAAGAAAGGTGATAAAGAGGGAAGACATTGATTGATATGAAATTCTTGAGAGTGAAAATAAAAAATATTGTTTGATTCACAATATCAAAAGGCATATTTAAGTTGAGTTTAGTCTATCAGGGTGGTGGCAACCATGCCTAAGGCTTTTTTTCATGCCTAATCACCCATCAATAATATCCACCGGTCACGCCAGTTACATGTGGTATGTATAGCCGAAATAATATCAATGTTATATATATCACAAATAATATGTACACATTGCTAGTTTTTTCATTGTAACAAATTTGTAATTAGCTAACCTTTTATATTATCGTTCTTTTTTATCAAATCAAAGAAGATTTTGCAAAGAAAGGTGATAAAGAGGGAAGACATTGATTGATATGAAATTCTTGAGAGTGAAAATAAAAAATATTGTTTGATTCACAATATCAAAAGGCATATTTAAGTTGAGTTTAGTCTATCAGGGTGGTGGCAACCATGCCTAAGGCTTTTTCATGCCTAATCACCCATTAATAATATCCCTCCATCTCATCTCATACATAACAATAGATTTTTAGTGACAACCATGCCTAACTCATACCTCATTTTTTTTTTTTTTTTTTTTTTTAATAATTATATTAAACAATTTAATAAAAACATAATATTTTATTAATACTTAAAAGAAAATTACATAATACTGAAAAGAAAATTACATAATACTTATAAAAAAAAAACACTAATCATCAAGGTATGGTAAGTCTTGAGCGTCCACATACTCCGTATGATCATAACGGAGACGGTGATGGAATTTTCATCTTGTAACTCCGGTAGTACATTCGGGTCATAAACTGGCGTGACCGGTGGATCCATTATATGAACCGGTGATATTGCTACCCCGTCGTCTTTTAAAATCATATTGTGTAATATAACACACGTATGAACTATTTTTCGAATCTTTCCGACGGTCATAGCCCGGAGTGGATAATCCATTTTGCTTTAAGACGACCAAAAGCTCTTTCGACATCCTTTCGTGCATCCATGCCCATTCAATGCATCCAACGTCTCTTTTTGCCCATTAAATGCACCTCAACGTCTCTATTGGTTCCATGTAGAATCGGTATAGTTTACCGATTTTGATCTCCCTCTTCTCATGCCGCATCATGCCGATTTGGAGGCACCACTAATGCCGATCGGCATTAGCCAAACCGAATCCATTGCCAGTACCCTCATGTTACATGTGGTATGTATAGCCGAGATAATATACTTATCAAGGTTATATATATCACAAATAATAAGTACACATTGGTAACTTTTTGTATTCATTTTAGTTTTGGGTAAAAGTAAAAAATGATAAGCATGCTTTCTCAAATGTACTAATATGATAAACATAGTCATTTATGTATCAATATGCTAAACCAAATATCAAATATGTGCAATAATGGGTACTTCTTCACATCTTCATCTCTTATATTTGCATCGTTAGTCCTTTCATACTAACAGCAGTTAGTAAATAACTTAAAACTTGGTTTTCTTACGTTTTCGTCCCATTTTTTACGTTTTCGTCTCTATTTTTACGTTTTCGTCCGGTTTTTTACGTTTTAGCCCGATTTTTTACGTTTTCGTCCGTTTTTTAACGTTTTCGTCCGTTTTTTACGTTTTCGTCCGTTTTTTTACGTTTTCGTCTGATTTTTTACGTTTTCGTCCCTTTTTTACGTTTTGTCCATTTTTTACGTTTTCGTCCGATTTTTACGTTTTCGTCTACTTTTTTACGTTTTGTCCGATTTTTACGTTTTCGTCCGATTTATTTTTACGTTTTCGTCCGATTTTTACGTTTTCGTCCGTTTTCTTTTTAGTCGATTTTGTAAAAACGGTCTCGAAAACGTAAAAATGGATGAAACGTAAAAACGGACGAAAATATAAAAAATAGATGAAAACGTAAAAATAGACGAAACGTAAAAACGGACGAAACAAAAAACTAAGAAAACGAAAAACGGACGAAAACGTAAAAATGACATAAAAACCGACGAAAACGTAAAAACGACGAAACGTAAAAATCGGACTAAAACGTAAAAATGGACAAAACGTAAAACAAACAAAACGTGAAAAAGAGATGAAAAGCGTAAAAATCGGACGAAAACGTAAAAACGGACGAAAACGTAAAAGAGACGAAACGTAAAAGCGGACGAAACGTAAAAATCGGACAAAACGTAAAAATGTGACGAAAACGTAAAAACGGATAAAACGTAAAAACGGAAAAACGTAAAAATCGGTCAAAAACGTAAAAATCGAATGAAAACGTAAAAACGGACGAAACGTAAGAAACCAAGTTTTAAGTTATTTACTAACGGCCGTTAGTATAAAAGGACTAACGATGCAAATATAAGAGATGATGATGTGAAGAAGTACCCATTATTGCACATATTTGATTTTCTGTTTTGCATATTAATATATAAATGACTATGTTTATCATATTGGTACATTTGAGAAAACATATTTATCATTTTTTACTTTTACCCTTTAGTTTTTTCATTGTAACAAATTTGTAATTTGCTAACTTTTTATATTATCTTTCTTTTTTATCAAATCAAAGAAGATTTTGCAAAGAAATGTGATAAAGAGGGAAGACATTGATCTGAAATACTTGAGAGTGAAAATAAAAAGTATTGTTTGATTCACAATGTCAAAAGGCATATTTACGTGGGATAAGGGTTGTCGCTATCTCAGAGCCCATTAAACCTTCACCAATGACAACAACTTCCTAGCCCTCGGCTTCAGTCCAATATCAGTAACGTTAGGCACCAGTGCCGAAAACTAAGTTGAGCATGAAGAATATAATTAGATAACATATAAGTTATATACGTTTTATCGAGTATTTTACCTTTGAGGTTGCACGTTGTGAAAAAATTACATTAAGATGATCTTTCGCTGTTTTGGAAACTACAAGCTTGTCAAAAACCTTGGCCTCCAGAGGAAGATAAATTTTGTATAATTCTAAGTTACCATATTTTTAAGACCATTTATTGAGGCTTGTTTGTACTCGATTTACAACATCGGTTAAAGGGTATGCTAGCTTGCATGTATCATTTTTCTATTAAAGAAGATAATTTAGCTTTTAACCCACATCGTCAACTGAGAAAAAAAATATGTAAGCTTATGTAGTGAGTAATTATCACTACAACAATCGTGGCTTTCGCAGGCGAAATATCAGAGCTTTCGCCGGGGACATGTCCCCTGCAAAACCTTTCCCCGGGACAAGTCCTCCGGGAAAGTTCCCCGCAATACCTTCTGAATACTTTTCCGGGACTATTTACCACCTTTACCGGGATATGTGGGTCCCATGACCAATTGTCGCCGGTCGAACATGTCCGACGTTGCATCTGTTTTTGCCGAGGACAAGTCCCCGGAAACTATTTTTGAACTTTAATTTAAGTACCCTAATTACGTTATTAGTCCGACGTGGCACACGTTTCTGCCGAGACATGTCCCGGGAAGTCTCGATACCACCGTTGAGTTAAACTCTTTCGGGGATTTGTCCCCTACAAAAGCGAGGCTCTTGTTGTGTTTCCTTTTCCCCAGGTAACGGGAGGCTACTGTTGTGTTTTAGTTTTGCCATGGACGTGTCCCGGGAAAGTTGTAAACCGAAATATGCTCTTGTACTTTCTCCGGGACATGTCCCCGAAAACTAGTGACCCATTATGCGAATATTCCGCAAAATGGGTAATTTCATTTTTTCGAAAAAATCTACAACTGCTTTTAATATGCCGCAACTGTTTTACCAATGTCACAACCTGTTTTAAGATGCCAATCATAACACAAATTCGCTAAACATAATATCATATATACCCATCAATCGCTAACATAGTTATCCTTTTCCAAAATCGCCAAAACGGTTCCTAAACCGTTAACGCATGATCATCTACAAAACTATCCAAAACTACCTATCCGCAAATGGTCCAAAACTATACGTATAATCCATTTACGGGAATCGTAGAACATAATGCACATAAACGACATAATAATCCATGTTATTCTCTACAAACATATCCAAAACGTGTTAAAGTAACATAAATCGGCATCTCAAACCCCACTACTCCCATTACCGTCCCGGTATCTCTAGACTCACCGGATGGAGTAGCACGGATCCCGACCCACCCTCTCCGGATCCCGACCCACCGGTGAAGTAGCACTTGATCCCGGGAGGATCGTATTCGCTCCCGCCAACCCGACAATGACCTCACAAACTCCATGACATGGTCCATCGACTCCTCGTAGCGAGCTCCTCGCCCTGCATTTACGACTTTGCTTCCGTAGTGAGGACACATCCGCTACATCACGAGGTCGGGGCGCTAAAGGTCTTCTTCACTCCACCGCCGGGTAAGACCGACCTACACCAGAATATGACCTACCGCTTACCACCAATCACGGTGCGTAGAATCTCACGGTCGGTCATGCGGGTCCATCGGAGGTGCTCTCTTCCGTATCCGCATCATCTCGTTACGCTTAGTTATAAAAACAAGAAAAGTAATATATAAGTCGTGATGCATTATATTTCATCAAAATGGGTGACTTTGAAAATAAATTATACTTACATATCTAGCCTCGGATACCGGGACTCAAAGACATCGCCTCATATGGTTCCGACGGTAAGCTCTATCAAGTCTTCTCCAACCGTTGCCTCGGTCTCATTGCTCAACTGTTTAGAATTAAAATCAATAACGACACACCCAACACCATGTATATATATAAATAAAATGATTAAATAGTTTCTTACAAAGTTATGGCGAATAGCGACATCGATCGAGATCCGTGAAGGCTAGAACTCGTGTTCGCCATGCGGTTTTGTCGGTTCACCTCGATATCTTCGCTTCTTGGGGTTTGTCCAAAGCTTAACTGCGTATTTTAAATTATAAAAACTATTATATAAATGAATTATTATTATTATTATTATTATTATTATTATTATTATTATTATTATTATTATTATTATTATTATTATTATTATTATTATAATAATAATAATAATAATAATAATAATAATAATAATAATAATAATATTATTATTATTATTATTATTATTATTCCAAAACATTACAAAGCATCATTCCTCGCTATGGAGGTAATTTCACAACAAAAGTTACCAAGCCAAATGAAATTTACATGAGAAACATAAGCAACTTTTGCAACTTGATGAGCCACAAAGTTACATACACGAGAAGTCCAACACAATTGCAAGTTAATTCATTTGAGATTTCCAAAATTGAATATCTGAAAGCAAAGCCGCTAAAGCCCAGGGTGGCACATCTTCTGTAGAAGCAAGCGAAGTCGCTGACGGAGAGTCATCAATAATAGTATGATTCCATCCGTCTGTAGTAGCAAGGATGCAAGCTGATCGAATGACACTCAACTAAACATCAAAAACCGATTCACTACAACACTTTTCACCCAAACAGTGTAGCAAAGAGCCATTACAGTGACGAGCAACAATCCCAATAGCGACAGAAGAATCTTTAAAAGAAGCATCGCAGTTAAGCTTCACTAGACTTGAAGTGAGGGGATCCACTTACGTGAACTTTCATGCGAGATGGCATTAGTTGTCAACACTTTTCACCCAAAATAGGTTTTGTTTGAGAAAGTGAAATATCATATTGTCTCACATCAAAATCTTACATGTAAATCATGCAAAACTACACAAAACTATGTTACTTTAATTAATATTTTTTCAAAATCTCACAATTGATATGTTTTTTCTTTTCTTGTTTCATGTCTTATAGTCAGCTCATATTCTTAAAATTTCACAAATCAATTAATGTGATTTTGTTGTTACGTATACTAGTTATTATACTCGCGTACGTACGAGATTTTTTCGATTTTTTTAATATTAAAATTTTAATAATATTTGTTATTTTTTTTTACGCATTAGAGTAATTTATGTCTTTTTAATGGTGTTTGTTATTTGTTGTTTATAATAATTTATAATAATGTTTTTTATAGTTTACATATTTATATGTAGTATTATAATTATTAACAATTTGTTTATAAATACATTATTTTATTCCATTTTTAGTAGGTAGTCGTGTTTTTGTCAAACATAGTTTGACCTGCAAATACTAATCGTGTATTTTATTCCGCGACCAACCACTCTCTTCTGCTATTCGAATAATAGAATGGCTGATAAGTTTACTTGTTCGAATTACCAATTGTAGTTGGGTTCTATGATTGAATTATTGTAAGTATTTTTTAGTCCCATGTATTTCAAGTAATTAATTTAATTGAGTAATTTGTATAAGATTAGAATTGTGATTATTATATTTTGTATTTAAAGTTTTTTTTTTAAGTGGCATTATTTAAAAAAATTACCAAATAAAGTATGAATTGAATTTTTTGAAATGAAAATTTTTATTAGAGGTTTTGTTTTATTATATAAAAAAGATGTTCTACTTGAGTTTTGTTATCTTATTATTTACTTCTTTTTCAAGATTTGGTGGTTTAATTAGGTAGCTTGATCCAAAAGTGCATATTCAAATTATATTCTGAACGAAAAAACATTAGTTATCCTAGATGCATACGTGCTCTTCATCTACAGAAAGAAACTGGTGAAACAACTGCATATATCACTTGATGGACGAGATCCCCTAAAAAAACACATTAGTAAATGACTCTTTCTACAAACAACTCTTGAATAAGTAACATGGAAAAATGAAACATAAATAAGTTCATATATTATTATACATTTTACATCAAACAGTAAGGTATTCACTTCAAAACTATAATTATGGAGTTATCAATAAGACAGGTACAAAACGAAATTAGCTTATAATAATGTTCAAAACAGAAACAGTAGACCAAACAATACAAGTGAAGATGAGCAGCTTCTATGGAGAACACCAATTTATCTTAAACTCACACCAATCATCAAGTAAACTCGAAGAAGAACTTGATAAGGTTTCCCATTTTCCATCTATAGGTTCTCTTATTTCACCAAGGTGTGGCCAATACACCTTTCCGGCTTTATTTTCCGTCGCCTCCTTTAAATTTAGCTTCAAAAAGTAATTAACGACTTCGTGTGCCAAGGGATGATTTACCACTACGTAATTCGGACAACAAATAGAAAAAAGTGCATCAACAATCAGTGACTTCTCGCACAAACCCTCTGTATATGTTACAAACTGCAGCTTTTCAACATTTGTAGCTGGAAACGGGATCATATCCTTGTTCTCACATCATCAATGTTAAATGGAAGCACATATCCATGACATTTTATATTAATGCTGACCTTGCTTGATATATTGAGTGCGTCCCGGCCACATCTTAAGAAAAAACATATGATTTATGGAATCAAACAAATTCATATTTACCTCAAATTGCTTAGGAGCAATGGATGGAAACATGAAACTAGGCAATGTGATGCATTCGTAACCCAAAAATAGTAATTTTGGAGCAAAAACTTGTACCTTCAGTTGCGTTAATGCCATCAGGTGTATCTTTAATCTCTTCAGCGAAACACATCTGATATCCACAATTTCCATCAAACTAGAACTCAAATTAAGGGCAAAATCTCGAGAAAAGGGAACATGGAATTGATCATGTCGGACAATGCATGATCCATGGACGCAAAATCTATATACAACTCTCTCATGTTGTCCCAAACTCTAGATCAATATATGTAGATTGCAAAGTAAATGTAATATGAATAAGTAAATTGTCTATTAACTTCTAATCTGTACAAATGTGTACATATATATGCATGTCCAAACGGTGTGATTGAACCGTTGTAATGGTTGGATCTTGTAACCGTTTTTTCCTAACTTTTTTGTAACCGTTTTATGGTTACAAGGATTCTACTTGACGTGTTTGGTCCTTCGTCTAATAATAATTACATATGAAGCAATAAGAGTAAGATTATCGGTTCACATTCTCCTCCTTAATCTTGATCGTTGCTTCGTCCTAAGTCTTGAACTCCGAGCATTTGTCGCATAGTCGCGAACTTCAATCTTGGTAGAGCCTTCGTTAGAATATTTTCTCTTTGTAGTTCTCCACTGACATGTTCCACATTGATGTGCCCATTCTCTACGCTTTCACGAATAAAATGGTAGCGAATATCGATGTGCTTGCTTCTTCCATGAAAAACTGGGTTCCTGACAAGTTCTATTGCTGAAATGTTGTCGACCTTCAGCGTTATTCTTTTCTCTTCCCATCCAGTTAGTTTACTAAGTAATCGCTTTAACCATAAGGCTTGACATGCTGCTGCAGTAGCCGCCATGAATTCTGATTCACAAGATGATAGCGCCACTGTTGGTTGTTTCGAGTACACCATGTAATAGGTGACTCTCGAAATAAAATACTATCGATGGTTCTGTTTCTTGATCGGTGTTGATTCCATAATTCATCGTTGTAGAACTGTAATCTTGTACCGCCTTCTTGCTTGTATATTATGCCATGCTCCTTTGTTCCTTTGATATATCGAATTACTTGCTTTACCGCCTTGGTGATGATCCTTCGAGTCTTGCATGAATCACTGAGTATTCCGACTGAGTAACTAAGATCTGGTCTTGTATGCAGTAAGTACCAACCTGAGACTTCCGATTAAGCTTCTGTAATAAGTTGCGTCAACTGAGTTTCCTTCTTCCGCCTTGACCAACTTAGTACCGGTATCCATAAGTATCTTTGTATCATTGATGTCTGCCATACTTGTTTCCTTCAAGATCTTGTTAATATAACCTGTCTGCTTGATTGTAATCTCTCCTCCTGTTTGTGTAACTTCTATCCCAAGATAATAAGCTAACAATCCTAAGTCGCTCATTTCAAATTTATCCTTCATCCGGGATTTAAATTCTTCGATTTCCTTCCTTGGAGTGCCTGTGGTTATCAGATCATCTACGTAGACTCCAACTATAAGTGTAGAATTCTTGTTTCGCTTCGTATAAAATGCTTGTTTGAGATTACATTTCTTAAAGTCTAAGGACTTTAACGTTTGATCAAGCTTCACATTCCAAGCTCTCGGTGCTTGTCTTAAGCCATATAAAGCTTTAGTAAGCTTATAGACTTTCCCTGAGTTTCCTTGTTGAATAAATCCTTCAGGTTGTGTAACGTAGACTTCTTCCTTTAAATCTCCATGTAAAAATGCTGATTTTACATCTAAATAATGTACTTGCCATCCATGATATGCTGCTAATGCTAATATCAACCGAACTGTCTCTATCCGAGCAACCCGTGCAAATACTTCATCGAAGTCTATTCCTTATTCTTGTACATAACCTTTTGCTACTAACCGCGCTTTATATTTGATGATATTTCCTTTTGCATCCCTCTTGGTCTTGTAAACCCATTTGAGTCCTATTGCCTTTTGATTTTACGGCAATGCGGTGAAGAGTCCATGTATTATTTTTGTTGATTGAATCCAATTCAATCTCCATGGCCTCAATCCATTTCTCATCATTGATGCTTCCTTATAGTTCTGAGGTTCTTCTTCCGTAAATAGTAAACTTTGTGGTTCAACTCACGTGCATACTTGTATATTTCGTCATATCTCTAAATTCACGACGGTGTATCATCAAATCTATCTCTTGAGTTCTTTACGTAACTAGTAGTAGCTTTTCTTCCTCTTCTGAGTGTAGGTCGTAATTATATGTCGATGGTGTGATTGGTGAAACCGGATCAGGAATCTGATCTTGTTCATGATACGTGTTGTCATCTTTTTCTGTGTTGACTGGTGTAAGGTTTTCATTGTCAACTCCTTCTACCACAAAACTAGTCCAAAATGTGTCTTGTGTACTCGTATCTTCTTCATCTTTGTTCCAATCCCACGGTTTTGTTTCCATAAACTTTACGTCCCTACTAACGTGTTTCTTCTTGGCTATCAGATCATATAACCTACATGCTTTTGATCCTTCCTCTACTCCTAAGTAAATCAATGGTATGCTTCCGTCGTCCAGCTTCTTTAAGTGAGGTATCGTTATCTTTGCATAAGCTGTGCATCCGAATATTCTTAGGTTTTCTAGATTCGGTTTTCTGTTGTAGAGTGCCTCATATGGAGTTTTATCTATCAGGGCCCTCGTAGGTACCCTATTGAGTATGTAAATTGCATGTTTAGCTGCTTCCGCCCAAAAATTTAAGGGTAACTTCATTTCTTTCATCATACTCCTTGTAGTTGATAACACTGTCCTGTTCCTTCTCTCCACTACTCCATTCTTGTGTGGGAGTACGTGTCACAATCAGCTATCGTGCTATTCCGCTTTCCTTACAAGACCTTGTAAATTCATTTGATGTGAATTCACCACCTCTATCCGTTCTTAGCATCCTTATCTTCGTTTCATCTCCGTTTCTATCACTTTTCATCATGGAAGGTGATAATTGCCAAACAACACTTCACCACCAAACAAGTACCCACCGCTGACCCACCTCGCCAACCAACTTCGAGCTCGATTGTTAGTGAAATTGGAGAGCTTAGGAAACTAAATAGGGTAATTGAAAATACGCTTGAGGAAGCCCTTAAGGAATCTACTAACACTTTAGATAGTGATTCGACCTCAAGCGATTCGGATGATGACCTAGAAGATGGAGATTATAAGGTGTTAGAAATTATGAATGCTAGTAAGGAGGAGGAAGAACTTAGGGAGTATTTCGACTCATACCCTAAAGGGAAGGAAACCGCATATCACTATAACGTAGTTAACTTCCCGAGACTACCTTTCGAGCCTCGCATAAGAAGGGGTAACCCTAAAAACATCAAGATACCGTGTATGATTGGATACTTATATAGGGATCACACCTACATTGACTATAAGGCACCCATGAATATAATGTCTAGGCTCTATTACAATTGGATCATGAGCAAAAAGCTAGAAACTATGAGGGACCCCTTTCGCCCTAGGAAAGCAAGTAACTATGTTGGGAGGGTTAAAGGATTGCATGTCTTCGTAGGTAACTTTACATATAGGTGTAATTTCATGATCTTGGAGAATGTTAAGGGCATCATTGATGGGTTTTTAGGGGATGTAATACTTGGGAGACCATTTATAGAGGAGTCTAAGATGGTTTATGATCGAGAGGAAGGAATAGTCGAGTTCTCAAATGGAGCCGAGAGTGTTAAATATATAATACTCCACAAAAATAAAAAGTTTGAGGGTATTGATAATTTAGATGTGGACAACATTCCGGCATTTGAAGTAGACTGGAAGAACAAGGTTTACTACACTGCTTGTCTTGAATTAGGCCCTGAATACATTGGTGATGAGAGAAGGGTTAAGGAGGTCGAATGGGCCTCTAAGATTAGGACAACGTAGGGGCACGAATTGGAGTCTAGCTACAAGACTCATAAATAAAGAAAAGCGCTTCGTGGGAGGCAACCCATGCTTAATTGTTTGCTTGTTTGTGTCGTGTATCTTTTATTGATTGTTTAGTCCCATGTTTAAATTTGTAAAAATGCTTTATTTTGTTTTTAACCTGGTCTTAATTACATATAAAGGTATTTTACATAAGGGATAAGTGTAGGGAGGATTACACACGTTTTCAAAAGAAACGTAATCATGAGGATTTCAATTAATTAAAAGATATACATGTGTGTTTTTTCGAGTCAAATGCTTGTAGCGAGTCATAATAGATGTTTAGCATAAATTTTTTCCAGATTCTAAAGATGTAAATTTTCCAGAATTTTTTCCAGAAAATCGCAGACCAGTTTTTGTCAGGATAACCTGACGGCATAAGGATCGCAACCTGATGGCGTCAGGAAGGAGCAAAAACAGCTGATTACTTTTTCTCGTTTTCTGAGCTACTTATAAATGTTTGAAATTTTTCAGGTCTTAATTTTCTAGAAATTCTGTAAACATCCATTCAACAAGCATTATATCCTAGTTTAATAAAGTCCTATATATATTATTACCGCCGATTTTACGCGAAGGCTTCGTTTGTTTTCTTCAAGTGTGCAGGTTTAATTTACCAAGAAGAAGATACATAAGATGAGAAGGAGCTTTTAACGCAAACGTTCTTCTTGAAGAAAGATGTAACCACCACTTCACACGGATCCTACCGAACTAATCAGGGGAGTATCAATTTCTTTCATTTTTAATTACCTTCCATTATCATAACTTTGATACTTTCGGGGAACATTGAGGACAATGTTCAATTTAAGTGTAGGGAGGGAAAATAAAACGGGAACTTTGAAACTATGTTTATCCTTGACTATTTGCTTTGTCCAATTGCATTTGTGTAATAAACCATGAGAAAATGTCGGTTAGGGTAATTTTGGCACCAAATTTAAAATTTTTCATGACATATAGGAGTGGGCCATTAGTCTTAATAAAGCGTCTCATGGATAGGAAGTTATATGACTAGCACAAAACCCTTTACCACTTAAATTCCACCCAAAATGTGAGGATCGCCTTAGATTAGTAGGAATTAAAGCATTCATCTTTAATGCTTAGTGTGTGAACCGGTAGAATAATAGATTCTAGAACTTGTTTTGTGATGCATCCCGAGATCGCTAGTAAGACTACACTTGTGTAGTTAGGAATAACTAAATGATAAGAGGCATTAGGATAACACTTGTTTGATACCCGTAATATAATTACTTCTTCCACATCGGTTGAGTAATTCCCCCACACCTTTGCGTTGTACTCATCTTTAGTATACGATACCCCTAGTTAACCCCTCAGAGCCTATCCTTTTCTCGGTTCTCGTGATGTTTCGGTTTCCCGGAATATCAATGAAGAGCATTGTTTACACCCCACCCCCAAATATACACCCAAATCTCCTTAGCCTACCTTGTATGCACTCACTTTTAGTGCATTATTGTTATCACACTTAACCCTTAGTTCAATTATCTAGTTTCTTGCATAAGTTGCTAAGTCGAGTCATATCCTTTGTACACAGTTTTGGGACGATTGGGACTCATGGGAAAAGTTAAATATTGTGAAATGACGGGAAAGGAACGTTAAATTCAAATTCCCTTTATTTGCGTAATAATGTACTCCAAGTGTTTTGATCTTTTCAATTCGGGTCATATTAGTGTTAGAATAATAAAAACTCAAGTGTAGGGATGTGCCTATAAATCTCTATCATTTTGATATTATCATAGAGGATGGTAGAGTAAAAGTGTATGAAAAAAAATCGAAAAAATAGAAAAAGAGAAAAATAAAAAAAATAGAGTGTTGAAAAAAAAAATTAAAAAAAAAGAAAAAGAAAAAAACATACGGGCTACCATCCTACGTCTATCTTTAAATTATGTTTGTTTGTTTCAGTTATCTAGAGTCTAGAGTGTCGAGTCTTGGCTTAGCAATGCCATTCTTCGCATGCTTGTAACATAAAGATTTTTGACTTGCCACCACTAAATAGCCTATCCCACCAAACCCTTTGTTTCCGTACCGTAGGCCTAACATTACAACCCTTTAAAAGACCTCTTGGATAGTCTTTCCTAGGTGCTTACGCCAAAGCGATGGAGGTTTGATCTAGTCTCAAGCCTATGGTAATCTATGTACTAGGACCGGTTAATGAGTGTTTATCTTCCATTTCCAACTTGTTATATTTCATATACACCGAGAGATGTGAGTATCCAAACACCCTATGTGAGGTGCTAGTATGTAATTTCCGTGCTTGTTATGACTTTTATGGGCTTATATGTGTTGTGGATTGTTCAAAACCAATGCTTCATGACCCCAACTTATAAATTAATTGGCTAAAGAACATTTGCTTGAGGACAAGCAAATACCAAGTGTAGGGATAATTGATAAGGTTTTAAAATGTACCTTTTGATGGGTCGTTTAAGCCCTTATTTGATCACTTTGTATCCGTTATTACTTAATATCGTTCCTTTTACTTTTAGGTATCTTGAAGGCAAAATGTGGAATGACACTTATTCGGACGAAAAGGCGCGAATATCTGAAAAAATGGCCAAAGTCAAGAATCGAGACACTCAGTCTTTGGGCCGAAGGGGACGGTCAGCACAAAACAGTGACGCCGTCGGACAACTTTTGTGACGGCTCGAAGCCAAATTTCTCATTTACAAGTGACGGCTTCAGTTTTAAAAGAGTAGGCGTCAACTCGCACGGCCTAGATTTGATCGAGACGACGCCGAGATCGAAGGGACGGCGTCACAAGCATAAGGTGGCGCCGTCAAGACTAACATGGCCAAGACGAAAACCTAATGACAATGGTCGCATTTGTAATCTTATATATAGAATTCGAATTTTTCAGTTTTCAGTGTGTAGACTTTTGGAGTAAAAACCTAAACCGAACCAAGGCTGTCTTGTACAATATTTTAGGGTTCCATACCATATCTTACATCAAGATAAATGTTTTACTTCATTGATTCAATTATGTCTTCAATTAATTGTGTGTATGCTTGCATGTTTCCCATGTCCGGCTAATTTACTTGTGTGTTTGCTTAGGAGATATGAAACTTAATTATTGAATATTGATTGGTTGTCTCTTATCTTAATTGTTAATGATCTAGTATTGCGATAGGTCATCCGTTGTGTAGTTAATGCTTGATTAATCTTTGTTGAACCTTAGCTTATAGTACCTAGAGTCATTGTAGGCTAAACCATCGAAGAGTACCTTAGTGTTAAGTTTATAAATCCTAGAGATTTTGTGGCGATAACCTTTGGTAGTTTCAAAGAGTTAGGCATAAACGCATACCCTACGACCTTAGACACACAACGCGATTAAGAATAAGGACGTGACAATTCAACCATCAATAGGAGATAATTAAGGAGTAATAAAACCTAAGTAAACACATCTTTAAATCGTCATACGAGCACACAATAATTAGACATAGACTACATACACCACTAGATTAGATAATTAGATAAGTAGAGTAATCGGTAGAAGTACCAACCCTCCCCCCCCAATCCAAACCCCGAGATTCGTACCTTTCCATTTCCTAAAAAAATATAAAAAGATAAAAAATAATCTTTCTCAACCCCAACCTTAGCGTAGTAACGTCTCACTAGCATTCCTATTCCCCTAGAGAACGATATCAATACCTGTGGCTTACCTTAATACTACACTACAACGATTAGGTTCACTGCCTAGGGTGTTGAAAAACTTGCTCGACGAAAAGGAAGTTCCTTTGACCCCGGACGACGCGTGTAGCGTTATCAATATGTTGTTACCTAAAGGTTTTAATGGTGGTGATGATTCCAAAGTGTGTAAGCTTAACAAGCCTTTATATGGACTTAAGCAAGCACCTAGAAAATGGAGTGCTAAACTCACTACTGCTCTGGTTGAACATGGTTTTGAGCAAAGTAAACTGGATTATTCTTTGTTTGTTAAACAAAAAGGTTATGCGTTTGTGGCTTTGATTGTGTATGTTGATGATATTGTTATCACTGGTAATGATGAAGTAGAAATCAATAAGTTTAAAAAGTTTTTGAGTTCTAAGTTTATGATTAAAGATTTGGGAGAGTTGAAATATTTTCTTGGTATTGAAGTGTTGAAAAATGATAATGGTATTTGTATGACACAAAGAAAGTATTGTTTGGAATTATTACATAAGTATGGACTGCTTGCTGCTAAGCCTGTTGATACACCCTTGCCTGAAAATGCTATTTTGAGTTGTATTGAAACTAAAACTGTTAAAGTGTTGAACAATGTTAATAACTATCAAAAGATGGTTGGTAAGTTAATATACTTAACTAATACCATACCTGATATTAGTTATGTTGTTCACTGTTTAAGTCAACACATGCATAAGCCTTTACAATCTCACCTTAAGGCTGCTTTGAGAGTTCTGAAATATTTGAAAGGGTCTCCAGGTTCTGGGTTACAGTTTGATAAAGAGTCTAATCTTAAGCTTCAAGCTTATGCAGACTCTGACTGGGCTAAATATCCTTTAACTAGGAAATCTGTTACTGGATTTTGTGTTTTCTTGGGTAATTCCCTTATCTCATGGAAAATTAAGAAACAGGCTACCTTATCTAGAAGTTCAGCTGAGGCTGAATACAGAAGCATGGCTTCTACTACTTGTGAAGTGATTTGGTTGAGTAATCTGTTGCACAGTCTTGGTCTTAAAGAGTTGTTGCCTGTAGATATTTTCTGTGACAATAGTGCTGCAATTCGGATTGCAGCCAATCCTATTTTTCATGAGAAAACTAAACACTTTGAGTTAGATGTGCATTTGGTTAGAGAAAAAGTCTCTACTGGAGTAATCAAAACAGTTAAGATTCATACAGATATGCAAGTAGCAGACATTTTTACTAAATGTCTTGGTCAAAGACAACATACTTTGTTTTGCAAATGTCTTGGTATCTATGATTTGTTTGCAGGTGTTAGCAATTGTGATAAGAGTAGCAGTCAAGCTAATGATGGAAGCAGTTTACAAGGTGAAGACTTGTCAACTTGAGGAGGGGTGTTAAATAATATGGAGGACTGAAGTTGTCAAGTATGAAAGTTTTAAAGGAAGTTTGTGTCTAAAGTGTAGAAAAGAGGAGTACAAGGGCTTAAGAGAAAAATGGTTGTGTATATAATCTCTCTTCCAGCTTAGGGTTTCAGATAACTTCTCATTCAATCGTTTTAGTCTCTCTCTCATACTTCACACAGTTGTTTTAGTCTTTGATATCTGTTAATATTCTGTATCAAGATCAATCTCTTTATTTGATCTTGTTAAGTCTGAGTGTTAAGTGATCTTTGTAATGAGTTTGCTGGTGTCTTCCTAGAAGAGATCAGTTTGGTTTCTTTGTATTTGTACTGGTAAGCACCCAGTTGGGGACTTATCTTCTTACATTGTTATAATAAAATATACACCTAGGGGTGGTTGGCTGGGTGTAATTGTGAATTGTTGTGTGCTCTTGATCATTTTTACATAGGTTTTCGGCCTGGGAAAGACTTAACCTTTTAAAAATGCTAGCAATGTACCACACCTCTTTACCGGACCTGGAAAGAGCGTGTGCCAACAAGTTTCTATTGGACATTGAGGTGATCAACTTTGTTGTAATAGACTACAACCGATCACAATGACTATCAATTTTTTTCACAAAATATCTTACAATAGAAACGAGTAGCAACTCCTCAAAAGTGTCTCTGGATACGTGTAATAACTTTGAGCAACTAAAATAAAATTAAAAAAAGAATAATTAACAAAAGTGTTTTGGGGACCTAAATTTCGATAAACTACCATGGGCAGTTTACCACGACATTCTACTCGTTCCAAGCTTCGATATGACTGATCATGGGCCTGAAACGGAACCCCGTATCCAAAGTTATGCCCATTTTAGTGAACTTTTTTCCTTACACTGTTTTGGGCCAACAAGGTCGCGTTCCTCGACACTTCACATGTATCACTTTTTTTCTTGGCTATCCGCATTAAAAGAGTGCCTCTTTTTATAAATAATTTCAGTATTTTCCTTATCTTCTTTCTTCATCTTTTACTTCCACCGGAACCTAACGTTTACATTGTAGCAAATGAAAGAAAACTAGATCTAACACAAAAATCGATTTCTCTTTTACCATCACATAAAATCATATTATGTAATTGATGCAAGTGTACATCAGTTTCAAAATTCTTCTAATACTTCGCAATCGTGTGGGAAATGCTAGAACAACCCATTGTCTCTTTAGTACACCAAACGTTCGTTCAACGTCTAGCCTTGCAGCTTCATGTGCGTTCTTATACCTTATTCACTTGTGATCATTTGAGCCTGGATTTGAAATAGACTTAATAAGAACAACCCATTCTGGATATGTTGTCAGTAAGATAATATTTGAATATATAATTCACGCCATAACCCACAAACGGAACTTATGGTACTTTCCCTTGTTTGAGATCATTTAAAAGAGTCGATTGATTTATAACGTTGATGTCATTATTCGAACCAATAACATCAAAGAACGCATGCCAAGTCTATAAATCTTGTGAGGCAATCCCTCATCATCTAGATCATCATAAAAGAAAATTTGATCGTCATACATATTTTTTTAGTTGGTAAATAGTTGATATAATGAAGAAGAGAAGTATGAAAAAAATGTAAAAGAGAAGTGAGGTTTTATGAAGTGTAAAAGTGTGGTTAAAAAAAAGTTTTTTTAGTGTATTAAATAGTGCAATGTTAAAAAAATATTGGGATAACTGTCCATTGTTTTGGTTGCATGTCAAACCGTAACATTACAAAGGTTGGGGTGATCGGTCAAGGTTTTGTTGGGCTAGTAGTAGGAACGCGGTCGAGCATTCGATTAAAGGGTCGACCAAGCCATTAGCTTTGGCTTAAGCACCAAGTTGAAAATAATACTAGTAGTAAACACTTTAGAGGTGTTAAATAAAAATGAACTCCAAAATAAACAAAAAAACCTTGGAAGAGAACTTACCAGCGAAGCTTGTGTAAATGGGTGGGAATGATTGAGCTTGAGCTCCTCATAAAGAAAAAGTAATAAAGTTAGTGAGGCTAGATACGGAGCGATGCTTGTAAGACTTTTCGTTGTAAGACTTTTCAAAGATGAAGTAGTAGTGCTCAACTATCGATAAATGATGTGTTTTTGATGTAGACTAAAAACGAGATAAACACAAATTGAACCTGTTGATCTATACGAATACCATGAACAACGCTTACAACTATTTTTGATTTAAACGGACATCGATAATCAAGACAAATTTGGCAAAGCTTCCAAAATTAGACTTTTCATATATCATTCAACTGATTTTCCTGGGTTACAATACCATTATTAATAGCTCACAAAACTTAAATGGGGTTACAATACCATTATTAATAGCTCACAAAACTTAAATGGGCTTCAAAAGACAAACGGGTCGGGCGCTAGCCCACAAAGCCCAACAAAACTAGGAAAAAACATAAAAATATAAATAACTTATAAAATAGAGTGGTTTGGGGACCGAAATTTCGACAAACCACCGTGGGCAGTTTACCATGACATTCGACTCGTTCCAAGCTTCGATATGACTGATCATGGGCCTGAAACAAAGCTCGTGTTAGTGTACTTTTTTTCTTACTCTGTTTTTGGCCACCAAGGGCGCGTTCCTCAACACTTCACCTGCATCACTTTTTTTCTTGGCTATCCGCATTAAAAGAGTGCCTCTTTTTATAAATAATTTTCAGTATTTTCCTTATGTTCTTTCTTCATCTTCTACTTCCACCAGAACCTAACGTTTACATTGTAGCAAATGAAAGAAAACTAGATCTAACACAACAATCAATTTCTCTTTTTACCATCAGTTTTAGCTTCTTCTATTTTCTTTAGACCGAAAGATAAAGAAATTGGTAATGGCACAACAAATTGTTACTAACTTGGTTGGAAAGATAGTCGAAAAAATATTTAGGAAAGCTAAAGAGGAGATTAGTTACATGTCGAACTGCTCCGAAAACGTTGAAGATCTTAAGAGAGAAAATGAAAAACTAACGCAGATGAAGGGCAGGGTTCAACAAAAGATAAGAGCAGCAAAGGAAGTTGAAGGCGATAGGCTCTTAGATGGTGTGGAAGAAAGGGTGGTCAACGCTGATTCTCACATATCTGAAGCAGAACAAGTTATTCTTGGGTTCGAAGCTAATGCCAACAAGACATGCTTCAACTTAGGAATGTGTACCAATCTGGGCACCCTTTATCGTTACGGTAAGAAGGTGGCAAACATGACTCCCTCACTTTTAAAAGTCCAAATAGATGGCGAGAGGTTTAAAAATTGTGTTTTTGTTCCTCCTCTTGCACTAGGAGTCCTAGATGTCTAAGAAAGGCATAACATTGATGGTCTTTTTTTTTGGGTAAAAGGTCAAAGACTCGGTAAATATATTACTCCAAAAAAAGTTTAAATACAAAGGATATGGGTGAATCCCATATCTCAGCCCGTTAGATAGGCGAAAAGCTTACATAACAAGATACTTCCTATTCTCTATACAAGAAAATAAACCATTACTCAAAAGATAACATTAGACTCCTTAGGAAACAAATTACTTCCTACCAAGGCTTGGACCTTGATACCATACATGTTATAATAAGCATCCAAATTCCCTGGAAGATCGTAGACCTGATTCGCATAGTCATCATAATCATAATTATCATAATCATCTTCACGAGCATGACCACCACCAGATAGATTCATTAACTCATCAAAAGTGTTCACAACCTCCTTTTCATCACTATCGGAGTCAACAATCTCTCCCACCTAAGAGAATGGGTTAACCCTCTTAGTAGAAGAAGTAGACGCAAAATCCTTTTTATTACCTAGATAGTCAACATTTTTAATAGGATTACCATCATCATCAACAAGACTAGCTTTCCCAACAATAGGGGTAAGACCAACCTCGTTAGCTCCCGTTGAGTCACTCACAAGCGGTTCTTGTGATACATTACCGGTCTTAGGAGACCCAACCTCCTTTGCTTCCATTGTACTACCAGAATCCACTACATCAGTAGGAGTGCCACATTCATCAGTATCGATCGTATTAAGTGCAGCAGAAGGATTAGATATAGCAATGTTCATCCCACTCGTACTAGCCACTTCAGTGGCTTTCTTCTTTATGTTATCCACCTTCTTGGGTTCCGGAGGAGTCGATTTAGGTTGATACCTAAACTTAGGACCCACACCCAGTTTAGTAAAACCTCCCTTGCGTGGAACACTTTGACCACCATTCCTACCCTTATTCTTGTTATTGACAATTTGAAAACCATCATTAGCACCCTGTTTAGGCTAAGTAGGAGGTGGAACATATTTAGGACAATCAAGCAGCGTATGACCAAAAAGCTTACATGTATCACACCGAGGCGGTTTCCATTCGTATTCAACCCAAATCTTTTCAATAGTCTTGATACAAATCATAGGAATCTATAGTATAAGAGGTGTAGGAAAGACCACACTAGCCAGGAAGTTGCTGTCACTGTGAAAAGTTTATTTGCTGCTGTTAAATTTATAATAGTCTCACAAACCATTGATGCTAAAAGGATTGAAGATGAGGTTGAAGCGGAAGCAAAACGAATTGAGAAAGGCAAGAAGATTCTAGTCATCTTAGATGATGTGTGGGGGAGGTCATGACGGATGAAGTGGGTATTCCCTGTGGAGCGAACTACAAGAATTCCAAGGATTTATTGACGTCTATAAGCACCGTCTATGAAACAATGAATGCTACCTGTTAAATTAGTGTAAACTCTTTGCCAACAAAAGAAGCATGGATTCTTTTCAAAACAACCCAATCAAGTATTTAGGATGATTCATCATAATTCATTCAATCAAGTCGTTAGGATGATTATTTAAGGGGTAATTGTATATATATCATTCCAAAGCCACAAAATTACATATATATTCAACCAGAACTCATAATTACATATATAATCTTTTAAAGCCTTAAAATTGTCAAATATATTCAAATTCTTAAATATATTTAATAGAAAAAAGTTTTTAATAATTATAATTGATATATAAAATGACGATTATATCTTTATTCTTATTAATTTTATTTTTACAATTAGAAATTATGCTTTTATTAGTTTGTATTTTATTATGTCATTTGATCTTTAAATACAAGTAGCCTAATGTATAGTGGGCCCTAGTCGTCCAAGAAAGTACCTAGAGTACTAGCTACTAGTAGTAGGGTAGTACTTGAAAAGTACAAAGGTAAGGACTTGTAACTTATTTATGATAGTTGCCTAAGATTTCGAGGACGACCTTCGCCGATGGGGCATTTAGAGAAATTGACTTATTTTGGGACACAAGAGAAGTACGATTGTACTTTTGAGGTATTTTGAGAAGGGGATATACTGTAGGAACCCCCACTATAGTCAACCGTACAACATCGCGAAGCATACAGTACAATGCGATGCACACAGAAAATATCCCAAGATAGGTGGCTTAAAACGTGGAAGCGGCTCAGATTTCTTTGATCATATCTAACACTTAAATTAGAAAACGTTTTGTTGCCCACTCCTTCTGAACCGGCACTTATTAAAACACGTATCACATGGGCCACTAGAAACCTAAGTTGACTTTGTTGCAAATGAAACAAAACTAATCTAACACAAAAATCAATTTCTCTTTCAACAATCACTTTAAACACATCAACAACCCAATAAAAAGTTAAAGAAAATTGTAATGGCAGAACAGGTTGTTACTTCCTTGGCTGGAAAGGCAAAAGACTTATTGATTGGGAAAGCTAAAGAGGAGATTAGTTACATGTGGAACTGCTCTAAAAACGTTGAAGATCTTGAGAGAGAAAATGAGAAACTAACGCAGATGAGAGGAAGGGTTCAACAAAAGAAAACAGCAGCTTTAGAAAACGGAGAGAGGCTCTTAGATGGTGTGGAAGAGTGGGTCGCCAACGCTGAATCTCACATATCTAAAGCAAAAGAAGTTATTGATGGGTTCGAAGCTAATGCCGACAAGACATGTTTAAACTTAGGAATGTGTATCGATCTGGGCACCCTTTATCGTTACGGTAAGATGGCGGCAGACAAGGCTCCTTCACTTGTAAATATCCAAAAAGATGTCGGGACTTTTGAAACTTGTGTTTCTGTTCCTACTCGTGCACTTGGAGTCCTAGATGTCTACGAAAGGCATAAGATTGATGATCTTGAAACGCATAAGTTGTGTTTCGAAGAGATTATTAAATCTATTAAAGATGACAACATACAAATCATAGGAATCTATGGTACAGGAGGTGTAGGAAAGACCACACTAGCCAAGGAAGTTGCTGTCACGGTGAAAAGTTTATTTGCTGCTGTTGAATTTATAACGGTCTCACAACCCGTAGATGCTGAAAAGATCAAAAATGAGGTTGAAACGGCAGCAAAACGAATTTACAACGGCGAGAAGATTCTAGTCATCTTAGATGACTTGTGGGGGGAACTCAAGCTGGATAGAGTAGGTATTCCCTGTGGGGCGAACTACAAGAATTGCAAGATTTTGTTGACGTCTAGAAGCAAAGATGTCTGTGAAACAATGAATGCTACCCGTTTAATTAGTGTAGACTCTTTGCCATCAAAAGAGGCATGGATTCTTTTCAAACGTGTGGTTGGGGAAACTGTGGAGACCGATGAAAATTTGAAAAAAGTTGCAGAGAAGGTTATAGAAGGATGCGGCGGGTTGCCACTCATCATACAAGCTGTAGGTGCAGCTTTGAAAAATGAAACCATCGAGTCGTGGAAAAAAGCTCTCACACAACTACAGAAACGTATAACGTCATATATAGATCCAAAGATAAGTTTAGCATACTCTCATTTGCAGCTAAGCTATGATTTCCTTGAAAGCGAAGAGGCGAAATTATGCTTCCTACTGTGTAGTATGTTCCCTGAAGATTTCGACATTCCATTAGAATGTTTGGCACATTATGGGGTTGGTCTAGAAATTTTTGAGGACCTTGATAGCTTGGAGGATGCAAGAAATCGAGTTCGACATGCAGTGACGATCCTCAAATCCACTTGCTTGTTGTTGGACGGGGACGATAAATCAACAGTAAAAATGCACGACGTTGTTCGTGAAGTAGCGTTGTTAATTGCTTCTAAAGGTAGCAACAAATTTTTGGTAAAGGCTGGGATAGGTTTGACAGAATGGCAACCAAGAACTAAAAGGGTGAAAAGTTGTACAGGCATCTCACTCATGGAGAATGATATCAGTAAGCTTCCTGATTATGAGCTTGAAATTCCACTCCTTGATATTTTCCTTATACAAGGAAATCGTTTGTCAACAATTCCCGATAAATTTTTTCTAGGCGTAAAAGAAGCTAGAGTTTTAGATTTTGAGTATAATGAGATTGAGTCCCTACCACCATCATTGAAGCAACTTACAAAATTGTGTATGCTCAATCTTGGTGGAAACACATCTCTGTGTGATATTTCTATACTTGGGCACCTCAGATCACTTGAAATTTTAATTCTCAGTTACACAGGGATTGAAGAAATTCCTCAAGAGATCGGATATTTGGTCAATTTAAGGCGGCTAGAAGTTAAAGGATGTCGCGATCTATCTCATATAGCACCAGGTGTGTTGTCAAAGCTCCGTTGGTTGGAAGAGTTGCATATTGGATACTATCCGGTCGAAGACGGGAATAACAAGGGTCTTATGGAGATAGGCAAACTGTCGATGCTAACATTTCTAGATTTATTTGTGCCACGTATGCATCATATTCTTACTAAAGGTGTGTGTTTTACAAAATTGAAAGGATTCGTCATACAAATCGGAGGATGTGAAATCTATCGCGTTGCGGAGGTTGTACATAAAAAGACTCTGATTCTGGGAATAATTGATGTCGACACCACATCCATGTTGCAAGTTAAGGAATTGATCGAGTTTAGTGATGGTATAATTTTTGATAACGTATACAATCTAAAAAATATCGTGCCTACAATGTATTGTGAAAGTTTGGATGACGTGAATACAATTATGTTATCTCATTGTCACGGTCTTTTGAGTTTAGTGGACTCAAGCGCTTGGGATGTAGATGAAGAACTTGGTGGAGAAAATACGAAGAAGCAATTTTTTTTGAAGCTGGAACACTTTATTCTGTTGTGTCTCAATAAGTTGCATGTTCTATGGAACTGTCCAGATCAATATATAAGCCTTAAGAACCTAGTGACACTCCACATTTCTGGTTGTCATCAGTTAGTGAGACTATTCTCTGTTAATGTAGCACGAGGGCTTGTCAGTTTGAAAACTTTAACAATACAGGAATGTAACAGTTTAGAGGAAGTGATATGTGAC
Source organism: Chrysanthemum lavandulifolium (assembly GCA_022545495.1). Lineage (NCBI taxonomy): Eukaryota > Viridiplantae > Streptophyta > Magnoliopsida > Asterales > Asteraceae > Chrysanthemum > Chrysanthemum lavandulifolium. Next base: position 268,998,730 of record CM040238.1, read on the forward strand.
GGGGATGAAGGCGATATGGACATGGTCGAGTTTCCTCGCCTTGTCAAGATTGAATTACGTAAGTTAAAAAAACTCAAGAGCTTCTATGCTGGAAAGGTAAACATCAAATTTCCTTCCTTGGAATTTGTGGAGATTTATAGGTGTAAAAGAATGGACGAATGGGGTCATAATGGAACCTATGTTACACTGAATCTCAAGCGTGTGAATAAGGTATGGATATTGCGATGCATGCTAAATAATTGCTTTAATATATATATATATATATATATATATATATATATATATATATATATATATATATATATATATATATATATATATATATATAGAAAAGGAAAAAGTTACCTTTTATGATGGAAATTCTTTTATCTAATAGGTTGAGACAATTGCTCCCTGCTAACCTCTTTATGTTACTGTCACAGGTACATGATGGGTACGAACAATGGCTTATGGGTATGTATTTATTTTACAGATTTATGTATTTCATTATGAAATTCCCACTAATAAATGCTTACAACTACGATTTAAGATCATATGACAAAAACATTTTTTACATACAAAAGAATTAATCTTCACATTTCATCTTTATTTGATCTAATTGATAGACATTAATCTCAATAAATAAAAAAACTCACTTTTATCATTTCTTTTCAAAAATTAATATCTTTCAAATCGTTAAGCCGAAAAAAATATACCATTACGACAAACATTTAATTATTTTTCTATGAATAAACACTTTGATATACTTTCGATACAAAAAAATCGTGTTTTTCACTTTTTTTACATTTTTTTGTTACTGAAATTTGCATGAAAAAATCACATGTGGTTAAACACTAATGCGAATATCACATGTGATATTAGTGTTAAATCACATATGATATTACACTAATATCACATGTGATATTAAATATCACATATAAATTCCGTATGTGATTTAACACTAATATCAAATGTGATATTTAAATTAGTGTTTAATCACATGTAATTATTTTTTTTATGCAAATCTCAAATTCAAAAAAAAAAAAAAAAAAAAAACGAAAAAACGTGAAAAAAATGATTTTCTTTTTTCTTTTTTCGAAAGTATATTAGAAAAATATAATTAAATGCTCGTCGCGATGGTGTAATTATTTTCGCTTAACGATTAATGGTTTAAGAGATATTTAAATTATAAAAATAAGTGAAATAATAAAATGCTTTTAATCTCAACTATTGATTTCTTTTTAAATGAAAGGTAAGGATGAATCACTTAGTATGTGATAAAAATTTGTTATGTTTTTTTTAGAAACTACACTATAAATTGGTTCGTAATGGGGCAAATTACAAAAAAAGTCAAATATTTTCGAAAGTTACACTACAATTTTTTTTTCGCTAGAGAGTCACGTGACCCTTATGACCCCCCTTTATCTCCGCCCCTGTCTATAACTATAACTAAAATCAGTATCAAATGATGTTACAATAATTTTTTGTGTTAATTGTTTACCACATCACAAGAAATCTGCATAAGAAATAATCTTGAAGTGTAAATTTGGTGCCTACTTTTTGATTATTCATATTAAAGGATAAATTTGTATCAAAGATGATTGAAGTGAAAATTTGTAATTGCACTAACTTGAAGTTTTTATGCGTGGTCATATACTAGGTACGTATGATGACCAAGTCAAGCAAGTTGTTGGACTCAAAGAATGGCCCACATTAAAGTAGTTTGATCGAACCCCCATTACAAAAGAGTTCAAGAGAATTAAAGGAAGTGGAAGTCTGATTGTCAAGAAGTCTAGTATATTCAAGCAATATTAGTTTAAGGTTTGAGCTTGGATTTCCATCTTTCAACTCATTGCATGTTTTATTTTTGATGTTTCCAGAATATTTATGACAAAACCAAATTAAATAAGTTGTATTTGAATATTTGTCCTTAATGATAAAATCTCCTTAGCGGTTGTAACTCTTTAAATTCAAAACAAAAATGACCTTGTTAAATACACCAAAGCTGGTGATTAGCTCAGCTGCAAAATAACAACTTAAAGGTTATCTAAAACTACTCATTATCATGTGTTCTATTACATGTTACAGCTACAATGTTAATTTATAGAGAAACAAACAATCTACTTCTTAGGGCGTAAACGAGTAGAATTTTGGCAAAGGTCGACTCGACTCGACAATATTATGTACGGCTCACTTTCGACGAGCCTTAATGAGGGAAGCTTAAGATCGGCTCGATAAATGTTGAATTCAACTCAAGCTCGGCCCAAAGAGCATGATTTATTAGTAATTATGTGCTTTTATAACCAACTAAAACTGAAATATAAGATTTAATTTGAGTTAATTCTTCATCAACGTCAAATTCTCATTTTTTTTCTTAAGATCTTCGACGTTTTCGGAGCAGTTTGACATGTAACTAATCTCCTCTTTAGCTTTCCCAATCAATGAGTTGACTACCTTTTCAACCAAGGAAGTAACAACCTGTTCTGCCATTACAAATTTCTTTAACTTTAGATCTAAAAAAAAAGAAGACGCTAAAAGTGATAGTTAAAAGAGAAATTGATTTTTGGGTTAGATCTAGTTGTTTTTCAATTGCAATAAAGTCAACGTGGGTTGTGTTAGATCTAGTTTTCTAAAAAAAATACTGAAAAATATTAACTATATGTTAGATCTAGTAATAGCCAAGTGGCCCACGTTGTTAGTGTTTTAATAATCATTAGTGCCAGTTCAGTAGGATTGGACTGAAAAAGATTTTCTAATATTAGTGTTAAATATGATTTAAGAAATTTGAGCCTCTTCCACATTTTAAGCCATCTATCTTGGGGTATTTTCCTGAGGTGTTCAACCATATAGGCGGTACAGTCATGCTCTGTTAACAGTCAATCAATGAACTTGCAATTAGCTCTCATTTATTCGCGAAAAATTACACTCTTGCTTCGTGATACTGTCATCAGACCTATGTCACAAACTCACGATCACGCATCATTATACATTGAACAACAGAAAACTTTATAAAATCATACTCAATCGGTGCCATGTAGATATCATATCCATCAACATCAAATTGTTATGACCAATTTGTCATTTTAATTACCACCCATCAGGTATATTTAATATTTAATTTCTATTAACGGCAAGTATTTCAGCAGGAGCTTTAGTCCTAACCTGTCTCCATATCATATTAACCACGTCATCTTTCTATGGAGGGTTCTGATATTCAAAACGATGTCTGATTTTTTGAGCCGATTCCACATTCTAGGCCACCTATAAATCAATTTGCTAACATGACGACAAAAATGTTATTATGTTGATAATAGTTGATTAAAATATGCATTCTTGTGTTAGTGATAGTGATGAATCAACGCCTTAATGACGTTTTTTTGAGAACGTGTTGTGGGATTAAGCCATAACCTTGATACGCGACGTGGTATATAAAAAATAATAACAATATAAACAAAAATAAAAAATAAAATTATTGCGTTCGAAAAAGAAAACAAAACAAAAATGTTGAGGTGACTCAAGTCGGAGTCCAAAACTTAAACGAATTATTAGTGTGAATAGTGAAAGACGAAACATGCTCCATGGGAGGCTGGACATGCTAGTTGTCGCACAACTTATTTATAAACACCTTTAAATGGCTCATATAACATATGATAATTTGTAGTACAACAAGTGTCGAGTGCGCTCTTTGTTCTTGTTTCAATGCCCCCAAACTAGCGTCCTTCGTCGATGTGTTGTCCCATCTTTTTTGTCGGTGTATCAAACTACATGCTTCGAACTATTACAATCCAAACCTTCGGTACATGGCCTCTCCTTGATAGACGGTTGTTCATAAAACTCAATGATTTTCAAGGTTAGTTTTTCCAGTCTTTTCAAAGTTTTTAGTGGTTATTTCACTTATTTGATCTTCTGATGAGATAAGGTTTTTCATAGTGTTGTCCTTTCAATTGCTGCAATCTGAAGGTTTCGATCCATATCAACCACCAACCAGTAAAAGGTTATTTCAATTTGTCCTTTAAGTGTTTATTATTTCGATTTGAATATTTATAGAATGCTAATGGTTATTCTTAATTTTAGAAATCAAGGAAAGAAGAAAAAAGCTCAAGAAAGTTGTGCACCAACTAGGTCTAACTAATATGCATAGTTTCTTTTGTTTCATGTGACCTGATTGTGATATCTATATGGTATCTTTATTGATTTGTTATCTAAGGTCGAAATGTTATTCGAATTTGATAAGATGTTAGACAATGTTTGTAGGGCTGTTTTACCTTGGTAAAGTATATTAAGTGCTATTTTGTCAAATACATCACACAAAATATTGATATGGATTTGTCTCACCTGATGTTTGATTTTGGAGTTCGGAATTATTTCCTTCATGATTTTGTGTTGTAGTTATGTGTTAAATTTAGAAGTTCTGATGTTAGTTGGTCTTTATCATGTATTATAATTTACCCACGAAATAGAATAAAGGACGTGATGATAGTTGATGGTATCATCTCGTGATGATAAGAATTTATTTAGGACAAATTTCTTTATTAAGTTATTAGGGGTATAATGAGAATTTAATAAAATAAAATAAATTTTAATTAGTTTAATAAAGAATTGTGTAAATATGACAACCTGTCATTTATATTGGGTAGATATGTCATTATGAGTATTGATTGGGTAAATATGTCATTATAAGATTTAAGTTAGGGATATATATATGAAATTATCCCTTCTAAAACATATATATACATTTTATCGAGTATGTTACCTTTGACTTTGAGTTTGCATGCTGTGAAAAGAACACATTAAGATGAACTTTGCTGCCTCAAAAACTACAAGCTTGTTAAACAGCTTGCCCTCGGGAGGTGTTTACTTGTATATAGGTGTTTATTTCCAACCGAGTCTGCCTAGACGATGGTGCCACCTAAACGGAAGAACTATTAAAGTATTGAACAAGATGTTTGAAAGTTATTTTCTTATTTTTGAACGGTTTTTGGCAAATTGTATAAAGTATAGGCGGAAGATCGAGCTACTGTACCCCATATATCTACTGAGCAAACATGTCATTGCTTTTTTGCAAAATGCAAAAAGACCACTATGTGTTGTAAAAAACCAATGATAGATGTTAATAATGGATAAGTGAAAAAGCTAGGCGCTAATATCGGTGTGTAGCAGTGTGAAGGGAAACTCATCCCAAGAGCAGTTGCAATGTCAAGGTCAGATGCTCGAACAACAATTCCTTTTCTCTGGAACACGACCTGCGTCATTCACTATTGGAAATAATACCATCTCTACTATTTCTTGGTCGGTAACGGATATTGGTTGCCACAAATTATTAACACATTATTTTCAGTCTTTTCAATATGACCCAACCATTACACGAAGCCATCTTTTAGTTCCGATGTAAACAAAAATTCAAGGACTGAAACGGGACAACAATGGTAAACTGGGATTGCGTTGTTATACAAAAACAACTTTCAATAAATTTGGTTGTATATGAGTCATTCTATGGAAAATTATATGAATCATTATGTGGACTATATTATGGCATCTTCTGTGCTAGACCATCTTTAATAAATTTGGTTGTAAATACTAGCTTGTATCACTTTTTTATTAAAGAATAATACCTAGCTTTTATCCCACATTGATAGCTGAGAAGAAAATGTGTTACTTAATATTGTGAGGTATGCACCATTTATTCAAGTTGAGTTTGGTCTATAATGTTACTCGTGGGATATATAGCTTCAATAATAGATTTATTGAAATATTATATCACCGGAATAATTTGTACACATTCTGATTTTTATATTGTAAAAGATTCGTAATTTTCTAACTTTTAATATCCTCTTTCGTTTTTATCAAAGCAACGAAGATTTTGCAAAGAAATGTGATAGAAAGGGTATGGAATCGACTTGAAAGTCTTGGGAGTAAAAATCGATTACTGTTTTGATTCACATATTAAAAGGCATATGTACACAAGATAACGGTTCTCGCTAACAATAAGCATGTAAAATATGAAAGTTACCCTTTCGTCCATTTCTAATTAAAAGGTCAAATACATGTGAGTTGAATGTGCGATCAACATATATATTATGCAGAAGAAGGGTTGTCGGTATCCCGAATCCATGTTGTAGCTGAGAGCTAATTAACTATTAAATATGTATGGCGTTAAATTATATGAATATCCTATGGATTTTATTATGGCGTCTTCATGTGCTAGACCATCTTTAATAAATTTGGTTGTATACAACGGTTAAAGAATATACTAGCTTGTGTCACTTTTTTATATAAAAAGAAGTAACTTTTATCCCACATCGGTAATTGAGAATAAATTGCTTTTTCTAGTTGACTTTGTTCTGTTATGTTCCTCATGCAATATAATGTTCACTTGACAAACTTTTCATATGGCAATGAATCGCATGGATTGTTTGTACACATTGCAAAATTTTTGTTTTTGTTTTTCGTCTCTGGCTTTTCAACTTTTTCGTTGTAAAAGATTTGTAATTTGCTAATTTTTTATATTTCATCCGCTTTTATCAAAGGAAATAAGATTTTATAAAGAAAGATGATAAAAAGTAAAGACACTGATTTAAAATTCTTGGGAGTGAAAATAAAAATTGTTTGAAATTCTTGATCCCAAAAGTATAAGATTTAAGATCATTTGAGAAAAAAAGATTCTTTACATACCAAGGGATCAATCTCCACCATCAATTTTTATTTGATCTAATGGATGAGATTAATCCCAACAATTTAAAACCCACTTTCATCATTTTTTCAAATATTAATATCTTTCAAACCGTTAATCGTTAAGCGAAAAAAATATATGATTGCGACGAGCATTTAATTATGTTTCTATAGATAGCACTTGATATACTTTCGACAAAATTTTTTTTTCGTATTTTCACGCTTTTTTTTTTAGTTTTTCGTTTTTACGTTCTTGAAATTTGCATTAAAAATCATATATGATAAAACACTAATTTGAATATCACATGTGATATTAGTATAATATCATATATGATATGTAATATCACATGTGATATTAGTGTAATATCACATATGATATATCACATGTGATATTACATATCATATATGATATTACACTAATATCACATGTGATATTCAATTTGGTGTTTTATCATATATGATATTTTTAATGCAAATTTCAGTAACGTAAAAAAAAATGAAAAAAATACGAAAAAACGTGAAAAAAACGAATATTTTTTCTTTTTTCGAAAGTATATCAAAGTGCCCGTCTATAGAAAGATAAATAAATGCTCATCGCGACGGTGTAAATATATTCACTTAACGATTAACGGTTTAAGAGATATTTAAATTATAAAAAATAGGTGAAATAATAAAATGCTTTTAATCTCAGCCATTGATTTCTTTTTAAATGAATGGTGGATATGAGTCCTTTGGTATGTGAGAAAAGTTTGGTATGTAAAATAACTCTCCTCAAAGTATAATGGCTATAATAAGTTGTCTTACATGAATATATTTGTATTTTCCATCTTGTAATCATTTTCCTAAATTTCAACGTTTAATTTATTTACTAGGTACGAAATCTCTACTATTTCATAAAGATTTCTAATCCTCAAGTTCCATTAAAATCAAAATTGTAACCAAAGATAACACATATAACTTTCTTTTTTCACGTCGAATAAATATGTGACACTATCACTCTTTTACTGTTTCTTACACCACCACCTCTCACCCTCTTCTACCACCATCATCTAAAACGTTCATGACTGTTGAGAGATTGACCGACACGAACGAACCAATAATCACAAACACCACAAACTATTTGCCGCCACTTAGCGCGGTTTACCTTGCAAGTGCATGTCTACTTTAAGTCGACTTGGTCAAGTTTAAGAGAGACTTGAACTCGAATTTCGGTGAAAATATCATTATTATACCTATTAAATGTACATCGAAAACAAAAAAATTTTAACTTTCCTAAGTATCCTGAAGAAAATTATTATTATTATTATTATTATTATTATTATTATTATTATTATTATTATTATTATTATTATTATTATTATTATTATTATTTTTAAAACAAACATCACTTCATTAGAAAACCAAAAGAATTACAAGAAATTGGTGGGAAGCCGAGATACTAGTTGGGCTCCCACCCTTCTGAATACAAAAGCTAAGTATGTGAAAAATAAAAGCCCCACTCTTGGCATTATTCGAGTGGCTAATAGCCACAGTCTTAATACGTGAAAGCGTGTCCAAAGCTTACGTGTCAAGCTCCCCAAATGTAGAGAAGGCAAATGGGATGAACTTGTAGCCATTTTCTTCACATTTGGACACATATTTCTTTTTCTTCTTCTCCACATCGTTGTTATTATTATTATTATTATTATTATTATTATTATTATTATTATTATTATTATTATTATTATTATTTTTATTATTATTATTGAGTAAAGGTTTATACCTCGTGAATATATTAAAAAACTATTAGAGTTCATGTACATGGAAAAGTGGTCATGATCCACCATTCAAAATAAAAGACAATGTGATCTGAACAAACTCAAACCACATCAATCATAACAAAACGAACTAACAGTCGCATGAAATGAAAAAACATAGTTAAGAGTTCATGTACATGGAAGGGTGGTCATGATCCACCTTTCAAGAAAATATCATTATTTGTTTAGTTATTTCTCTATTTTAAGTATCATGTAACGTCGCAAAAAAGCCTACAAAGCCGATTAATCACCGCTTAGCCGCTAATCGGCCATCTACCTGTTTTATTTGTGTAAATCGGTCACACATATAGGTCAATCATGGTCAAACTTGTCGGAAACCTCAAATATCGCCTGAAATATCGAAAACTCGACGTAAACTTGTTAATCACTTATAGTTGTAGTTTATATCTATTACAAGTTGTTTTTTACGAAGAATCTTGCCGGAAATATACAAAAATAACCGAAAATACCCAAAACTTGCTGGAAATGTTAATCCAATTAATTATCGACTAAATCTCTCGTAGACCGATTACAAGCTACAAAGGAGTCGACCGACTCACTAATGATTTACAATTTTTGCAACCTTGATGTAGATTACGTTTGATAAAACTAACGATAGCATAAAACAATAAAAATTGAATTTTTTAATGATTCCACAAAAGGTGTAGATTGGCTGGAATACCCTGACCCCGGGTGCCTTTTGGCACCAGCCATTGTCCACCCCACAAGGAATAGCTTCGGCAACTCTCCTGGCATAGTGGGGCACCAACTGGAGTGAGCACGAGCCAAGACTCGAACCCCTGAGCTCTTATTCCACAAAGTCTCTTCAGTGTGCCCATAGGTTTTGCGGAGGTGGGTACCTATATGAAGCAAATGCCAAGGATGTGAGTTGAACCTAGGTCAATTGAATCAAGCACAAGTGCTCCAACCATTGGAATAATGCTCTATTGGTTGACATTTTCAATGATTATTTGAGTACCTTTTCGAATATTGCCATTTAAAAATGACAAATTATTTTTTAGCTTTTTATAGTTAAAGCCCTTAAAGATACGAGGTTTTGTACAATAGCACACCTTGCCCACCATCATAAACGGTTATGCCACAAACGAAGAAAAATCTTGAACTATCAAATTATATGTTGTTATTGAAAAAAGATACAATATTTTACATATAATAATTATACATAAACTAATTTGTATGAATAATTCTATGGACTATATTATGGCATCTTGATGTGTTAGACCATCTTTAGTCATCTTTACTGTATAGCATAAACTAGCTTGTATCACTTTTTTATTAAAAGAAAAGAGTTAGCTTTTCTCCGGCATTGATAAATGAGAAGAAAATATGTTACTTTATATAGTGAGGTATGTACTAATTATTCAAGTTGGTTTGATGTATTATGTTCCTCGTGGTATAAAATGTTTGCCGATACATTAATCGGCAACTCTTAATATCTCGAAGAATTTGTACACCTACTTAACTTTTTATTTTCAAATAGAACCACGATTATTTTGTATAACTCACTTTTTGGTTTCCTTTTTGTTTTTTACTCTCTAGCTTTTCATTGTAAAGGATTTGAAACATTTGTTAACTTATTATTATCGTTTTTGTTTTTCGTCTCTCACTTTCTATTGCAAAAGATTTGTACTTTGCTAACTTCATATATTCTCTATCGTTTTTATCCAAAGAAAGGAGATTTTGCAAAGAAATGTGAAAAAGAGGTAAGACATCGTTTTGAAATTCTTGAGAGTGAAAATAATTTATTTCTAATTCTCAATGTTAAAGGCATATATATTACGCATGATAAGGGTTGTCACTAACTTTTTATCTTCTGTTTCTCTTTTATTGATAGAAACAAGATTTGCATAAAAGTGATAAAGAGGGAAGACACTAATTTGAAATTCTTGGTAGTGAAAATAAAAATGGTTTGATTCACAACGTTAAAAGGCATACGTACGCAGGATAAGGACCGTCGCTACCCCATAGCCCATTAAACCTCCACCAATGACAGCAACTCCTTTGATTGCCCTCAGCTTCGGTCCAATATCAGTAACATTAGGCACCTGTCAGTGACGAAACTAAGTTAAGTATGAGAAATATTATTAGATCACAACGTATAAGATATACACACGAAGCCATCTTTTTGTTCCGATGTACATTATAATTAGATAATGTATAAGATATACACACCAAGCCATCTATAGTGAAGTGTTATCTTCCCTTGTGGAATGAGATTTGTGAGATTTCTTGACTCCTCTATGATTGGTAGCACCATATGATCGGTCTTTGACTAGCTACTTTTTTCATATAAATGTAATACCCTTTTCCTTTGTTTCTAACTGAAACATGACGGTCGTGTAAAAAAAACAGATCCGTTTTCAAAGGACTAATATGAAAGCTACCATTTCGTCCATTTCTAGTTAAAATGTCGAATACAAGTGAGTTGAATGTGCGGTCAACGCATATATTATGCATGATAAGGGTTGTCGCTATTTCAAATCCATGTTGTATTTGAGCTAATAGAGGCCTTATGCAACAGCTTATGTAATAGCTAAACACAACGATCAAATATATATAATACCATCCATTAAAACTCAAATCATAGTATTTTAATGATCAACTCCATTTTTAATAGAATTTTACATAACTAATAATTATATTGCCTCAACAATTTTTATTGAAAGTGAATTTTGAGACTCAAATATGTGACTTGGTGTAAGTTTTGAGGCCCCTAAAGATATGAGGTTCTGTACAATAGCACATCTTGCACGCCAATTATATAACATGGTTGTAGCACAATTGAAGAAAGAGCTTGAACTATCCAATTATATGTTGTTATTGAAAACAAAAATAGTATTTTACATATAACTATTAAACATGTATGCCATTAATTTATAGGAATCATTCTATGGATTATATTATGTGGTCTTCATGCACTAGATCAACTTTAGTAAATTTGGTTGTATTCGCCTTACAATAACGGTTAAAGTATATAATAGCTCGTAGCACTTTTTATGTCAAAGAAGAAGACTTAACTTTTTATCCCACATCGGTAAAATATGTTACTTTATATAGTGAGGTATGTACTAATTATTCAAGTTGAGTTTGGTGTATGATCTTCTTCGTGGGATATAATCTTTGGGTGATGCATAATGGTACATCATCCGTAAGAATGTAAGTCATGAAAAATTTGTATGCATTGCTCATTTTTTGTATTCCTTTTTGTTTTTTCGTCTCTCGTTTTTCATCGTGAAAGATTTGTAAACTTATTATTATCGTTTTTGTTTTTGTCTCTCACTTTTCATTGTAAAAGATTTGTAATTTGCTAACGTTATATATTCTCTTTTGTTTTTATCACGAGAAAGGAGATTTTGCAATGAAATGTGATAGAGAGGTAAGACATCGATTTGAAATTCTTGGGAGTGAAAATAATTATTTTTTTATTCCCAATATTAAAGGCATATATATTACGCATGACAAGGGTTATTGCTATCCCAAATCCATGTTGTAGCTGTTGTGCCAATAGAGGCCTTATGCAAAAACTTGTGTAATAACTAATCAAAGGTATATAATAACAACTATTAAAACTCAAAATATAGTATTTTAATGATCTAACTTCATTTTAAATAGAATTTTACGTAACTAAAAGAATAAAATTATATAGCATCAACAATTTTTGTTGGAAGTAAATTTTGAGACTCAAATATAACATGATGTAAGTTTTGAAGCCCCTAAAGATATGAGGTTATGTACAATAACACACTTTCCTGCTTATGACATGTGAGAAAGATTTGTGGTTAAAGATTATGAGATAGTTAAAATTGTCGTTTTAAAATAAATATAATTGAATGCAACTATTGTATTTTACATATAAGCTATTCTATGTACTATTTGATGGCATCTTCACGTGCTAGGCCCATCTTTAATAAATTTGGTTGTACTAGCCTTACAACAACGACTAATACATATACTAGCTTGTATCATTTTTTTTATTATAGAAGAAGAGTTGGCTTTTATCCCACATCAATAAATGAGAAGAAAATATGTTACTTAATAGTGAGGCATGCACAAATTATTCAAGTTGAGTTTGGTGTATTATGTTCTTCGTGGAATATAATGTTTACATGATACTTGAATCATGTAAGGCAGTATTGTGCGACTAATTTGTACACTTTGTTAACTTTTTATATTCATTTTTGTTTTTCCATCTCACTTTTCATTGTAGAACAATTGTAACATTTGCTAACTTTTTATATTCATTTTTTTTTTGTCTCTCACTTTTCATTGTAAAATATTTGTTACATTTGCTAAAGTTTATATTCTCTTTCACTTTTATCAAAAGAAAGAAGATTTTGTAAACAAAGCTGATAAATGAGGGAAGACATTGATTTGAAATTCTTCGAAGTGAAATTAAAATAAGTGTTTGATTAACAATGTCAAAAGGCATATTTACATTGGATAAGCGTTGTCGCTATCCCAGAGCCCATAAAACCTTCACCAATGACAACACCATTCTTTATAGCCCTCGGCTTTAGTCCAATGTCAGTAATGTTAGCACCTGTTAGTGACGAAAACTAAGTTGAGCATGAAAAATATAATTATATAACATATACGAAATTTTCATTTTATCGAGTATGCTACCTTTGAGGTTGCATGCTGAGAAAAGAACACATTAATTAGATGACCTTTGCTGCCTCCGAAACTACAATCCTGCTGAAATCGTTGGCCTCTGGATGATTAGAAATTTTCTATAATTCTAGTGTCGTACCAAATCACTTATCTATGAATATCTTACCTTTAATGGGTCAAAAGAGTTAAAATAAAAACAATATGTTACAAGGAAATGGGATGAAATGCGTGTGATTTTGTGAAATAATATAAGTTTTGTAAGTATATTTTACATACTACTTATAAACACAAAAAAATAGCCAGAAGTGCCTTTCAGCTAACCCGGCCCGTGTTAGCATGTACAAAATAGGATTCCCTTTTATGACCCATTCAACCCGCCCATTTTGCCATACCTTTCCAACACCAAGATGTCCTCCGTGCACAATGCCTTCTTCAACTACATCAAGACATGCTCGGTGAACTGGCCCATTCTCTATAAATTTCTGTCTCACAACCTCTATTATCTGTTGTGCTTCAGATTGGGAACCAATCTTGTCTATTCTGTCAAGGGACAGGACCATGGTTTACGCATAAGATTTGAAGTGCTACCTTCCCTTGTGGCATAAGATTTGCTAGCTTTCTTGACTCCTCGATAATTGGTAGCACCAAACAATCAGGCTTTGGCTTGCTACCTTTTTCATAAATGTAATACCCTTTTTCATAAATGTAAAATACGATTCTTACCGTTTCCTTCATTTTAGTTAAAAGGTCGATTACATGTAGAGCTGGACATTTGCCGGTTTTTTCAAAAACCGGTTTTGGTTTCTCGTCAAAGTCAAAATACCGGTAACCGGTTTTTTTTAGGATTTGGGGTTAAAAAACTGGACCGGTAGAGCCGGTTCCGGATTGGTTACAAACCTGTTCGTGGGAAAAAACCGGTCAAACTGGTTTGACAAAAACCAATGCCATTTTGTTAACAGTGAACAATTTTTTTGCTCGATTCTGTTTTTTTTTTTTCGTTTACGTTTTCTACACAAGAAACTTAATAAACTTCAACTTTTATTCAGTAAACTAATAACATCACACATAAAGTACTTGAATCACAAATTTAATACATTTTAACTATTTATTCATCATCGGTTTCATCTTCATCTTCAACTTCGGTGCTTCTAACGGTGCTTATAGCTTCATCGAAAGCGACTTCTTCTTTGGAAAGATTGATTACATAACCCTCTTCCAACTCGATCTCTTGTAATTTGTTTCGTATTCCATCGGTTCTTCAAGTCTTGCAATGTGTTGTATACGTTCGGCCCATCTAAATAATCCTTTAAGCAAATACACATCTCCATTGAAAAAGGTGTGAGTCTTGATTTTCTTACCGATAATACCCTTCCACTAGTAGAAAAAGCTGATTCCAAAGCAACGGTAGAAGCTTGTACTCTTAGTAAATCCCCGGGACATTATGGTTAGAACGGGAAATTGAGATTGCCTTTGTTTCCACCAATTCAAAACATCAAAATTCTTGAACTCTTCGGATAGTGTTTAACCAATCGGTTCCAATATATCTCTCATATTCGTTGCTCGATGAATTCTCACTCCTAGCCCGTTTACCGCTTTCTTGGTCTTAAATTTGAAAATATGCCCAAATCCGGATCCATGATATTCGAACTTGATTCAAACATTGAAGCCGAACTCGTTCCCACATTTGTTGTACCATATTTATCAAAATAAACATCAAATAAACGTTTAAAATTATTTTTTTAAAATGTCTTGTGTTTTTGTTACATAAAAAAGGTTTTATCGATAAGATATTCCACCCCGCTAATATTAAAACATGGGTTCAATGCGGCATAACAAGTAAGTACCAGTGAAATATCTTGAAAATATTTTCTAAGTTTTTCTTTCATCGGTTCAACCATAGTCGCAAAAAGTGGACCATCAAGTTCGTATGATCCTAATTTTCTACACATTATAAAAAGTTGGTTGAGGACCAAATGACTCGTGGAATAATAAACACCCGATAACAAAGTTGTCGCGGTTTTAGAAACTTTGAGTAATTCGGTTATTTTTTAATAGTATCCCAATTTTCAACCGAAAATGGTACCAAACCCCGACGCCTAGCATCAAGTTCCTCATGAAAATGGTACCAAACCCCGACGTTAATTTTTGGCGTAAACCACAAACAAACATGTTATAAGTCGAATTCCATCTTGTAGGAACTTCCCAATTAGGGGATAAAAAAATGAAATTCGTACTTTGACACAATTTCATATACTCCACATATGTTTTGCCTCCCGATTGGAAAATATCTTGTAATATTTTTCTAAAAGCTTCTTTTAAATTATATATTTGCTTGATCGCTAGTCCGTTTTGCACAACCAAGTTAACGATGCGTGCAACACATCAACTTTGATAAAAAAAAATGCCATCAAGAAGTGGTTGGTATTTTAGTATTAGCTTTCCAACCGCATTTGTATTATTAGAAGCGTTATCAAATAATATTAAAAAATATTTTTTTTCTATTTTATACGTTTTCATAACATCTTGCAACATCCAACTTAAATTTTCACATGTGTAGGTATTCAAAGTTTTCAAAACAATAGTATGTTTCATCATTTGCCAAGT
Source organism: Chrysanthemum lavandulifolium (assembly GCA_022545495.1). Lineage (NCBI taxonomy): Eukaryota > Viridiplantae > Streptophyta > Magnoliopsida > Asterales > Asteraceae > Chrysanthemum > Chrysanthemum lavandulifolium. The sequence continues at coordinate 269,014,410 of CM040238.1, forward strand.
ATCTGGGTCAATCCAATATGCGGTAACACAAATGTACGAACCAGGAAAATCATGACCCGCCGACCAAACATCGGTTGTTAATTTTACACTAGTTTTTAAATTTTAAAACCAATTATTAGTTCCTTTTTAGCCTTTATCCAACATTTAATACAACCACGTTTAAGATTTTTACGACTTACATGATTATATCGAGGTTGAAGGCGCTTTTGAATCACCCTCGTTAACTGTGGGTTGTCGAAGTGGTTGAATGACAAACCCTCTTGAATCACAAAGTGTGCAAAATCTTGACGAAGTGCCCTCTCGTCATATACAAAAATACTCCCTTCTCGTGACATAGTAGTTTGTTCCAATTCCGGAACGCCTTTTGTTGCTTTACAGTGTTCTTTTGTGTGCTTCCTCAACAACGTGTTTCCATCGGATTCAAAAAAGTATTACAACATTTACAACAAGCCTTTGTTGAACCATCCGTGAACTTAACCATGTTGTAATGACACCAAACATTTTGGCTTCGGCTTGTTGGTACAACCCCAAAAATCGTCGGTTCATTTGTAGCACCAACATCGGCGGTATTTGACGAAGTGTTTTGAGAAGCTAGGTTTCTAGGCATCGTGAGTTTTTTTGGAGCGTTTATGAGCGGTTTTTGAGTGATTTAAGTGTATTTGAATGTTATGACTAAACCAAACTCAACTTTGGTATTTATAGGGATGTTAGAAGGTTTAAATGAGACTAATTTAAGCTTCCTACCATTTTTAAACGGTCAAAAATCTCCTCTAACACCTATAATAACGACCACTATATTCAATTTGCGCCCAGCTCCTCGTTTTTTTCAAATCGGTTTGGAAAAAACGGTTACAAACCGATCGTCAAGGTGGAAATATGGAGCCGGTTTGGAACCGCCGGTTTTTGGCAAAATTGTACCGGTTTGGTCAAAAACCGGTGTTGACTGGTTTCGGTTATGAATTTTTTTGGGTTCCGGTTTCGGTTTTTTGGCCACCTTAATACATGTGAATGTGCAGTCAACGTGTATATAAAGGTTGTCACTATCCCGAATGCATGCTCTAGTTGAGCTAATCGAGGTCCTATGCCAAAAAAAGTTATGTAATAACTAAACACAACAATCAAAAATATATAATACCATTAAAACACAAAACATAGTATGTTAATAGAATTTTACATAAATAATAATTGAATAGCATCAACAATTTTTTTTTGAAAGTGAATTTTGAGAATCAAATATATAACGTGGTGTAAGTTTTGGGACCCTTAAAGTTATGAGGCTATGTACAATAGCACACCTTGCAAACCATCATATACGGTTGTGCCACAAGCAAAGAAAGAGCTTGAACTAAGAAAATATATGTTGTAATTGAAAACAAATACAATATCTTACATATAACTATTAAACATGTATGCCATTAATTTGTATGAATCATTCTATGAACTATATTATGGCATTTTCATCCACTAGACCATCTTAAATGAATTCGGTTGTATTGGCCTTACAACAACGGTTAATGCATATACTAGCTTGTATCACTTTTTGATTAACCAAGCAGAATGAGCTTTTATCCCACATCGATAATTGAGAAGAAAATATGTTAGTTTTAGATATTGAGGTATGTACAAGTTATTCAAGTTGAGTTTGGTGTTATGTTCTTCGTAGAATATAATCTTTGCATGATAGATATTCATGTGAATGTATTATACCTCAATTAATTTATACACTTGGTTAACTTTTAATATTCATTTTTGTTTTTTCATTCACTTTTGTTGTAAGAGATTTGTAACTCAAACACTACCAGATATAATACCGTCTCTACTATTTCTTGGTCGGTCACGGATATTGGTTGCCACAAATTATTCAAACAAACACATTATTTCCGGTCTTTTCAAAATGACCCAAACACACTAAGCCATCTAATTTTAGTTCCGATGTAAACTAAATATACAAGGACTTAAACGGGACAATAATGGTACACCGGGATTGCGTTATTCTACACAAACAACTTTCAATTTATATCTATAGTGAAGTGTGTCCTTCTGTTGTGGGATGGGATTTGCTAGCTTTCATGATCCTCTATAATTGGTAGAACTAGACGAGCAGGCTTTGGCTTGCTACCATTTTCATAAATGTGTTACCCGATTCCATTGTTTTTACCTGAAACATGAGGATGGTGTAAAAAATGAACTCGTTTTCAGAAGATAATAAGAACCTAACAATAAGCATGTAAGTATGTGTTGAGTTTATAATACATGACTTAAAATAAAACATGTAGACATCAAGAGTACACAGCGGAAGACTTAAAGATCATAACAAATAAATTAATTAACTTAAAGTATGCGTAACGTACCTCTTGCGAATGTCAGATCCTTTGAGCAAAACAAAGAAGTGGTTTGAAGAGTTGTCCCTTACCGTTCTACAACTCAAACCAATATGGTGTAAGAATAGTGTCTTACTACCACGTTCTTGTACACACGAATTAACCAACGAATCAAGCGATTGCTAGATCTAACACAAGTCCTCGTTTAAGAAAAACGAAACCAAACTCCCTTACAAGGGGTGTTCGGCCGAATAGGGACAAGAGAGAGGAGAGGAGAGATCTAGGGTTAATTCAATGCACAAAGTGTGTGAAACCCTAGAACCTAACCTTGTTTATATAGTAGATGGGAAACTTTGGGAACAAGTTATGGATTAGGGCTTGGGAAAGCCCCCTTGGCCGGCCATGAGCAAAGCCCAAGGGAAAACCCATAACTTTTTCAAGTCTTTCCATTTCTAGTCCTTCTCTTTTCATTTAACGGTCGTTAGTCATTTTTCCGTTAAATACTTAACGATCGTTAACCGGACTTAATGTGCAATAATTAATCGTAAACATAAACATTAATTATTAACTTTAATTCTCATTCGCTAATGTGTGCAATCCCGTGGTCACGATTCGAATCCGTACATTTACGTGTTTGTAAATATATACATTTCCAACAGCTCCCACTTGGATATGTTTACAAAACGTAAAATGACATTGGTTAGCGTCTAGCAACACGCCAATGCCCCCGGTACAACTCGTGTATCATTTTCTGGAGAAAAACCAAGTTTGATGATTCATCATCATATTCATCCTTTTGTTTCTAATACCATGTTAATAAGAATATGGATCTCACTCATTTCTTAATTAACTATTCATTTCTCGCTTTATGTGATTGATTAAAATTACCAATTATTACGAACATATTCCGAAGACCTTGGGCATGGCCATGAAAACATCTTAACAACCCTACGAGGGGCAAGAGTATTATACTTCAAAACAAATTTGAAGAAAACAAACCCATTTTGACTACATGCGAGATTCATAAATTTCGCAACACTCGAAAACAACCCTTATAACTACCGATTCGTATAGCGTTAGATTGCTTCACAAAATGCACTACGTCCATGACATATCTCTTGTATCTCAAGTCAGAGGATAAATATCCTTGATATACTTAATGACAAAGATCCATAAAGTATTATCATGCGGGTGGGATAAGTCCTATACTAAATACATTGAATATCATCTGAAATTAGTCATGCTACGCATCAATATACTTTCAAGTATATTCTAACTAATACTCAGATTTGTCTTAATTCAATATCATTCCCATGTTATTGATTAACAATGGACTATTTAGAATAACTTAAGTTATTCAAGGATTTAAACATGCAAATATAGGATAACATCACAATAAATGAATAATAAACATAACAAAATACTTTATTTCATTTCAATAATAATGTTTACAATATCCTTTATCTAAAATACTTAGTCACGATGGGCATGAAACTACTAGCTAAACGAAGTCCAAACTTATCGACAAATGATTAAGTTTTTCACCGTAAGGCCTTCGTTTATGGATCCGCTAGGTTATCATCTGTGTGAACTTTGAGCAACTCAATTTCACCTATCTCGACTTGCTCTCGAACATAGTGATATTGTCTAGGATAGTGTCTGGTGCCCTTCGTGACTCGTGTTCATGGGCAAAAGTTATTGCGCAGAATTGTCACAATATACTTTAATAGGATTTTCAATCGACGGCATAACACCAAGCCCGAAACAAACTTCCTTATCCAAACAGCTTCCATGGCACCTCGAGCGCCGCTATGTACTCACTTTCAGAGAGACATCGCAAGTGTTGTCTTTCTTACTCTTCCAATCCACAAGACCTCCATTGATGACAAATATGTAACCCGTCTGAGACTTCAGATCATCTTTGTCACACTTCCAGATGCATCGCGATAAACTGTAATGCAGTTACGCTCGATTTCCCCATACACTATGAACATATCTCTTGTAGCCCTAAGGTACTTGAGAATATGCTTACAATGATCGATGAATTTCACCGGATTTCGTTGATACCGACCGGTCAAGTTTTGAGCAAACGCCACATCGGGCCTTGTGCATCGCACCGCGTACATGATAGATCCCTGAGACGAAGCATAAGGAACTTTCTTCATACGCGCCACCTCTGCAGTGTTGAAGCACGACCTTGGTGCTCAAACCATGATTTACTTGCATTGGCAAAAATCCCTTCTTGGAATTTTGCATATTGAATCTCTTCAATATTTTGTCAATGTAAGCACTTTGGCTTAACCCAATTAGCCGCCTTGATCTATCCTGTAGATCTTGATTCCTAGTATATATGCTGCTTACCCTAAGTCCTTCATTGAAAAACATTTACCAAGATAGGCTTTCACCTCATTCAGACTTGGTATATGATTTCCCATGATTAATATGTCATCGACATACAAAACAAGGAAAGTAACACGACTCCCACTAGCTTTGTGATATACACATGGCTCATCAAGATTCTGAGTAAATCCAAAACATTTGATTTCTCCATCGAATCTTTTATTTCATTGCCTTGATGCTTGCTTCAGTCCATAAATGGACCTCTTAAGCTTGCATACACGGTTAGGAAATAATGGATTCACAAACCCCTCCGGCTGTGCCATATAGATGTCTTCATCTAGACGACCATTCAGAAAAGCGGTTTTGACATCCATTTTCCAAATCTCATAGTCATAGTGTGCAGCTATAGCTATGAGAATCCTAATAGCTCTTATATCCGCTACAGGAGAGAATGTCTCCTCGTAGTCAATTACATAGGTTTGAGTAAAACCTTTAGCCACTAGACGGGCCTTGTAGGTGTGTACATTGCCATCCATGTCAGTTTTCTTTTTGAAGATCCACTTACTTCCAACGACTTTAGCATTGGGAAGAAGGTCAACTTCAATCCAAACATCATTATCTTTCATGGATTGCATTTCCCCATTCATAGAAATCGCCATTTATCCTTTTCGGGATCGCCATGGCAGCCTTATAGTTAGCGTGTTCATTAAGATCCCCAACCATATTTTCCTCCACCTCACGTTAAAACATAGATGGTCGGTGCACGTATAGTCCTTTCGGACCTACGAATGGGAACAACTTCGGAGGAGCACCTAAGCTTTCGTGTTCTTCTTGAAGTTGGCTAGTATTTTCAAAAGGTGTTGTATCTTCTTGATCATATTCCGGATCATATACTCCCCAATGAGTTCTTGTGATATGAGATTCCTTTCAAGGAAATCTCCATACCTAGCCACGATGACTTTGTTCTCAATGGGTAGTAAAAGTAGTAACCCATAGTTTCCTTAGGGTATCCTACAAAGATACACTTAATGATCCGGATTGGAGCTTATCGGTGTGTCACGTTTAACAAACGCTTCACATCCCCGCACCTTTAAGTAAGAAAAGATGGGAGCTTTTCATGTCCATATTTCATATGGAGTTTTAACAACCTTCTTCGTTGGAACCATATTCAAAATGCGAATCGCAGTTTCAAGGGCATAATCCCAAAAGTAAAAGGAAGAGTCGTAAGTTCAAACATTGATCGTACCATGTCAAGTAAGGTACGATTTCTCCTTTCAGATACACCATTTTGTTGTGGAGTATAAGGAGATGTGAGTTCTTGGATAATTTCACACTCGCCTAAGTAATCTTTGAACTCTTGACTTATATACTCACCACCTCTATCGGATCGAAGAGCTTTAATCTTCTTACCGAGTTGTAATTCTACCGCTTTTGAAAACCTTAAATGTTTCAAAGACTTCATGTTTATGTTTAAGTAAATAAACATAACCATAACGATCGAAATCATCCGTAAAGGTTAAAGTAGACATCACCACGCTTCGACACATGTCTAAGTGGACCACACACATCAATGTGTATCAATCCAAGTAGATCGAAGCCCTTTCCACTTGTGGTGAAAAGGGTTTCCTTGTCATTCCGACTATGCAAGACTCGCATTTGTCAAATGATTCATCATTGACCGTTTGTAAAGCCCATCGTGTTGCGCTTTTCCATGCGTTTCTTGCCAATATGGGCAAGGCGACAATGCCAAAGATAAGAAGAGTCACAGTTCAACTTGCTCTTCTTATTGCTAATGCTATACACGAATTATTTTCATTGGATACACAACCATCCATATCAATTTCAAACACACCAAGCATAGGAATTGCATTAAAGTAAAAAACATTATTTAAAGAAATTGAAATTATATAACTGGTAAAAGTGTGCACAAAACCAATATCTTTTAACAAAGAAAATGAAATGACACCCCTAACAATGGAGGGTGCATAATGACAATTATTTAGTTCTAAAATTAAGCCCGAAGGCAACACTAAATCAAAAGTCCCTATGGCTTTGACAACTGCATGCTTTCCATTTCCAACGTACAAGTATCTCTCCCCACAGGTCAGCTTCCTTGCTCCTCTAAGTCCCTGCGATGTATTACAGATGTGAGTACCACATTCTGTATCATATATCCAAGAATTTTGCTTATGAGGAAAAGAAAATAATTCAAACATAAAAATACACGATGAGCTAGGCACCATCTTATTTTTATTCGAAGGCACTCATTGAGATAAAGCCGGACAATTCCGCTCCAGTGACCCGGTGAGTTGCGGTGGTGGCAAGTTAAATCCTTCTTAGGATTCTCCTTTTTCTTTCGAGGTTCTTCTTAGGAGCTGGTGGGATGACAACTTGTTTCCCTTTCCTTTCCTTTCCTTTCTTATCGCTTGCGGCTTAGGCTTATTCACCCTACCACCACATTGCGAGCACAATTCAGCTTTTGGTGGCTTCTCAAACATACGTTTGAGTTCATACAGTTCAGCTGCTGGTGGCTTCTCAAACATACGTTTGAGTTCATCTAGCATGCTCATAGGCGGATATTGCTCAAATTGTTTTTGGAATTGAGCAGACATCCCCGAAAGCATTAGACACGCCACATCATTGTGCTTCTCATATTCAACACGATATGCCTCTAGTTCAAGATCAGTTGCCGTGTTGGGAGGAGCATCAGGCAGAGGTGTAGTCAAAATTTCAACCATTTTGGCAACACGAAGAATGATCCTAAGTGAACAATGCCAATCATTGAAATTAGGGTCAGTCGGCTTGTCCCTTCCAATCATTTCTTTGAAAGCGGAACTCATTAAGCTCATAGTGTTTTCAGGTTGAGCCATCTACAGAAAAATTTCAAAAAACCATAATTAGTATTTTGATAATTTTCCTTTTCAATAAACAATTAAATACCCAAGGTTCATATTCATATAACCAATTAATTATTATTGAAAACTAGGATCCAAATTGTCATAATTTCATCACGCCGCTTGATCCGCTAGTAATGAACCTTATACAAAATGGTAGAGCTTTTGCTCAATTGCCAATATCAATTGCAATTCCTAGATTTATGGGATTTACATATAGCCAATTTCAATCGCCATGTAAACATGTTTTATCCCATCTTATGCCTTGAGTTGCCAGTTCTCATTGCCTAACTCAATTAAGTTGTCCAACTTAAGAAACTGCATAATCGTCCATGCCCGTTCTCACGTCACGTGGACATTTTACCCTTTGATTAAGATCTAAGTCACGTTTTCACGCAAATAGAAAGTAATCTTAGGTGTTTCCGTTTCGTTGGATGGCATATAACTTAAATTAAAGGGTAATAGTTTTGATGTCAATCAAATATGTACAAAGATGTCATGCATTCATCTTTGTAGCATAGTTTTATTAAAACATTTATATCTTGTTTTAATGTATAAGCTTTTCATCATCAAACTTTAATTGAGGTATTGGATTCACCAATCAAGGAATTTAGTGTTAATTATCATCCATTATACCGTACTTTTGCATAAGTGTAAACACTTAGTGTTTCGGATAATTACCACCAAGTGGCGCATGGAATTAAAACTAATTCGCCCTTAAGATGAGTTGCACATTTAATGGCTTACTAAGTAGCTCCATTCGAACTTACGAGGCGGAGGAATAGGTAAGCGTTGAAGCATAACCTTAGACATCCTTTCGCGTGTATTGTATGCGCACTTCTTTATTAACCCTTTATAGTTCATTCTTATGGGTGAGCCGTTCGGACCATTTGTACCAAAGTCACTAATCAATTAAACGATTATGATTACTATGCTTAAAATACATGTTTCACCATTGTTTAGGTCGGTTTATTTTTCTTGTAAAATACCCTTGTTACACACAACAAACAGCAAGTATTTGTAAAATAAACAAACAAACAATGAATGCATAACAAATAAAAGTCATGCATATCAAATAGCCACATGCAAACGTTTTTGATAAATCCTATAAATAACCAATTCTAGATATGTCAATATGCATATATTTAATTAAGACTTTCACCCGTTTTCATCTATGTACAAGGTGAGCCACATGCATCGATTCATCGATTGCGTAAGTCAAAATTAAATATATACCACATAGCATATAATTGATTAAATTAATAATTATTGAGGTCTTCCCCAATTTTAGATCTATCATAATTTAGTGTATATCACTTAAACAAGAAAGACATACAATAAAAGCAGATCCATGATAAAACATGCAGATAATTATCATGGACATAAAATTACACTTAACAATTAATGCAATTAAACATAGTTACGCATATACACATAAAGTTGCATGCATTTTAGGGTTTCTAATCCAATTAAAACTTTAGTTTACAAAACCCTAATTAGGCCACCAAAATAAACGCTCCCCTAAAAATTAGGGTTTAGGTTTTGCAAACCCTAGATCTACGCATACAAATAATAACACAACTTGTTTATTTTATTTATGTGTTTCAGTAATTAATTACTTGTTATACAAGGCTCGTGATGCCACTGTTGAGTTTATAATACATGACATAAAATAAAACATGTAGACATCAAGAGTACACAGCGAAAGACTTAAAGATCATAACAAATAAATTAATTGGTGAAAGTATGCGTAACGTACCTCTTGCGAATGTCGATCCTTTGAGCAAAACAAAGAAGTGGTTTGAAGAGTTGTCCTCACCGCTCTACAACTCAAACAAATATGGTGTAAGAATAGTGTCTTACTACCACGTTCTTGTACACACGAATTAACCAACGAATCAAGCGATTGCTAGATCTAACACAAGTCCTCGTTTAAGAAAAACGAAACCAAACTCCCTTACAAGGGGTGTTCGGCCGAATAGGGACAAGAGAGAGGAGAGGAGAGATCTAGGGTTAATTCAATGCACAAAGTGTGAGAAACCCTAGAACCTAACCTTGTTTATATAGTAGATGGGAAACTTTGGGAACAAGTTATGGATTAGGGCTTGGGAAAGCCCCCTTGGCCGGCCATGAGCAAAGCCCAAGGGAAAACCCATAACTTTTTCAAGTCTTTCCATTTCTAGTCCTTTCTCTTTTCATTTAACGGTTGTTAGTCATTTTTCCATTAAATACTTAACGATCGTTAACCGGACTTATTGTGCAATAATTAATCGTAAACATAAACATTAATTATTAACTTTAATTCTCATTCGCTAATGTGTGCAATCCCGTGGTCACGAGTTCGAATCCGGACATTTACGTGTTTGTAAATATATACATTTCCAACAGTATGTAGCATATAAAAGTTGCCATTTCGTCCGTTTCAACTAAAAGGGCGAATACAAGTGAGTTGAATGCGCAATCAATGTATATATGAGAACAACGTACATACTACGGAGGAGAAAGGTTGTCACTATCCCGAATGCATGCTCTAGCTGAGCTAATAGAGGCTCTATGCAATAACTAAACACAACGTTCAAAGATATATAATACCAACCATTAAAACTAGAAACATAGAAATCTTAATGATCTCACTTCATTTGTAATAAAATCTTAGATAGATAAAATTATATAGCATCAACAATTTTAGTTGGCGGTGAATTTTGAGACTCAAACATATAACATGTCTTGTAATTTGTCTTATCACTTGTATTACGGTAAAGAAGAAGAGTTAGCATTTACCCCACATCGATAAATGAAAGGAAAATGTGTTACTTTATATTGTGCGGTATGCACTAGTTATTCAAGTTGAGATTTGTGTATTATGTTCCTCGTAGAATATAATGCTTGGGTGATACGAGGTATCATCACGCAATGATGTGTACGAAGAATTTGTACACATTGCTGACTTTTTGTATTTATTTTGGTTTTTTCGTTTTTTCGTCTCTCGCTTTTTCATAGATTTGTAATTTGCTAACTTTTTATATTCTCTTTTACTTTTATCAAAAGAAAGAAAATTTTGCAAAGAAAAAAGATAGAGAGGTAAGGAATCGATTTGAAATTCTTGGTAGGGAATTTTTTTTTTTACTCACGATGTTAATAAGGATTGTCACTCCTATAGCCCATTAAACCTTGACCAATGACACACAACGTGAAAAGAACACATTAATTAGATGACCTTTTGCAGCCTCAAAAACTACAAGCTTGTTAAACACATTTCCCTCGGGGGGTGTTTACTTGTATATAGGTGTTTACCTCCAACCGAGTCTGCCTAGACGATGATGCCACCTAAAAGGAAGAACTATTAAGTTAGTGAACAAGATGCTTGAAAGTTATTTTCTAATTTTTGAACAGTGTTTTGGCAAATTGTATAATGTATAGGCAGAAGATCGAGCTACTGTACCCCATAGATCTACTTAGAAAACATGTAATTGCTTTTGTGCAAAATGCAAAAAGACCGCTATGTGTTGTATAAAACCAATGATAGATGTTAATAATGGGTAAGTGAAAAAGCTAGGCGCTATACAAGTGAGTTGAATGCGCGATCAACATATATATGCCTTGAGAACAACGTATATGTTATGCAGGATAAGGGTTGTCGCCATCCCGAATCTATGTATAGTAGTAGCTTAGCTAATCGAGGCCTTATGCAAATGCTTATGTAATAACTGAACACAATGATCAAAGACATATAATACCAACCATTAAAACTCAAAACATAGTTTTTTAATGATCTAACTTCATTTTAATAAAATTTTACATACATAGAATTATATAGCATCAACATTTTTTTTTGGAACTGAATTTTTATATTCAAATATATAAAGTGGTGTTACCCCTAAAGATATGACGCTCTGCATAATAGCACACCATCCTATACGGTTGTGCCCCAATCGAAGAAAGAGCTTGAACTATCAAATTATAAGTTGTAATACAATATTTTACATATAACTATTAAATATGCATGACACTAGCTAGTTAATATGAATCATTCTAGTGACTATATTATGCCGTCTTCATGTGCCAGACCTACTTCAATAAATTTGGTTGTATTCTCCTTCAATAAATTTTTTTTTTTTTTTTTTTTTTTTTTTTCAGAGAGTTAGTTTTTATCCCACATCAATAAATGAGGAGGAAATATGTTACTTTATATAGTGAGGTATGCACCATTTATTCAAGTTGAGTTTAGTCTATCATGTTAATTAAGAAATATATATCTTGCGTAATAAGTTTATCATGGTTATATATCTCTTAACTAATATGTACACGTTACCAACTTTTTCTTTGTCTCTGATTTTGATCTTTTGGCCGACTAACTCACGGGGTTTGAACCTATCGTCACACAGACTCAAATCAGGTAAAGCCCTCCTTTTTGAAAAGGTTGGCGTAGCCACTTAAGGTTGTTTGCACCTAGCAGAAATTAAACTTGAGACCTCACATATTTTAAAGTGATAGTCACAAACCATTTTCCCACTAGGCCACTCTCATTCACTAAAAAAGATAGACATTAAGTGACAGAGATTCTAATGACGCAAAAAAGTCTCACTAAATCTAATCTTTTGGTGGCACCTTTTTACCTCTTTTTTCATAAGTTATTTTGCATCGTAGGCGGGCGTTTTTGTTGCCCAGCGAGCATTTAGTGGCTAGTTATGGGTCGAGGTACAACCATTCAAGTGTTGTGGGTAGTGGTTTAATATACGGTTGATAAGGTCGCGGTTTCGAGTGTTATGCCATTCATATGTGGGTAAGGTCGTTTCAACAAGTGTTGTGGGTCGAGGTTCAAGTTTGGCGGGGTCGTGATTTTATAGTTGTGGGTCGAGCTGGCACACATTGGTTTGTAGTTCGTTTAGGGTCATTTGCTAGACCATCTTTAGTAAATTTTGTTGAATTCGCCTTACAACAATGTTGTTTTTTTTTTTTTTTGGATTTTACCCTGGCAAAGTTTATTAAAAACCAATAACGTTTAGGCAATATGGCAAGGCACCATATTGACTATTACAAGCAACGCACCCTTTGTGCTTCAAACCAACAACATAAGATTGACATGCCAATCTTACAAACATAAGATCTAAAGCCTAGACGAAAAATAGAAACAAAGCTTGAAAGAATATATCGTAGACTAAAACAAGCCTACGTTGATCTATGCATAAGCAAATGTGTAGGTAAATTCCATTCACTAGAACCCTCTCAACACGACTTGTTCTCTTGAACGTAACGTAAGCAACTTAAGCCGAAGCAGTTGCTAAAATAACTTCACATACTTGCACATGGGTTCTTCTCTTCTTCGTGAATAGCCTTGCGTTCCTCTCTTGCCAAATAAAATATGTAGAAGCCGCAAAAACAATCTTTGCAATAGAACTTTTGGGTTGATCTTGTCTTTGCAAATGGACTCATCCAATTAACAATATTATCCAATGAATTGGACACATGCGCCATACTAGCCTTCCCTTTAACAGAATCCCATACTTGATTGGAAAAAGGACATTTAAAAAATAAATGTTTGTACGAGTCCAGAACCAATTCACATAGAGAGCACCTAGACAGGTTTAAGTCAGTTGAAGGGCTGGCATCCCATTGTCTAAGCCGATCTTGGGTTTTTCATTTCCTTTGTATGACAAGCCATAAATGAAACGCATGCCGTGGAATACAATGAGCAAACCAAACAACATATGTCCATGCAATAACATCACCTCGAGGCCTAATGTCATCCCATGCAACACCAACACTAAATGGCTTAACCTGTCCCATTCGATTTCTCCAAACCAACGTATTCATATTATTAAGATTCACCTGCGGATGCAGAAGCATTAAAGATGGTAGGGTATCTTAATTCCCAGTGGAAAGGCCACTTCCATTCGTTGTTAGAAATAATATCCGCCACTTTCAAAGATAAATTAAAGCCCGCTCTATTAATCTCTCTAACTGTAAGAGAGTCCAGGGACAATTCGGACCCTAATTATCAAACCAAACTGATATATTTGTTAAAATAATAGATCTGATCTCAGAATCAAGCACAACACAATCAAGTCACCCATCCAACCACCTCTTGGTGAAATTTTTTATTAACTGAATAGTCAAGAAGATGAGTCCACAAAGCGTGTGCTCACAAACAAATACACAAGACAAAGATAGTCCCCTTCAGAAGGATCCTATCTATCCCACTACAAAGATTGTAATACAAAGACCCTCACTACAACACTCAAACAATACCTAACAATCTATAAAACTGATCAAGATGATCAGAGTTAACCAAGACTAACAATACCAGACCAGTCACCAGACTTGAGAGAATACGCAGCTTTTAGAGAGAGAATAATATGAGGGAGATTTTCAGCCAAAGGGTTAGGATCCAACTTATATAGCAGCCAAGATACACTTTAACCCCTCAAGAAAATAGAACCTGCTAACAAGAGCCAAACATACAAACATTAGACCAACTTGGCAGAACAAGCCCTTTGACTTAAAGTCAAACATGAGCTTGCATCCAACACAAGATATTTCAACACCCCCTCTCAAGCTCATGGCTTGAACAAATCAACCAGACCAAGCTTATAACAAAACTGCTTGTGTTGAGAAACACTCAACCCTTTAGTAAAGATATCTGCAACATTATTAGCAGAAGCAACCTTCAAGGTTCTGATAACCCCTGAAGCTACCTTCTCTCTAACTAGATGTAAATCAATTTCAAAATGTTTGGTTTTTTCATGAAAAACAAGGTTAGCAGCAATCTGAATAGCTAAACTACTATCACAAAACAAACTTTCAGGTAACAAATCCTCTATTCCCAGATCTTTAAAAACTTTTATAATCCAAATAAGCTCACAAGTAGTAGATGCAAGACATCTATACTCAGACTCAGCAGAAGATCTAGAAATAGTGGCTTGCTTTTTACTTTTCTAAGAAATCAGATTATTGCAAAAATAAACACAAAAACCAGATACTGATTTCCTAGAAACAGGACACTTAGGCCAATCTGCATCTGAATAAGCATACAGATTAAGCTTTTTGCCATACACAAACTGAATACCTGTACCAGGAGCCTGCTTTAAGTATCTCAAAACCCTAAGTGCAACAGTAAAATGAGAACTAGGAGGAGCATGCATATGCTGACTTAGGCAATGAACTGCATAAGAAATGTCGTGCCTAGTAATGCACAAGTATATAAGCTTTCCAACCAACTTTTGATATCGAGTCATGTTAGACAAGAATTTATCATTCTCGGCCTCAACATGACTCAAAACCACATTCTCACTGCAGAGGAGTAGCAAAGAAGCTTACAAGCCAACAACCCATATTCAAGTAACAAATCCAAACAATATTTTCTTTGAGAAAGACAAAGACCGTAATCACGGTTTAAAACTTCAATCCCCAGAAAATATTTAAGTGGACCAAGATCTTTAATCATAAACTTTGAATTTAGAAATTTTTTGAACTTCTCAATTTCGCTAACATTATTACCAGTGATGACAATATCATCCACATAAACCAATAATGCCAAGAAAATACCATCAGAGTCTTTAGTGTATAAAGAATAGTCATTAAGACTTTGTTTAAAACCATTTTCCACCAAAGCAGTGGCAAGTTTTTCATTCCACTGCCTAGGAGCTTGTTTTAGCCCATACAAAGACTTATTCAATTTACACACTCTAGTTTCATTCTTATCATAATAAACAGGGGCAACTGCATATATACATCTTCATACAAATCTCCATATAAGAAAGCATTATTAACATCCAGTTGAAATAAAGGCCAATTGTTAGAAACATATAAAGCAATAAGACACCTAACAGTAACCATTTTGACAAATGGACTAAATGTTTCTTCATAATCAATACCTTCCCTCTGATTATAACCTTTAGCAACAAGTCTAGCTTTATATCTATCAACCTTACCAGAGGACTTAAATTTGATTTTCCAAATCCATTTGCAACCAATGGTAAACCTACCATTAGGTAATTCACACAGCTCATAGGCATTATTCCTATGCAAAGCTTCCATTTCAGAATTCATAGCATCTTTCCACATAGGATTTTGAATAGCCTCAGAAAGAGACTTAGGTTCCCAAGACTTACTAAGAGTAGTAGAGAAACACATATTAACTTTAGGCAGATTGGAATAAGACACATATTTCTCAAGACCATACTTCAAATTAGTAAGAACAACAAAGTCATTAAATCTAACAGGCTGACTTCTAGTTCTACTAGACCTCCTAACACTTGGTGGTGCTTCCATTTGAATATTTTGATCCTCACCGTTGAAAACATTTTGATTTGTTCCCGCAGAGGTGATAGTATCATCTATCTGGGTTGTTGTGGTTGCACCTCCTTCATTGACTGTGCTAGCACAATCATCTGGAGGTACCATACCACTACCTTCCTCATTAGAAGGGTCCCCTTCTTCATCATAGGGACTTTCCGACCCATGAATGTCAAAAAAGTTCAAGTTGTTTACTCCATTATCATCAAAGTTTGGTTGAGAATTATTAAACTCAGTAATAGGTTTACCAAAATCATTTGCAGACTTATGAAAAACATTTGATAACTTCATTTTAAAAGGAAACACAGTTTCATAAAATGTAACATCTCTTGAATAAAAAACAGATTTACTTTCCAAACCATACAATTTATAAGCTTTTTTAACACTAGAAAAACCAATTAAGACACATTTTTCAGATTTAGAACCAAACTTATCATGTGAATTTAAATCAGTGGAGTAACACAGACATCCAAAGGATCTGATGTGAGAGAGACTAGGATTTTTACCATACACTAAAAAATACGGGGAAGCACCAGACAAGACAGAGGAGGGAAGCTTGTTAATAAGATAAACAGCAGTTAAAACACACTCAGGCCACATATTCAAAGGAATCCCCTCCCTGAAACATAAGACTCCTAGCAACATTAAGGAGGTGTATATGTCTCCTCTCAGCAATCCCATTTTGTTGAGGAGTATAGGCACAAGAAGTTTGGTGAATCATCCCTAATTCAGAAAAAAGAGTGGATAATTGATTGTTGACAAACTCAGTTCCATTATCAGATCTTATAATCTTAACTTTTTTTATTAAAATGTATATAGACAAGTTTTATAAAATTTGTAATGTGATCACAAACTTCAGTTTTGGATTTCAGAAGATAAACCCAAACAGCTCTACTAAAATCATCAACCAAAGTTAAAAAATACTTAAAACCTTCTTTACTAGTAACCTTATAAGGACCCCAAACATCACAATGAATAAGATCCTCAACAAATTTAGTTTTATGTTCAATTAATGGAAAAGGTTTTCTAGTTTGTTTGGCCTTGTAACACACATCACAAGGAGAAAGATGATCCACCTTTTTAAAAGCAATTTTATTACCCAAAGTAGACAAGACTTGATCAGAAGGATGACCAAGCCTTTGGTACCACAACTCATTAGAAACATGACAAACAAGAACAGAATTACACATCGCAAGATTAGACTCACCACAATCAGTTTCATCAAACAAATAGAGACCACCAGAGACACTACTAGTCCCCACAATTTTGCCTAGTTTCAAATTCTGAATGTGACATTTATGCTCATCAAAACCAACAAAGAACTTATTGTCCTTAATCATCTTATTAACAGACAACATACTCACATTATACTCAGGAACAACAAGAACATCAAATAAAACCACACCAGAAGTGAGTCTAAGACTACCAATAGCAGTAATATTAGCAACAATACCATTAGGGTGACCAACAGTTAACATAAGACTAGAAATATCAACAACATTAAACATATTCTTAGTAGAGTCAGTCATATGCTGATTAGCACCAGAGTCAATAACCCACCCTAAAGTAACATGATATTTCACAGAACTAGACTTAACACAGAAAAACCTCTCAAAATGCAGATTAAACATCACATTGTTATTGAAGAAAGTGGGAGATATACCTGCCATACTTGCAGAACTATTAGCAGATGGTTTTTCATTAATGAGACTTAAGAGTTTCATCATTTGGTCATTAGTGAAAGAACCAGCCATAGAACCAGAAGAAGTGGATGGTTGAGACACATCTGCACTATTAGCATTATACTTTTTGACAACAGCAGACTGTTTAGACAAATTAGGATTCCTTTTAAAACCAGGAGGATAGCCATTTAACTCAAAGCATCTTTCAATAGTATGCCCAATTAGACCACAGTGTTTACAAACCAGATTAGGATTAGGTCCCCTATTACCAGTATTATTATTACTATTACCATTTCTCTTGACAAAGTTGTTATTAGAGTTGGAATTATTATTGGTCTTAGTAACAAAAGCAGCAGGTTGAACCTTGCTGTTAGAACCAGAACTAGGGTGGAGTCCTCTATGAGACTCCTCCCTAGAAACCACATTAAAAGCCTCTTTAACATTTGGTGAAGGATCCCTAGCCAGAATACTACTCCTAATAGGTTGATATACATCATTTAAGCCCATAAGAAACTGCATAAGTCTAACAAGCTGATTATGTTTCAACACACCCTCATGAGCAACACAAGTACAAGCAGGTAACAAGGTTAAAGTGTCAAATTCTCTCCAAAGAGAATTCAACTTATGATAATAATCAGGCACAGATAATTCACCTTGCTTAAGAGAGTTAGTCTTATGAATCACATTAAAGATAGCAGACCCATCAATTTTATCATAATTTTCCTGTAATTCATCCTAAACTTCAGATGCAATTTCTGAGTAAACTTGTCCTAAGTACAACTCAGGAGACAAAGACCCAAGAATCTAGCCAAGAACTATGGCATTACATCTTTCCCATTGCTGGGAAAGAACAAGGCTAGTAACAGGTTTAACACAAGAACCATCAACAAATCCCATTTTATTTTTACCTTTTAAAGCAATTTTCATAGCAGTAGACCATATTTTGTAATTATCAGACCCAGTGAGTTTAAAATGCACAATAGGAACATTAGAATTATCACTAGAATGCAAGTAGAGAGGATTACCAGCATCCAAAGAACTAATGAGAATTTCAGCCATAATCAATCAAAAAATAAGACAAACAGATAACAAAACAGAAGAAACTACCAGATAGCAGATACCAAACAAGAAACCAAACCAACAAAAAATACCAGCAACTACACTACCAAGAACACTAATACACACACCCAATTCTACCGAAATATCCGGTCTCACACCTATCTGTGGGAAGAGCAGGTTTCCGTACCTCTCAAGGAGGCAGGTCAAGATGTTACCCACATTGTTTGCAGTGATACAGCTAAAGTATTCAGAGAATTAAGAGAAGAGAATTAAACCTTTCAAGAAGTAACGCAGCGGAAACGAGATTACCAGCCCTCTTGATTCACTTAGTCAAGAGAGTCAATAACCAACCAAGAACCCCAAGAACACCACCAGGAATCACCAGAACCAAGATCCCCCAAATTTACCAAATTAGGGTTTCAAAAACCCTAATCGATAAATCCAAGATCCACCACTAAAATCAAAAATTAACACCACGACCGTTAAGAAAACAGGCTCACAAGATCCCAATTGCTCAAGAAACAAGAAACCCCCAAATTTGAGATCAAACCCTAAAAACCCTAATATCAAGAACCAACAAAGATCAAAGCCGTGGCTCTGATACCATGTTAAAATAATATATCTGAGAATCAACCACAACACAATCAAGTCACCCAGCCAACCACCCCTTGGTGAAATCTTTTATTAACTGAATAGTCAAGAAGATGAGTCCACAAAGCGTGTGCTCACCAAACAAATACACAAGACAAAAATAGTCCCCTTCAGAAGGATCCTATTTATCCCACTACAAAGATAGTAATACAAAGACCCTCACTACAACACTCAAACAATACCTAACAATCTATAAAACTGATCAAGATGATCAGAGTTAACCAAGACTAAAAATACCAGACCAGTCACCAGACTTGAGAGAATACGCAGCTTTTAGAGAGAGAGAATAATATAAGAGAGATTTTCAGCCAAAGGGTTAGGCTCCAGCTTATATAGCAGCCAAGATACACTTTAACCCCTCAAGAAAATAGAACCTGCTAACAAGAGCCAAACATACAAACACTAGACCAACTTGGCAGAACAAGCCCTTTGACTTAAAGTCAAACATGAGCTTTCATCCAACACAAGATATTTCAACAATATTCATACCATTACCGATTTTATACCAAAAAAAATTGCGAATAGTTGGTCGAATTTGAAGCAATTTTCGCCAACCCATGTCATATTTCCTCTAAACGGGAGATCACATAAATTTTGACCACAAAGTTTATAGGTGTGGATCCACTTGACCCAAAGCGAGTCTTTTAGAGAAATAATACTCCAAATATGAGACGTAATAAGAGCCACGTTAAAAGTCTCAAGCCTATGAATACTCGCTTGAATCACTTTAATTTATTAATGAAGAAGATTTGGCTTTTATCTCACATTGGTAATTGAGAAGAAAATATGTCAGGGCATATAGCGATTACCTGATATTTTAATCAGGTTCTTACTTGAATGGCGTGATTAATTTGTGCACTTGGTTAACTTTTTATATTTTTAACCGTTGCTTACAATAGTATCGATAAGTGTTAGCCCGTATATGTATTGGTTTTGTGTATCGGGCTCTAGCCCATATCTAGAACATTCTCTTTGTTGATCCCAGTTGAGCAAACGATCCTCATAGAAACTGACTTGATAATAACTTGTTAAATATTACGTGGAATTTAATATTCAACCTTAAGAAGAAGAACAATAACAATAACTCTTAAACACCTCCATTATATTAATAACGAATACTATAACCAGTATTAGGCTTTTACAACCTTGAAGTGTATCGACCTTAGATATAAAACATACGTATATCTAATCTAACCTAGGACCTCCTTTTATAGGCTAAGGAGTCCTTTACATAATACAATACGTAACTTACAAGATAAATATCTTTTCCATATTTATCTAATACAAAATATTAAACCGACTATACACAACTAGCAGTGGTTACAATACAATAGCAGTGGTTCTACTTTACTACTAGTCGCGGTTTAACTTCAGCAGTGGATTACTTCTTCTGGCAGTGGTTTCATAACTCTAGCAGTGGTTCCAATACTTAGAATAATTCATGATCTGAGGAACCTAAAACCCAACAATCCTCCCCTAAACTTGATATATTCATACAGAATTCTCAAGTTTCCTTTAAGTCCAAAACATCTGTATTGGAGGATGTATCCAAACACATATCCAGAAATCAACACATCTCAATTCTCCTTTTCTGTTTCTGATTCTGATGTGTAGTCCACAGCCTTAGAAATATCTGCCTTTTTCTTCAATCTACCTTGAGGTTTAGCCTTAATTGCCAAAGGCCCTTGTATGTCTGCAATCTTCTCTATCTTTTGAAACAGTGGATCAATAATAGGACGTGTTTCCTTGGTTCCCCTTGAAGTGAGTTTAGCTTCCAACATTTGTCTTGCCACATTCTTTGATAAAGGATAATCCCTATCAACAAACATGAAGAACCTTTCCTTTGTAGTTTGTACAGCATGAACCTTGCAGTATGGATACAACAGCCACTCAACAACTTCACAGTCATTCCAAAATTCTTCATTAGGATCAGGCTGAAATACGTTCTTTAGAGTAGTCCATACAAACTTAGCTAACTCTCCTGTTGGACCAAACTTCCCATATCTGAATTCCATTACTTTTCACAATTATTCCAAATCACCCTTTGTCAAACAATCCAACAATATACTAAAGTTGAAATAAGTAGTTTTTCTTCCATCCCTTCTTGCTATTTCAACTACTTCTCTATCCCTTTCTATAACAATCTGCCAATCTTCAATGGGATGAATAGCTCTAACTGGAATAAGATTAATGGGTGCAGACTCGAAGATACTTTTCAATTCTTTCTTTCTTTTTTACCTCTTCATCAACCTTTTGCCTTTTAGAACTAGATTCCTTCTTTGAATCAGCTCTTCTTTTTAACCATTCTGCTTCCTTCTCAGAATTCATAGGATTAAAATCCTCATTAATTCTCATACACCTCTGATAAATCTCTTGAACCCTCTCAAATGAACATTTACTTAGATTTTCAGAAATGTGTATACCTGAATTCTTGATAATCTTCATCATAGCATTTCTCATCTCACCCTTTGTAGGAGGTTTCTTTCTTTTAACTTGCTTCGTTTCCTTACTGATCCTCCTTGCCCATTCACCCAAGATTCTAGCTCTTTCATCAATTGATAACAATGCACATTCTTGAGTAGTGTACTCATTGTTAATATCATTAGAAGCTTGAAGATAGGATTGTGTATCATTCCATTCAGCTAACCATCTCTGAGTAGCTTCTTCTTCTTGTTGCTTTTCTTTCTCTGCAGCTGCTTCTTCTTCAGCTTGCAGACCTCTTGCATACTCTTCATCATAAGCAATCTGTTCTTGTCTATTCTTAAACTTCAAAACTGGTTCAGCAATACCTTTTCCCTTTCCAATGTCTGGTACAGCCACCTTCTTCTTCAAAGGCTCGCCAATAGTCAAACTTTTATTCAAGGGTTTAGGTCCAGTTGGTTTAAGGAATAATGGAGCAGGTGCAATGGTAGGTGTAGGATTGGATGAAGTTTTGTTTAGATTTATCAATGTACTTGCAACTTCCTTCTCAACTTCTTTTGATTTAGGTGGTGAAACAGAGGTGGTTGTGACAATTGTAGATATGGTTGTAATAGCAGTGGGTAAAGTGGCAGGGGTTGTGTTTACCTTATTTGAAACTGCATCAATGATTTCATTAACACCAGCCGTGGGTGCAAAAACAATGGCAGTGGTTGTGTCCTGCACCACCTCCTTTTCTTTATCTTCTACCACAATCTTCAAAGTTTCAAGAACAACTTCATTCCCATCTTTATCAGACACCACAAAATGCTCTCCTTGATCTCCACTATCCACATCTTCTTCCATATTCACACCAGCAGCCTCCCCTGAATCAAGGCCTTCACTCCTCCCCTGTTTGGGTACATCTTCTAAAATCACATCTGGAGAGGAGTCCACCTTCTTTTTCTGCTTTCTTACCTTTCTTAGAACAGCAACCCCAGGTCTTCTCACCTTCTCCATCACAAACATCCTGTGCTTCAATCTCCTTATTTCACTGCCTTGAAACACAGCCAGCTCTTGAATACTTGAGATTGTATCCTCCATTTTTGTACATTTTACCATCAATTCATTTAAGCGTTCCAGAATATCCTCCCCACTTCGACCTGTGTTAACTGGTCTGAGAGGTGGTTCATTGGAAAAGTCATCATGTACCTGATTAAGATCCGTCAATTCAATGTCATGTTCCAAACTAGTCTGATCACCTATGCACCCTATAGTAGCCAGTTGGCTAGGGATTCCTCCACTTGTGATGAGTTCAAGAGAACTCCCCACATTAGGAGTTGCCAAAGGGTGGGTCTTAGTTATGTTTCCACCGTCTCGACCAAAGATCTAAGCATGAATCAAGAGTGGAAGCCATTCCAATCATGTCACCTCCACAACTTGTGATAGCCTCATGAGCTACACCGGTAACACCGCCTGAGGTAGCTTGGTGCCCTTCCTCCTCCTAGTAAACAAAATTGGTTCACTAGCGGTGAGTTCGTGTACATTAGCGTGGGTTTAGGCTCATTAGCGGTGGGTTCGAGTTCGAGGAATTAGGGTTAAGAAACATCCTCAAACTCAGAAATTTCAGGTAAATTAATCATATGAGGGAACAATGGAACAACTCTGATTGGAGAGTAGAATTTTGGTGTCTCATATGAGCAAAAACCTTAGGAAGCATATAATGCACCTCATACTTCCTAGTATGTTCAACAGGTTCTGCTAATTGACTATCCACAATAAGTTGAACAAACCTAGGATACAAGTAATATTTACCCTTCTTCCTAATATTCTGCACAAACCCTTCATAAATCATCCTTGATCAATGAAATTTCCTCCCTTCAGATAGACATATTATAGCAGTTGCAATTTTTGAGGGAAATTCATCAAACCCGATGGTCTTATTACTCATACACATCAACAAGGTGTGAATCAAAACCTTCCATTGTTGAGAAAACATACCTTTCAAAAATTTTACCTTGTCTCCCCTTCTGGTATAACCTAACATTTCTAAACCTTCAAATATAGCATCATCAGAAAGATTAACTACACCATCAGCATCATCCAGCTTCAAAACACCTCTAATGACTTCCTCATCAACCAAAACCTCGTTCTCATCCACAACAAGATTAAAAACCTCTACACCATCTCTCTCCTCAAGCTTAGCATTTCCCCAGAATTGATGTACATAGGCTTTAAGAATGGTGGGTGCTACAGTTAATGCAAAGTGTATAGGACTGTGGTTAAGGAAATCAATCATTTCATGAAAACCTTCGGATTGATTGTTTCTGATCAAGTAAGCAACTAGGTTATGTGTTTTGGAATACTGCGACGGCATTGTGATTGGATATGAGATATGATGTGGGATTTGTGAATTCACCAGATGGGAGTGGTTAGGGTTATGAAGTGATTCGAAGATCACAAATGATCTTTGTGTATATTTATGTACGATGTATTCTTGTTTGAGGCAATTGATCAAATAAACACAGACAATATTCGTTCTTATTACAACACTTACAACATAGTATCGAGCCATACTACTTCCTAAAATAAACCCTAACCATTCGGATCCAAAATTCTGGTCTCTTTTTTTGTTTCTTGGTGACTTGTTCTCTGGTTAACAGGTCCTTAATTATATTGGTGATTTGTGCTTTGGTTCACAAATCCTTACTGTAAACTGTTGGTCGTGCTTTGGTTCATGATTTTTGCTCTTCATCACTGTTCCATCGCTTCACTCACTGTTTCATCATATAAACCCTAACTCTATAAACCCCAACTAAACCATGCCTGGTAACGAGCCTCCCCCTACCCCTCTATCAGAAAAATTATCCCTTGTCACTCACCATCATTTACTTACAAGGGTTCCCGTAAAACTAGACCTTGATAATTAGAATTATGGGTCGTGGGTCTTCTTTTTTGAGCAATTATGTAGCGGTTATGAAGTGTTAAAGTACATACATGGCCCACCCAACGATGCATCCGGGAGCACTCCTAACCCTCCTACTCCGGAAGAACTCAAGGTTGACAACATTGTCTTGTATTAGATCTTTACTACACTTTCTGAATCGCTACAAGCAAGATTGGTCGTGGAACATCCATGGTCCGCTAAACACGCATGGGACCTCCTCACTGAAGTCATACAAGACAACAAAAGGTCTCGTGCGATTGCTTTAAAGGCGGAACTCTAGACGCTTAAACTTGGTGACATGAGCGTCGATGCATATTTCAAGAAAATCAAATCGATTGCTACGATTCTCGTGGGCCTTGGATCCCCGGTTAATAGTGAAGACATAGTCACCTTTGCACTTGAAGGCTTACCGGAGAAATACGATCATCTTTGT
The DNA here is from genome assembly GCA_022545495.1 of Chrysanthemum lavandulifolium. NCBI lineage: Eukaryota > Viridiplantae > Streptophyta > Magnoliopsida > Asterales > Asteraceae > Chrysanthemum > Chrysanthemum lavandulifolium. Next base: position 269,039,429 of record CM040238.1, read on the forward strand.
GGCATCATGCATCATCAGGAAACCTTTCCCGATCTTAAAACCGCAAGATCCATGCTTACAACAAAGGAGATGCATCTAAATTCCAAGTCTCGTTCTTTACCAGTTGACTTATCTTCTTCCTCTCCATTGGTGCTCATGACCGACAAAGGTACGATTCGAAATCCATCTAATCCTCAAGTCAAGTCGTGGAAACCATGTATTAACTATGCTAAGGGAGCATGTCGATATTGCGCGAGGTGTTGTTTTGTTCATGATAATTGGGGGGGGGGGGGAAACTAATGAGCCTAAGAAGCCTAGTACAGAAGATATAGTAATCCAATTATTGAACAAGTTAGGCATAACAGGACAACATAATATTACTCCACCCAACGTTGGACCTTCTGGTTATTATATAGTAGCCACACCTACAAACCCCTCACAACTTCGACATGTTAGTCCCTTGGGCCCTCCACCAGGATTCGGTTATATTCCAGCCCAAGTCACATACACAGCCCAACTCCACTCGCCCCTTATATCCACCATGTCCACCATCACTCTCGATACACCGGCCAAGTAACCTACCCAGGCCTAACTACTGGTCATGTTATCACAAACCCAACCCCCGCTACTGTTCATCAGACCCCCTATACCCCGCCAAATCCAACAGCCCCCTCCATGCTACAGTTCACTCGTACCTTTTTCAACAGGCTGGCCCACCCAATCCTCGTGACGGGGTTTTAGGACACACAGCTACTTCGGGACAAGAAACCGTTTTACCAAATGCTTTTACTGTAGGGACGCTTCATGATCCCACAACCGGCGCCTGAAATATGGACACAGGTGCGAGCTCCCACCTTAATGCTTCTGTTAATAGTCTTAGTAATGTATTTAATACTTGCATGTATCCGTCCGTATCGGTTGGTGATGGGCACTCTATTCCTGTCACCAATATGGGTCATAGTATTTTGCCAACTCCTTTTCGCCCTCTTCACTTAAATAATGTGCTCATTACACCTCATATTGTCAAAAATTTAATATCTGTTCGTCAATTTGTTCGTGAAAATAATTGTACTGTTGAATTTGATCCTTTTGGTTTTCTGTTAAGGATTTCACGACGCGTCGGGTGCTTCTCCGACGTGATAGCACTGGCGATCTTTACCCAGTCACGGCACCGTCTCCAATTCCTCAAGCTCTTCTTGTTAGTCAACATACGTGGCATCAGCGTCTTGGCCATCCAGGAAGTGAAGTGTTACGTCGTCTGGTTTCAAATAATTCCATTTCATGTAATAAGGAGAAGCCTCCTGTGCTTTGTCATGCTTGCCAGCTTGGCAAACACGTTAGACTTCCATTTTCTAGTTCAAATACTGTCGTTAATGCTTGTTTTGATATTATTCACTCGGATGTATGGACATCACCCATTCCGAGTCTTTCTGGTTTCAAATATTATGTATTGTTTTTGGACCATTATTCTCAGTTTGTTTGGGTGTATCCTTTAATGCACAAATCTGATGTTTTGTCTAAATTCATGTTATTTCGTAACTATGTTCACACTCAGTTTAAGTGTGAAATTAGGTCTTTTCAGTGTGACCATGGAGGTGAGTTTGACAACCGTAACCTACATACCCTTTTTGCTGAAAATGGCTTCCAATTTCGCTTTTCATGCCCCAAAACATCACAACAAAATGGGAAGTCAGAACGAATGATTCGCACCATCAACAATCTCATTCGGACCCTGCTTTTTCAAGCCAACCTACCACCTACATTTTGGGTTGAAGCTCTCAACATGGCTGTTCACTTAATAAATATCTTACCCTCAACTGCTATTGCAAACGATATCCCTTGTACCAGACTATTTGGCCAAAACCCGGACTATAGCCTTTTACGCACATTTGGCTGCTTATGTTACCCCCACTTATATCCTAATCACAAACTTGAACCACGTGCCACACCCTCCATTTACTTAGGACAAGCTTCAAATCATAGTGGGTATCGTTGCCTCGAATTAAACACTGATAAAATCATCATTTCCAGTCATGTGACATTTGATGAAACTATTTTTCCATATGACACTTCTAAACCAACCTCATCACCCAACTACAACTTCTTGGATGACTCACCCGATATAAATCCTTCAATGAATCCATCTGCCCTCGTTGTGCAACCCACAGTGCTTCAACCCACAAACGAGCCAACAACACCAATTCTCACTAGCCCCAATACGCTCCTTCATGAGCCAACCCATGCCTCATCACCATCCCCATCACCACCCACTTCCCCAAAAGATACACCAAATTCCTCACCACCCGCGAATCCACCCCAACAAATCATTCCAGACCCTCCTCACAACCCAAACCCTGTCTCCACTCATCCTATGGTCACACGATATCGTGTCGGGACTAATCGTCCCGCTACGCGTCTCAACATGCATGTGTCTTCGGTTTCTCCATTACCAAAAACTTATCGTGATGCGTTTCATGATCCAAATTGGCAAAATGCTATGCGTGATGAATACATTGCACTTATTAAGAACAAAACTTGGACCCTTGTGCCCCGACCCAAAGATACCAACATTATTCGTTGTATGTTCTTTTTTCGCCATAAGTATTTGGCTGATGGTACTCTTAGTCGCTACAAGGCTCGTCTTGTGGCGAATGGTAGTAATCAATTAGAGGGAGTTGATGTAGATGAGATTTTTAGTCCGGTTGTTAAACCGGGCACTATTCGGGTTGTTCTAAGTCTAGCTACTTCTCGACATTGGCCGATTCATCAGGTTGATGTCAAGAATGCTTTCTTACATGGGGATTTATCTAAGACAGTCTATATGCATCAGCCTTCGGGGTTTCAGGATCTTGTGCATCCTGATTATGTGTGTTTATTACAGCGGTCTCTGTATGGGCTCAAGCAGGCCCCTAGAGCTTGGTTTCAGCGGTTTGCATCTTACATCACTCGGGTTGGGTTTCATCATAGTCGTTGTGACACATCCTTATTTTTTTACAGTCAGGGGACGGATACTGCTTATGTGTTATTATATGTTGATGATATTGTACTTACTGCTTCCTCTGAGACTTCTGGGTATCTCTGTTACTCGTGATTCTTCTGGGTTATTTTTATCTCAGAAGAAATATGCTATTGAGGTTTTGGAGAGAGCACACATGGTTAATTGTAACCCTTGTCGGACTCCTGTTGATACCGAGTCTAAACTGGGGGATGATGGTGATCATGTATCAGATCTGACTTTATATCGGATATATCTTTACAGTATCTTACATTTACTAGACCAGATATATCTTATGTTGTTCAGCAGGTTTGTCTTTATATGCATGATCCTCGAGAGCCTCATTTCTCGGCTCTTAAAAGGATTTTGTGGTATGTTCGTGGTACATTGGACTATGGGTTACAGTTGTTTGCATCTTCCACTACATCACTCGTCGCTTATTCGGATGAAGATTGGGCTGGTTGTCCAACCACTAGGAGATCAACTTCTGGGTATTGTGTATTTCTTGGCAACAACTTACTTTCGTGGTCCTCAAAGTGTCAACCGACGCTTTCTCGCTCTAGTGCCGAGGCTAAGTATCGTGGTGTTGCCAATGCTGTTACTGAAACTTGCTGGTTACGCAATTTACGTCGTGAGCTGCACACTACCTTGTCTTCCGCTACGCTTGTATACTGTGATAATGTCAGTGCTGTTTATTTATCTTGTAACCCAGTTCAACATCAGCGTACTAAGCACATTGCGATTGATATTCATTTTGTTCGAGACTTAGTAGCTGCTGGTCAGGTTCGGGTGCTTCATGTTCCTTCTCGATATCAGTATGCCGATATTTTCACCAAAGGTTTACCATCAGCTATGTTTGAAGAATTTCGTACCAGTCTGAGTGTCCGTTGTCCTCCCGCTCCGACTGCGGGGAGTGTTAGCCCATATATGTATTGGTTTTGTGTATCGGGCTCTAGCCCATATCTAAAACATTCTCTTTATGTATATTTATGTACGATGTATTCTTGTTTGAGGCAATCAATCAAATAAACACAGACAATATTCATTCTTATCACAACACTTATCAACAATAAGACCTAGCTATCTTACATTGAACTTTTAAACAATCTAATCATTATGGTCTAGTTACGATTTATATTAGCATCTATGATGAATTTCTAACTATGTAGTGTTTACATGATATATTTATCACGTAATTTCATATGACATGATTAAATTGTGCACTTTGTTAACTTTTTATATTCATTTTAATGTTTAACCGTTGCTTACGATAGCGTCGATTAGACCTAGCTCTTTTACATCTTCAGATAGTATCATTTTGGATGTCTAGAAAAGATGAACTTTTTAAACAATCTAATCATTATGGTCTAGTTACGATGTGTGACCGTGTTTGAATGTATGTTCTGAACTTAAATATGTGATTTTGAGGTGTTTGTTGCTTGAAGTTAGTGTTAGACGTGTTTGTAGGAGATAGTGTTAGACGTGTTTGAATGTATGTTCTGAAAGAATGATAATCATATGCAACAAATCGGGTTGTAGGAGATAGTGTTAGATGTGTTTGTTGCTTGAAGTTGTAATAATCACATATGAGTGTTTGGCATGTTTTAGTTGCTTACAACATCTATACATATACCGGCCAGAAAGAACACTCGTATGCAATCGGAGTTTAGTCTCAACTGCTAGGCTATAAGGAAGGTGTAATTAATTTGTTACTCTACATTAACCATTTGTCTCAACTAGTATGAAACTGATGTAATTGGCCTGATTAATTTTCACCCAAAGTGTATAAACTGATTATTCTGTCTACAAGTCGTAAATCACAAAATTTCCAAAACCTAGCATGATTAATATTGCAACCCCGCAAGCCTAGAAAAGTCGTTGGGTACCTTAAGAAAGTATATTAAACAAATAATTGAAAAAACTTAAAAATATATCTAAACTTAAATCCAAAATTGTCACAAGTGTATAAATCACTAAATATTGTACCTCTGCCATAGGAACACTTTTAAAAAGTAACATTTGCGTTGGAAAAAACTTTTACGAAGCCCGAAAATACAAACCATTGCAATTTCTAAGCCAGCCCCAACACTATGCATTTAATTGAAATGTTACAAGTGCAAGTTTAAAACATGAAGTTCAACTCAACTCTACCACACTCGTGAACTTGGTTTGGCTTTTGCGATGTGAAATTTCATTATGTTATACAAAAATCAGTTCCATATATGGACATGCTAGTTTTGGTTTAGATAGCAGGTTCCAGCTTTGAATGGATCAAACCCGAGCAAGAACCAAATTTTACAGCCGCATAAAACAAGAAATTGAACTGAATTTTGATATGTCCACAACCTACTTGAACCCGAATGTAGGCAATTTTCGGTCCACAACTTGCTTGAACCCGAAAGTATACTAAGCTGTCTTACATGCCGATAACAAGCATTGGATGCAAAAACAATAAGTTACATAGTTTTTTCATCTTGTAATCAATTTGCTAAACGTCTACCGTTAATTTATTTATTTCTTCTTAATATATAAAAACGATGGTTTTAACCCCTTTGGCATCGACGTAGATGTTGTTTGCACATTTTTCTATGTTAGCCGCTATTTATTTTTAGTAAAAGTTGTCATGCCATTTTTGTTTAAAAGTAGGGTTTAATGGCATGTAATAGCAACGTATTTTCTCATTTTTTCTATTATCAGATACGAACAAAAAAAAAACCACAATTCCCATCCAACTTTCAAACTTTGTTTCATTATCATACGTTTTGTTTGCACCATTAGTCTTTTTGACTAACGACCCGTTGTAATCAATTAAAAATATGTTTTTCTTACGTCTTCATACGTTGCTATCCGTCTTTATACGTTTTCGCCAATTATTTTTATATTTGTGTTTGCACCGTTAGTCCTTTTGACTAACGACCGTTTGTAATTAACTCAAAAATATGTTTAAAAACGAACAAAAACGCTTGAAAACATATAAAAACGTAAGAAAAACATATTTCTGAGTTAATTATAAACGGTCGTTAGTCAAAAGAACTAACGTATAAAAAGGATATAAAAACGTATGAAAACGTAAGAAAACATATTTTGTAGTTAATTACAAACGATCGTTAGTCAAAACGTATGATAATGAAACAAATGGGAAAGTAAGTTGCTGAAACATGTCAAAAGGACTAATGGAGCAAAGAGTTGGATGGTGGTTATGGTAATTTTTTGGGTTCGAATATGATAATGGAACAAATGATAAATTACGTTGCTATTACATGCCATTAACCCTTAAAAGTATAAACACCAAACTCTTTTGACTTTTTTTCTTTCTTTTTTTTTTTTTTTTTTTTTTTTAAAATATGAATGACTTTATGGACTATAATATGGCGTCCTCATGTGCTAGACCATCTTTAATAAGTTTGGCTGTATTCGCCTTTCAACAATGGTTAAAACATACATTAGCTTATTTTGCTTTTTATCAAAAGAGAAGGGTTGGCTTTTATCGCATGTAGATAATTGAGTAGAAAATATGTTGCTTTATATAGTGAGGTATGCACTAATTATTGTTAGAAAATTTGGATGTGATGTCGAGAGTCGTGTAAACACTTTCGATTGAAGTATTCGGTGGTTCTACCAAAATATCTAATCGGATAAAACTCGATTTAGAACGTGAATATGTTTTGTATGTTATGAAAAGCGAACCGGAAGATGAATATATGACCAATAAAACGCGTAAGCGGTTGTTCTTGCCATAGCGGTTAATGTACAACCAAGCAAGAAATTAAGCGGCAAAATACTACTAGATATTTTATTTTCTAGTGCGTTTTAATATAGCTCGACCCGTGCGGCGCCGCCTGGACCTTGCTACGGTAGGCGCGCCCGGACCCTGTCATTCGGGCTTCGTCCCGAATGATAATCATAATAACGCCATACAAGTGTGCACTCCGCACAACCTCGACTTGTTGAACATTTATCACAATTACCCATTGGTAAACAAAGTCAATCCATTACACTTATATAATATCGGTCATTCAAAATCACCAACAATTATTCAAGTTAAGTTTCGTGTATTATGTTCTTCGTTCAATGATATATGTGTCAAACCTTTATGTATATTACGAATAATCGGTACATTTCATTAACTTTTTATAGTCACTAATCAAATATGAGTGTTTGGCATGTTTTAGTTACTTACAAAATCTATACATATAACGGCGAGAAAGAACATTCGTATGCAATGGGAGTTTTATAAGAAGTAATTTGTAACTCTACATTAACTTTTGTCTCAACTAGTATTATAACTGACGTAATGATAACTGTTATTTTTTACCACTAAACTCTATAAAATACCAGTACCATTGTCATAAACAACCACAAAGTCTACAATATAAAATTCTACACACACTCAAGACATCAGGTTCCAACTTTGAATGGATCAAACCAAAGCAAGACCAAATTTTACAACCGCATAAAACAAGGAAATAAACTGAATTTTGATATGTCCACAACCTACATGAACCCGAACGTAGGCAATTTTCGGTCCACAACTTGCTTGAACCCAAAAGTACACTAAGCTGTCTTACATGCCGATAACAAGCATTGCATGCAAAAACAATAAGTTACATAGAATTTTCATCTTGTAATCAGATTGCTAAACGTCTACGGTTAGTTTATTTTTTTCTTCTTGATATATAAAAACGATGGTTTTAACCCCTTTGGCATCGACGTAGATGTTGTTTGCACATTTTTCTATGTTAGCCACTATTTATTTTTAGTAAAAGTTGTCATGCCATTTTTGTTTAAAAGTAGGGTTTAATGGCATGTAATAGTAACGTACTTTCTCATTTGTTATCAGATACGAACAAAAAAAAACCACAATTCCCATCCAACTTTCAAACTTTGTTTCATTATCTTACGTTTTGTTTGCACCGTTAGTCTTTTTGACTAACGACCTATTGTAATTAACTCAAAAATATGTTTTTCTTACGCTTTCATACGTTGTTATCCATCTTTATACGTTTTCGCCAATTATTTTTATGTTTTTGTTTGCACCGTTAGTCCTTTTGACTAACGACCGTTTGTAATTAACTCAAACATATGTTTAAAAACGAACAAAAACGCTTGAAAACATATAAAAACGTAAGAAAAACATATTTTTGAGTTAATTATAAACGGTCGTTAGTCAAAAGGACTAATGGTGCAAACGAACAAAAACGTATGAAACGTAAGAAAACGGGCGAAAATGTATAAAAAGGATAAAAACGTATGAAAACACAAAAAAACGGATAAAAACGTATGAAGACGTAACAAAACATATTTTGTAGTTAATTACAAACGATCGTTAGTCCAAACGTATGACAATGAAACAAATGGGAAAGTAAGTCGATGAAACATGCCAAAAGGACTAACGGAGCAAAGAATTGGATGGTGGTTATGGTAATTTTTTGGGTTCGAATATGATAATGGAACAAATGAGAAATTACGTTGCTATTACTTGTCATTAACCCTTAAAACTATAAACACCAAACTCTTTTGATTTTTGTTTTAATTTATATGAATGACTTTATGGACTATAATATGGCGTCCTCATGTGCTAGACCATCTTTAATAAATTTGGTTGAATTCGCCTTTCAACAACGGTTAAAGCATACATTAGCTTGTTTTGCTTTTTTATCAAAAGAAGAAGGGCTGGCTTTTATTGCATGTAGGTAATTGAGAAGAAAATATGTTATTTTATATAGTTAGGTATGCACTAATTATTGTTAGGAAATTTGGATCACAGTAATCTGAGAGTCGTGTAAACACTTTCAGGTTGAAGTATTTTGGTGGTTTTACCGAAATCTCTAATCGGATAAAACTCAGATTTAGAACGTGAATATGTTTTGTATGTTATGAAAACTGAACCAGAAGATGAATATATGACCAATAAAAACGCCTGTAACTGCCATAGCAGTTAATGTACAACCGAAACAGTAAAGTTTACATGCAAAATACCAGAAATTTTATTTTCTAGTGCGTTTTTAATATAGCTCGACCCCAGCCAGGGGCGCTGCCCCTTAGACCCTTCATTAACTTTTGTCTCAACTAGTATTATAACTGATATAATGATAAACTGTTATTTTTTACCACTAAACTCTATTAAATACCAGTACCATTGTCATAAACAACCACAAAGTCTACAATATTAAATTTTACACACTCAAGACACTAACCAAACCTAAACCCACAGACTCTTACTGTCTTACATCAAATCATCAAATAATAAAGAGGAGAGGTGAAAAATAATCAAACCGCAACTTAACAAAATGAGTATAAAAAAATTAAAACTTTTACAACACCAAAACACAAACCTGAGAGGGTTGGAGTAGCAGGTGAAGAGATGGAGTGAATGATTTTTTTAATGGTGAAAAGGAGATATGAATGTGTGGATGTGGTATCTCAACAATTACTGCTTATCAAATGTAGGGGAGCAGTAACATTTTCCCCATGGAAAATGTTATAAAGGTAATGAATAAGTGAAAAATTACTGCTTGTCAAATGGGCGTGTAGCGATTTGAAGGGAAACTCATCACAAGAACAGATGCAATGTCAAGGTCAGATGCTCGAACAACAAGTCCTTCCTCTAGAACATGACCTGCCTCATTCACTACGTACTCAAAATAATACCATCTCTACTATTTCTTGGTTGGTCGCGGATATTGGCCGCCACAAAATTTTCAAACAAACACATTATTTTCAGTATTTTTAAAATGACTCAAACATTACACAAAGCCATCTTCTTGTTCCAATGTACACTAAAATACAAGGACTAAAACGGGACAAGAATGGTAAATCGGGATTGTGTTATAATGAAATGAAGTGTTACCTTCCCTTGTGGCATGATATTTGCTTGCTTTCTTGACTCCTCTATAAGTTTGGCTTGCTACTTTTTTCATAAATGTAATACCCTTTTCCAATGTTTTTACCTCAAAGATAACACCAAACTAACAACAAGCATGTAAAATTTGAAAGTTACATTTCGTCCATTATTACTAATTAAAAGCTCGAATACAGGTGAGTTGAATGTGCGGTCAACATATATACTACACAGGATAAGGGTAGTCACTATCTCAAATCCATGTTAGCTGAGCTAATAAAGGCCTTATGCAAAAGCTTATGTAATAACTAAACACAACGATCATAGATATATATTACCAACCATAAAACCCAAAACATAGTATGTCAATGATGTAACTTCACTTTTAATAAAACTTTACATATATAAAATTATATAGCATCAACATTTTTTGTTGGAAGTGAACTTTGAGATTCAAATATATAACATGGTGTAAGTTTTGAGACCCATGAAGATACGAGTACAATAGCACACCTTGCACACTATCACTATCTATACGATTGTGCCATAATAAAGAAAGAGTTTGAACTATCAAATTATAAGTTGTTATTGAAAACAAACCCAGTATTTTACATATAACTATCATACATGTATGACATTAATTTATATGAATCATTCTATGGACTATATTATGGCATCTTCATGTGCTATAGACCATGTTTAATAAATTTGGTTGTATTAGCCTTACAACAACGGCTAATGCATATACTAGATTGTATCATTTTTTTTACTATAGAAGTAAAGTTAGCTTTTATCCCACATCGATAAATGAGAAGAAAATATGTTATTTTTTATAGTGAGGTATGCACAACTTATTTAAGTTGAGTTTGGTGTATTATGTTCTTCGTGGTATATAAGGCTTACATGATACGTGCATCATGTTAGGCTGTATTCCCCGACTAATTTGTACACTTTGTTAACTTTTTATATTCATTTTTGTTTTTCCGTCTCTCAATTTCCATTGTAAGAAATTTTTAACATTTTCTAGCTTTTTATATTCATTTTTTTTGTCTCACTTTTCGTTGTAAAATATTTGAAAGATTTTCTAACTTTTTATATTATCTTTCGCTTTTATCGAAGGAAAGATGATTTTGTAAAGAAAGGTAATAAAGAGGAAGACATTGATTTGAAATTCTTGGGAGTGAAAATAAAAAAATTTTGTTTGATTCACAATGTCAAAAGGCATATATACGGGATGAGGGTTGTCGTTATCCCAGAGCTTATAAAACCTTCACCAATTGTCACACCCCCAAAATGGATCGCAGCGGAATGGTAACCGGGGAGTGACTTTCATGGTACAAAGTTGCAGTTATGTCGAACGACCTTGACTCCTTGAAATGCAATCAAGCAAGTTAGATACCTGAGAAATACATGCTAAAAGGTCAACATAATGTTGGTGAGTTCATAGGTTTAACTTAATGTAAAATCTGGTACGGAACATAAGATTTCAGTAGTATAAAAATAAATACAATTGCACTAAGCTCATGACCCCGACACTTAACGTATTTGCTATGCAAATGTGCAAAAATGCCCCCAGCCAAGTGTTTGCCAGACACTTAATCTAATCCTCAAATGGTATGAGTTCGTTTGACCAGTTGGAGCAACCAAACCTGAACGAGGGTGTCAACCCAATAGATCTATCTACAACATTCGCGATTTCTGGTAATTAACGGTTCATGATATCATGTAGGGGACTTAAGTGGCTATGTGGTAACTTAGGCAATGCATCAGTTTTGTACTTATGTTCGCATAAAAAAAAGCATGTATTCTCACCCCAAGCATTTGTAAAATATTGTAAACAAGTAAAGCGGGCTATGAAACTCACCTTGGTGAAGAAATCGAGCAGTGTACACTCAGCGGTATGATGGTATGGCACCGACACGTAACCTATATTACTTGGAAGTCTTAGTCATACATTCTAGTTTAAAACTCGATGAAGTTTACTTATGTATTAAAGACGTTTTGTATTGTTGTTGCTTGTGTGGCGAAACGACCTTGTATGTACTGGTAAAAATTGGCTTTTTGAAAGTGCGTAAGTATATACGTATAAGATAGCGAAATAATAAGTCGAATAGGTTTTTGGTTCGCCGATAACCAAAGAACGTCATACGAAAAATATTACATATAAATAGTAACGTATATGAGTTATGAAAATGTCGTTTTAAATTGCATGTGTGGGTATATTGTCAAAGGTTGGTTAATAAGAATGGCATATAGCTTATAGTTAAAATATTAGTTTTCAGTGAAAATGGTTGTAAAAGAATGTTTATACTTATAAGGAATAGTATAATGTTTTTAGAAGAAAAAAAATCGGACGTGACCCGTTCATACTTTTATATATTTGTTTTGGACAAGAATAACAAAGCGTTATAATTATTTTCGTTTAGATTGAGTTTAATAATTATACGAGATATCGTCGATGTTTAAAAAGTGGAGTTTGTTTATAGTTATAATTAGAAATTTTAATTGTTAGAGTTTCCGTTTTAGTAATAGTCGTATAAGTATATTTCATTATGATTTAGAAAGCGAGCGATATTAATTAGAAAACCTTGAGGCGTAGTTAAGCTTTTATAAGCGTCAAGTTAAAATAGATTGAGTCGGACATATATATTTGTTGAGTTGAAAAGGCGGCTTGGATAATCATTCACGTAGTCGATATTAGATGGCCTTGGGATATTATAAATAGGATGACATTTGGTCGAGGATATTGAGATAACTTGAACTTGATGTATTTGCTATGGGACGGCTCGTGGGTTGAACGACATTCAATTCATTGTAAATATAATAAGGTGTGTGGGTTGTGGCCCAAAGGGTTGAAAACCGATTGGGCTTGTCCAGGAGAGTGGGCTCGGCCCGGTTTGTATTAAACTATTCGGACCCGATTGGGAAGGGTGGCAAATTTGCTATAACCAAACGCATCTAATATATAGGATTTGTATAACTTGATGAAATGCATCTAATATATGTATATGCATCTAATTTTTAGCTAGAAAATATATTGTGATGCATCTAAAAGATTAGGGATGCATTTAAATCAAATCGATGCATCTCTAATGTGTAGTTATAGTTATTTCTCATTCTTCTTATTTTAAGGATTCTTCTCATTTGATCCTTAATCGTGTGTGTTAAAAGCTAACTTTTTTCTTTAATAAAAAGTGACACGCATATATGCTATAACCGTTTTTGTTTGGCGAATACAACTAAAATTACTAAAATGGTCTCAACCTTCCACTTATGTGAATCCTTCCAAATTGAATACCCTTTACTATTTAGAGATTGAGAGTCAAAAAGGACTTGAAGATCTCCCAATAAGTACAACCCAGAACCTTGTGGAGCATGAGTATCATAATATTGTGTAACAAGGCCATGGAGGGTAATAAGATCTTGAAGTATGTCCTTTAAGAAAGTAAACTGAATAGAAGAGTTATCCAACCTAAAGATAGTGTTAAGCTGTCCATCAGTCAATGTCCATGAAGTCAACACACCATGAGACCCCTCAAGAAAAGCATCGTGAGATCCTCTTTAATGAAAGTTGAATCAAGAACCTTTATATCCAAGAACTACCCCATGAGACATATGAACCCTAGAGGTGTGTGTCGGTGATCTCGCGAGATCTCCTTAGAGCAATGTGTCTCTTTTAGACATCCTTTTCCCCTCTTACGGTATATAAATCCCCATTGAGAGAAGATGGCACCTTCTCGGATGCACCAAGGACTTCTTGAAGAGGAATGGAAGAAGTAGAAGTAGAAGGAATTGGAGCGACCACGCAATGCATACAATTTGTCAAGCACCTCTCGCCCTTTTAGCTTTAGCAATGCGTGTTGACTTTCCTAACCATATCTGCTCCTTCTTTATCAACAGATGCAACATGTGGAATAGGGCGGTCATGCCCTTTGAATCGAGATGGATCAACCATACTAGGTAATGCTTCGGAAGAAACAACAAGATGTTGAGCGAATTTGTAGCTTGATGAGATGCCTCGTGAAACGACATGAGCTCATCTTTGGAGTAACATCATAAAAGAATCCACAATCTCAACTTTCTTGGTTCTTTTGGCCTTTGGAGCATCTGACTACCAAACAATCCTTTTCAAGTGAGAAATTGGAGTAATGTGCTTCATAGTCTTGTTGTACAAACTTAGTAAGGCATCATCGATAAAGCCGGACTTGCTTCTTTGTCAAACCAGTTGATAGAAATTAGAACTTTGATTATACACTCTGGTCCTCATGTATGTTTTCTTTTGGTGCACCAAGCTCCTCATCAAGATCGATCCAAGATCGAACCAAGCTCCTCATCAACCGAACTCCTTTCCCTTTATCGTGAGGCTCATGGCGAATCGGCATGAGGAGTATCAACAATGGGAACTTGAAGAAACACCCATGAAAGCATCGAGTAATATTTTGAGGTGTCTTCAACAAGAGTAGAAGAGCCATCAGCATTAGGATCCAAGCTAAAACTTCTTCCAGCAATAAATACTTCATGATGATCTGCTGAAGGTGGAGGACATGGCTGTTCTTGCATAGATGAAACTGGACCATGTTCAGAAGCAACATCCACCATATGATCATCAGCAGTTGCAACATTGACCACACTTGGCTCCTTTGAAGATTCAGTGGAATCCTTGTTCAAATACTGTCTTTTCCTTTGTCTAGTAAACATAATAGGTTCCTTTTGCTGTGAAGATTCAACAATAATTGGAGAAGAAGCATGAGTCTTTTGAGCCACATCAGCCAAGATTTCAAGTGAATCCAAATGAGTATCCTCTTGCTCTTCATCAGAAGAAACCACAAACCTCCTTTTGCTATTTTGCCCAAGTTGTTCCTCTAAATCCTGAACCTTTCTCTTCAACCCCACAATCTCACCACCAAGTGAAGATTTAGTATCGACAAGCTCCTTTACGAGATCGCCACTTCCTTCACATACACATTTAGCGAGCATGTATAGATGTAAGTGTAATAGGGTCCTCGGCTCTACCAATGATTGCTCGGTGGTAATGGGAGCTTCATTGGACCTTTTAGGATAAATATGGACATGCTCAAAGATAGGAGAGCCTTCATCAAATGGCTCTCTAATAGGACTAGGTGTGGATCTATTAAAATCGTGCTCAAATTCATCGGGAGTAACATGAGTAAGTGGTGGACTAGGACTAGGTGTGGGTAAAGGTGTAGGTGGAGGTTGGTCATGAGAAACATGTGATGCTTCAGCAGTTGTGGAAGGGCCCTCATCAATGGCACCTGATGGATTACCATCAGCAGCAACATTGGTAGAGGGTGGAGCACCAACACCATTACCCTCATCAATGACCTCATTGCCTTGTGGCAACATGGCTTCTAGCAAAGGATGATGTGTCCCAACATAATTAGTTTTCATTGAAGCAAACAATTTGCGAAGAAGAGCTCCTATGGGACAAAAGACTATGTCTTGGGTTGTTATGTCTAATATCATTTGTAAAACCTAGGGTACATTAGAAACTTATGCTTTTCCTTTGAATATTTTCAACCATATTATCAAAAATAAACTTAGAAAAATTATAAGTTAAACCCTTGGAAAGACACACAATACCACAACCCAATTGGGTAGAGAATTTATCCCATGCATCTTCCAGACTTGTTGCTTATGCCTTTGTAGCAATGTATGCACCAAAATCTCCACATGGGATGAGCTTGTTCTTGTGCCACATATCGATGTTAGTACTGTAAACAATAGCTCTTAACCCAGAAGAATCTCTACATGTTGGAGGGATAAACCCCATCTTCATCATCCAAACGAAGTTGTCTCTAATCAACTCCTCGGTCACAACATACTGCTCCATTAATCGTAGCTTCTATCTCGTGTCACCGTTTTGAAGCGATGCCCAAAATTGTTCAACCAAGGATTCATATATCACATTTGGAGAGTGCGTTAGAGCATAATGAATCTTGGACCGTTTCAAGAAATCCACCATAGGTTCATATAGTTCATGACCCTTTGCTTTTCCCAGAAAAGCAACCTTGTTATGATCTTTCTTAAATTGAAGCGCCATGAGAGAAATTGTGATAATGGGTTATGATTCACGCAACTGGAAGTGTGTTTAAATCCAGTGAAGAGGGAATCAGTTAATTTTGGGCGAAGATATGCGAAGAAGGTTATTAATAGAAGTTACCCAATTCATGGTCAAAAATATCGGAACAAGTTGTTGACCATATATGAGGTGTAAAGTAACTCCAACCAAATTCAAAATTAACACTTCAGCAGAAAGGATGGTCAATCTGCTGAAGGAGGTCAATCAGCAGAAACAACTCGCATTAACTGTCATCAAGCCTTGACTCCGCCTATAAGATAGTCCCAATGCACATTTAACACACATCAATTACCCCCAATTAACTTCAAAAACCCTAATTTCTCCAAAATTTCACAATCATCAACAATAGCCATGTCTACCAAACCAGAAGTTATCAATCTAACTTCCTCCTCATCATCATCTTCATCCAGCGATGATTCACACCCATTGTTTCGCTACCCCCATCAAGATGAACCTCGACCTTCAAAATCCCCATTTCTCCCTTCTTCTGAAGATGATAGTGTAGTGAATCCAAGTGATTCATCTAGGGGTTCTGATGACTCCATAGAGCGTCTAGAGGCAATCTTCAATAGATTGGTGAGAGAGGAAGATGAGAGGACATCAGTAGGTGTAAAGAATCCCCAACCTTCACAATCCCAACCCCAACCAAGGCCACGTGCCAGAAATCCACCACTGCCATCAACAAGAGAGGTGGTGATTGCACTTCCTGCTCCAAGTTGTGGTGCTTCATACCATGGAAGTAAGGGAAAGGGCAAGGAGGCGAGGTGAAGGAAAGGGAAAGGAAGGTAGAGTGATGCTCATGGTTGAGCAGTAGATGGAACAACAGAAGATTTCTCATATCACAAATCCATTTACCATGCCAAGAACTTAAAGATATAAAACTAGGTTCTTGAGCATCTTCATCGTCGTTTTCATCAATCCATCCTTTCCATTTTCATCTTCAGCTTCTTCATCATATATGACAAGAATGTTCCCCAGATTTTGTAATAGATGATAGGAACTAGTATATGTTTGGTAGATCATGTATAGGGATGATCTTGTATTTCATTTGAAGTTGATTGTAAGCTGTAAATTGTTTCTTGAATAAATGAACAACGTCACTTTCATCTCTTCATGATTATCTCTAGATCATGCTTCATTACTTTCCTTGAAGAGAATCAATGAAATCACTTGTAACCATACTTGTGCTTGTCTTGATGAAACAAACTTTAAGCTTACATGACCATATTCCATTTAATCAAACTTGGTGAACTCAATGAAAATATTAGCACTGCTCATGAATGCATTCTACAAGACAGACACAAAGTTGCAAACACACCAAACCAAAACAAAGCGAAAGAACATTAGCGAGTTAGTGTTAGCAAACAAAAGATAACCAAATATCTACAAAGTTTACAAAATATAGAACTAAAATCCTCCCCTGAGGCATATGCCTCCTCTGAGGCCTATGCCTCCCCTCAAACTTTGCAGTTAAGGGTTAACCATCCCAATATGGACAACTAGGTGTTGAAACCTAGGTCCATCAAAAGCTTTAGTCAATAAATCTGCCACATTATCATCTGTGTGAATCTTAAGCACCTTTATCAAATGTTTTTCATATGCATCTCTTGTAAAATGGTGCCTGATCTCAATATGCTTAGTTCTATTATGAAAAGCTGGATTTTTAACTATGCATGTGGTACTTTGATTATCAATATAGATTGTGGTGTTCATGAAATTAAACCCATAATCCGGTGATTTTGGATCCATAGTACGACCACAACAATTGGCGGAGCTACATACTGCCTTGATGAGGAGGTAGCAACAATAGTTTGTTTCTTGCATTGCCAAGAAATTAATCTTCTACCAAGGAATTGGCAACCTCCGGTTGTGGATCTCCTATCCAGATTCGCACCAAAGATAATCACTATCACTATATGCTTCCAATACAAAGGTGACTCTTTTGGGTACCAAAGACCTAACTTGGGTTGGCCTTCGGATACTTGAAGATCTTTTGACGCAATCAAGTTGGAAGTAAGTGGAGTGACACGATGTCTAGAACAAGCACTCACGGCAAAGGTAATGTCGGGCCTAGAAGTCATTAAATACATTAATGAACCAATCATAGATCTGTATAAATGAACATTCACGGTGGATCCGGTTCAAGAGTGTTCTTCGTTATGGAGCTTCATAAGGTGTAGTGGAAGTTCGACATTTTCCATATCAAACTTCTTCAAAATGTCTCTCACATATTTATCCCGGTGATAAAAATACCATCGGGTTTCACTGAACTTGTAGACCCAAAAGAAAGTAAGCTCCCCATAGCACTCATCCGAAACTCTCCCTTCATTAACTCCTCAAACTCCCTGCACCAAGCTTCTTTAGTGGATCCAAAGATAATGTCATCCACATAAACTTGCACAAGGATGATGTCTCTGGTATTCTTCTTTAGGAAGAGTGTTTTGTCAATGGCACCTCTTCTGTAACCATGCTTAAGCAGAAATGCAAATAGCCTGGCATACCATGCTCTTGGTGCATGATGGAGTCCATAGAGAGCTTTCACAACCTTGTAAAATGCTGTGGATGATCTGGGTCTTCAAATCCTTTGGGTTGAGTGACATAAACTTCTTCTTCTATCTCACCATACAGAAAAGCACCTTACACATCCATTTGATAAACCATGAACCCCATATAAGATGCATAGGCCAAGAAGATTAGAATGGCCTCAACTCTAGCTACATGTGCAAATACTTCATCATAATCAATTCCTTCCTCTTGCTCGAACCCCGAGCCACTAATCGTGCTTTGTTTTTAACCACAATACCCTTGCATCTCTTATTCTTCAAGATCCATTTTGTTCCAATTGCAATCTTCCCATGTGGTAGTGGTACCAATATCCATACCTGCTGATTCTTAAATTGTTGCATCTCATCTTGCATTGCTTCAAGCCAACTTGAATCTTCAAGAGCTTGAGTAACACTGGTTGGTTCCACTTGAGAAAGGAAGCAAGCAAACAGACAATGCTTAAAGTCTGTGTGATTGTCCCTTTCTTTGGTTTGAGACATAGGAAAGAAAAGCAACTTTACCATACGTAGAGCTTGACACAACACTTCTAGTTCGAGCAGTTCTTGAGGATCACCAATAATATTTGCTTGAGGATGAGCACTGTTGATCCTTTTGTAGCAGGAGGGTTGACATCAATTGTGGTGTCAAGATTGTTCTGATTGGTTCAAAATCACCGTCATAGGAAGGTGAGGTGAAGATTACATCTTTGGGTTGATGATTACCAAGATCGAAGGACTTAGAAAGCGTGTATATGGTTCTTCAAAGTTTGTGGACACATTAGTATGAATTGGAGTAGATGCTTGATTGTCAGTGATTTGGTGATGTTAGGAGAAAGCAGGATGGTATCGGAGAATCATGGTTTCCACTAACCGCTTCTCTTGCAAACTCCCCACCAAGCCTCTCGGCTTCTAGATTGGTGCATACTCTTGCTTCTTGAGCCTAGCAAGATCCTCTGCATAGTGTGACTCATCTTCATGTTCCTCGAAGTTACTTTGGAATGATCACCGCAAAATGGTTAGGAGAGAAGGAAGGTACAAGAATTGGTTGTTCATCATGATCAGACTCACTCTCTGAGTCATCATCTAGGGTACCTGCATTGTCAGTGGGAGACTCTTGTGTACTGCAGTTGGTTAGCAACATGTCGGTATAACCCAAATAATCGATTAAGTAATCCAAGTCAAAGGACCAAACATGACCTTGACCTTGAACATTGGGCTTATCTTCAGGTATCTCGAGTTAAGTGTCTCCTCAATCTTTCTAGCATTCAAATTATATACCCTATAAGCCTTACTATGAAATTTGAATAACCCACAATATACCCTCATCGACTTTCTCATCAAATTTTCCCAATGGATCACTGGTGTTCAAAATGGTCACTTGACATCCAAACGGTTTGAGGTAATGTATAGCAGGAACTTTCCGGTGAGAAGTTCATAAGGTGTCTTGAAATGAGGTCTAGTAATGGATACCATGTTTAGTACATAGCAAACCGTGCTCTTTGCTTGATCTAGAACATAGTGGGTAATTTAGAGTCCGCAAGCATGGATCTTCTGCCTCTATTAAGGTCTTATTCTTTCTTTCGGCTACCCATTTTGTTGTGGGGTTGTTGGAGTGCTATAGTCCTTTTATCCTTTTATACTTACGAGTTCTATGTCTGACAAGATTTTTGAACTCGTCCCATTATCACACGGAATACCTTTAACCTTTTTGTTCAACTGGTTTTCAACAAGGGTAATGAACTCTTTTAAAACTTGAGATGTTTCATCTTTAGTCCTCGAAAGAATACCCAACAAAACACGCTATAGTCATCGGTGATTACCAGTAAATACTTGTGATCAATACTTGACTTGGGTTGGACCAAAGAGATCCATATCGGCGAAGAGGTTACGAGATAGTGCTCACACAGTGTAATGGCTTTGTATGTGGCTTTGTGTTGCTTTCCTTTGTTGCGAGCAACACAATTGTGTTCATTGGTGAAGACTTTGGAAGGAAGTCCTTCAACTAGACCCGTTTAGAAAGCTTGTTAATGGTCTTGAAGTTCACATGTGCCATCCTTCTATGCCATTTGTAGACTCATCGAGGATGCTTTAGCCACCAAACATGTTAGGTCACCTTCTAGTTGAACATCATTCAAATTGAATGTGTATAAATTGTGGCTCGAGGAACTCTCGTGAGAATGGATGTATCTTCGGAAGTGTGAAGTCTTTAGAGCACAATACATCCATCCTCACAAAATAATACTTTGTTCTTGGTGTCACAAATTTGTGACACGAGAACAAGTTGAAATGTTGCAGTTCCTTTACATAGTACACATTCTCAAAATCCAAATGAGGTGTTCTAATGGTGCCTTTCCGTGATTCTACCATCTCCTCCACCAAAAGTCACATTGCCTCCTCCTTCATGGGTACAAAATCATGCATCTTTTCTTCATTTCCGACATGCTCGGAACAACCACTATCCACTATGCCAACATCTTTACTCCTCGGGGATGATCCTACAATAACAACAAAAATATATACAAAATATTAGTACACTATGGAGACTCAAGTCATTCTTGACTTGAGCACATAATGGATCATAAGATTTAGGCCATGTAGATGTATAAGATCCACCATTGTTCTTGGTCCTCCATTGAAAATTAGGCCCTTTTGGTCCAAGAACAACTCTTTGAGGATTCACAGCAGATCCCTATATCCCTTCCCATCATACATTGAGTCAACACATCCGGGCCAATAACCATTTTGAAAATATGAACTAGTTGGTCTCACATATAGTCTAGCAACAGATCTTCTCCAAGCAAATGCAGAAGGTCTATGAGTTGTTTGTGGAACAAAAGATGGTATATCATTAACATTTTTCCACATTGGTCTAGGTTTCTTTTGAGTAGCACATACACCCATTCTTTGCTCATGAAAATTACAATCCTTAATCAAATGAAATTTACTTCCACAAACAAAACATTTCTTCTTGTTAGAAGATTTATTCAAAGTGAAAGATGTTCTATTACATGCAAAAGCATTCAAACCACAAACATTAACATAATTGTTTTTAACATAATTATTTTGCAAAGAATTAAAAGACAAGTCTTGAGGAAAGCTGTCTTGGAAGTTTATTCTCGTGAGAACTTTAACAGCTTGTAAGGAGTCTTGGGTGAGGTCTTGGGAAGGTCGACTTTTCACTTGAATCACAACGGTATATGTAGTAGACCCTGGTCGAGGACTTATAATCTGTCGAACAAGAGACAAAGTCATTAGATGAAGAATCAGTCTGCAAGTCTTTTGACTTTTGCCATAAAGATGGTGTGATCCATCAAAGTCAACTATGATGGAAAGGTCAATGGGCATATGTTCACCTCTAATAGGTCCAGGGACAACATGTAATTACCCTCTTTACAAAATTAGCTAATCCTGCTTTGGTGTAGATTTACGATATCATCCCTAACTTCTAAGCCTACATACTTTTAAAACCTAAAGCTCTTGTTGAGTTAGGAGATTGATCGCTATAGATGAAGCTAGCTAAATTGTCACTTGACATTAACCATTCTTTATGTCTAGCTACTTCCTCATCTAGTTTCTTTTTCAACACTTGGTTTTACGAAACTACATCAACTTTTTCTTTCTCGAGACGTTTTAGATCAATTTTAGCACATTTTAAATCACTTTCTAACACCCTTATCTTTTCATCATAAGCAAGTTGATTCTTTTGAAACCAAACTTTTGTCTTTCTAATGTTTTTAAAGCTGTTTATAAGCCTCAACTTGACATAACATTCATTATATTTAGGTTTCAATTCATCATATGCTTCCTTAAGTTCATTATATCTTTCACTACAACCAAAACACAATTATGTACGTGAGAGATGCCCATTAAGGCAATTTGATCATTCTTATCCTCTGTAGTACAACTTGCCGACAATCCAATATTCTCGGAACCGGGAGCTTCATCATTTTCGGGCTCATGTGCCTTCCAGTTGACATGGTCATCCGAGTGACCATAGCGGTTGAGGATCACGCTTTGAATTTCCGACTTCTTGCGATGGGAGGAATACCTAACCTCATCACCACCTTCCTATCCTTGCATTCTCTTGAAGTGACCCATCGACCACAAGTATAACACTTGACTTTCCTTCATCAAATCTTCTTGGATCTCTTCCACGAAACCAAACTTTCTCCCGGACTTACGCTCAAACCTCTTGATGTCCACTGAAAGCATGGCCACCTGCCATTTCAAGTTCATCTCTTCCATATCAAGTGGATCCACCTGTTCAAAATCCTCAAAGGCTAGTTGCTGCTGAGTGTCATAATCAGCAACAAAAGAGTGAAGTACATCTTCCAACACACCACTAGATTTAGGTTGAGAACTTGATGGAGTGGTAATGTAAGATGATGATGACGATGATGAGGAAACTGGACTTGGAGCATAAGTCATCTTATTTGAGATGGCCCCAACAAATGATGTGTGACTAGGAGTGGATGAACGAAAGGGACTTCTGACATCGGGCTCAAGAGATCTAAGTTTGTTGTATAGTTCATCAAAGTGAGCATATCTAGCCACCTTTAGCTTTGAGTCCAATGCTTACTTGCAACCAAGATGAGGTAAAGATCATAAGAACTTTGAATTTCAATCATCATTGTATGGCCTTTCCTTGGTGATTCACTTGACTCAAAATCTTATGGAACTGTCATACCCCTTGTGAAACCTTCTTCTTGATTTGGAATTCTTGAAGCTGTTGTTTGACATAGATTTCCTCATTCTCCTTGACTCCTCGTTCCCACAAACCTAGCCTTGATAGCCATCCGGATGTCCTTAGCATCCTCCATGTAGTGAAAGTCACCCATGTGATCATCAGTATAGCTTTGAAGAAGAATAGTTCTTACTTTGTTCTCTCTCGCGACGATTATCTCTTACGTAGTTTTAGGAGGAACAATAGTAATCATTCTATTAGCATCTTTAATACACTTCTTCAAACTATTCCCCTTCTTCACCACTTCCCAAAGATTCCAATCAATGTTGTAGATCCAATTCTGCATCTTCATAGCCCATAACTCGTACTCCTTCTTCTTTAGGTATGGGAACTTTGCATTGCTGTTAGTAAGATTGAGTTGTTGCAAGGATATGGTGTTGGTATTGTTAGTGACTTCAATTTCATCATCTGACCCAGGCATGGTTAAAGTTGTTTTGGTTGTGAGGGTGTAAAAGCGAATGTTCTTAGAAACACGAGACTCTCCGAGGCTCGATACCACTGTTGAACCTAATACCTTGATAGATCTTTGCGCTCGTGGATCGTTAGTAATGCTTATGTAATCACAAACACACTAATAGGCGGTCTCCAATACTTGTATTATAAAGCGGAAATCAAACACAAGTATAACCACACATAACTAAGAACACGTTGATCCTCTATGGATCTTTTAATAATACTAAAACTTGTTTTTAAAACTCGTACATCATTCATACTAATGTGTTCCTTTTATGACAAGGAACCTAAACCGTTTCCCAAAACGTATAATCATAAAACTAAATAAGATATACATTATCACTTCCTAATAAAGCTCATGCATATCCTAACTAACTATAAAATACGCGGAATATCTATTTCGCGAGAAACAAACCACGCTGCATTACTACTTCCATGAATCTCTTTTCAATGAGAATCCTTGCACTTGATTCTTGACATAATTCTTACTTAGTAAATTCCAACATCTTCTCATTGGATCCTTACCCTTTAACACACATCGTTAATCGGAAGAAAATATGGTACTTTGATAGTGAGGAATGTACAAGTTATTCAAGGTAAGTTTGGTGTATTAGGGTGGTGGCAACGCCTCTCGGCATCCTGCAGTATGAAACCAAACGCGCGGCAACACCATTGCACGGGTTGCGGTTTGGTTCGGTATGGAAGACAATCGGTATGCATTGCCGAATTGGCATGGGGTGAGGAGCGTGTGTTTTGTTTCAAGATTTCGACCGTTGGGCATTATTATTAAAAACAAAAATAAATAAATAAAAAAATTCCCTTTATAAATATCAATTCATCCTCCTCACATTTTATTCCAAATCTTATCATTTTACACAAACAAATCAGCTACAACACTAAAAAAAATGTCTTCATCCTCCTCTTTTCATACCTCGATGACTAGTGTAATTTTCTTTTTATTAAAAGCAGCGATGTAATTTTTTTCTAAGTTTTATGTAATTTTTTAATTATTAATGAAATATCATGTTTTATTAAATTGTTTAATATAATTATGAATTTAAAAAATTAAGTGATGTATGGAATCATGGTTGCCACTAGAAAAGTATGATAAGGTATGAAATTATGTGAAATGATATTATTGGTGGGTGTTGAGGTATTGGTGAGGTATGAGTGGTATGAATGCCACCACCCTTACGTTCTTTGTAGAATATAATTTGATGGTGGATACATACCATATCTACCAGTAGTATACATGTGCCACAAATAATTTGTACACTCGTTAACTTTTTATATATATTTTTTGGTTTTCCGTCTCTCACTTTTCGTTGTAAAAATTGTAACGTTTGCTAACTTTTTATAAAAAAGGAAGATTTTGTAAAGAAAGGCGGTAAGAGGAAAGACATGTATACAACGGATAAAGGTTGTCGCTATTCTGAGCCCATAAAACCTTCACCAACAATAACACCATTCTTTATAGCACTTTTCGGCTTGGTCGATATCTCTTGCATTAGGCACTTGTTACCATTTCGTCCATTACTAAAGGTTGAATACACGTGGGTATAATGTGCGACCAATGTATATATTGCGAAGGATAAGGGTTGTCACTATCACGAATCCATGTTGTGTTGAGCTAATAGAGGTCTTATGCGATATAGAAATCTTAATAAATTTTTAATAATCTAACTTCATTGTTAATAAAATCTTGATAGAAGCCCAACCATTAAAACTCGAAACATAGTAATCTTAAGATCTAACTTCATTTTAATAAAATTTTACATAAATAAAATTATATAGCATCAATGATTTTTGTTGAAGTGAATTTTGACACTCAAATGTATACCATGGTATAAGTTTTGAGGCCTCTAAAGATATGAGACTTTGTACAATAGCACACTTTGCACACCTCATATACAATTGTGCCACAATCGAAGAAAAGATTGAACTATCAAATTATATGTTGTTCTTGAAAATAAATACTATATTTACATATAACTATTAAACATATATGACATTAGTTTATATTATGGCGTCTTCATGTGCTAGACCAAATTTAATAAATTTAGTTGCATTCGTCTTTCAACAACGGTTAAAGCATATACTAGCTTGTATCAATTTGTATTCGTAAACAAGAAGAGTTAGCTTTTATCCCACATCGATAATTGAGAAGAAAATGTGTTACTTTATATTGTGATGTACGCACAAACTATTCAAGTTGAGTTTAGCGTATTTTGTTTCTCATAGAATTCAATGCTTAGACGATAACAATATGCGTTTATTGTCATGTGTTGCTTCTCACGAGTAATTTGTACACATTGCTAACTTTTTATATTCGTTTTGGTTTTTTTCGTCACTCGGTTTTTCATTGTAAAAGATTTGTAATTTGCTACCTTTTATATTCTCTTTCGCTTACATCAAAAGAAATAAGATTTTGCAAAGAAATAAGATAGAGAGAGAAGATAACGTGTAACTATATAAGATATATACATTTTATCGAGTATGTTACCTTTGAGGTTTGCACGCTGTGAAAAAAATAACATTAGGATGACCTTTGGCTGCCTTGGAAACTGCAAGCTTGTTAAAAACCTTGGCCTCATGAGCAATATAAAATTTGTATAATTCTAAGTTCCCATATTTTCCAGACCATTTTTTGAGACTTGTATATAGGTGTTTACTTCCAACTGAGTATGCCGAGACTTGAGCAAGATGCTTGAAAGTTATTTTCTAATCTACTTAGCAAACATGTCATTGCTTTTGTGCTAAATGCAAAAGACCACTATGTCTTGTATAAACCAACGATAGATGCTAATAACGGGGTATGTGAAAAGCTAGGCGTTAATATGGGTGTGTAGCGATGTGAAGTGAAACTCATCCTTGTCGCTATCCTGAATCTATGTAGTAGCTTAGCTAATCGAGGCATTATGCAAATGCTTATGTAATAACTGAACACAATGATCAAAGACATATAATAGCAACCACTAAAACTCAAAACATAGTTTTTTAATGATCTAACTTCAATTTAATAAAATTTTACATACATAAATTTATATACATCAACTTTTTTTTTTTGGAATTGAGCTTTTATATTATATTCAAATATATAAAGTGGTGTTTGTTTATAGGCCCCTAAAGATATGACGCTCTGCATAATAACACACCATCCTATACCGTTGTGCCCCAATCGAAGAAAGAGCTTGAACTATCAAAATTATAAGTTGTTATTGAAATCAATTACAATATTCTAGTGACTGTATTATGTCAGTCTTCATGCATGTGCTAGACCTACTTCAATAAATTTGGTTGTATTCGCCTTACAATAACAGTTAATGCATATACTAGCTTGCATTACTTTTTATTATAGAAAAGAGTTGGCTTTTATCCCACATGAATAAATGAAGAAAAATATATTACTTTATATAGCGAGGTATGCACTATTTATTCAAGTTGAGTTTAGTCTATCATGTTACTTGAGGTGTATATAACCGATAATAAATATATCATGGTTATATATCTCCCAACTAATATGTACACATTGCCTAACTTTTTTTTGGTAACCATGATTTTCAACAAAACGAAAGAACTATTAAGATTTTGAACAAGATGCTCGAAAGTTATTTTCTAATCTTTGAGCGGTTTTAGGCAAGCGTAAAAATGTATCTGTGCAGAAGGACTACTGTTACTAAGCAAACATGTCATTGCTTTTGTAAAAATGTATAAAGACCATTATGTCTTTGTAAAAATGTTGGAAAAATAGTTTTGAAAAATGAGTTTTGCAAATTTTGGACACTATTTAATATATGTATGTGTTATATATATTTATATTTCTTGGTAGCTGCGTTCTCCTCGACGAGAGCTTCGCAACGAGCTAAAGTATGTCCAAAATGGAGTTAATATGAATGAGATATCGTGTCTCAAAGTGGGACACGTGAAACACAAAATTTGGGAAAATTAACACAAAATTTGGGAAAATTTGAATGATTTGTTGGTTTACTCCAACACCTACGTCTTGTGCATAAGGGTTTACATATTCGAGATTAAAATGGGTTGAAGCTTACGAACTCATGCGAGTCCAGCGACTGCGGACTCTCATGCACCCGTCTTGTGCGCGCAAGGGTTGCATATTCGTGATTTTTGGGCCAAAATGGGTTCGAAGCTTCGAACTCATGCGAGCCATGCGACTGCGGACTCTCATTTTGGGCCAAAATGGGTTCAAGCTTCGAACTCATGCGAGCCCGCGCGACTGCGGACTCTCATGCACTCGTCTTGCTGCGCAAGGGTTGCATATTTCGGATTTTGGGCCAAAATGGGTTCAAGCTTACGAACTCATGCGAGCCAGCGACTGCGGACTCTCATGCGTGCGTAACTTTTCTTTGGCGATTCGTTTCCTTTTAACAGTTTCCGATTTTGTGTACATCTAATTATAGAATTGATTTAAACTTACGAATAAGTTTCTGAAATCAATTTAACTAAATGGAATATATCGTCGGTTTATATTGAACATAATTTCGTTTCCTTTTTAACAGTTCCAGATTTTGTGTCCATCTAATCATAGAATTGATTTAAACTTAGAATAAGTTTACGAAATCAATTTAAATAAATTGAATATATCGTATCGGTTATATTGAACATAATATCTTGTCTTGGTGAACAAGATAGGTTTTCGATATAAATAGAACCCATGTCTCATTCGGTTTTCACACACGAAAACACGGC
Organism: Chrysanthemum lavandulifolium; assembly: GCA_022545495.1. Taxonomy (NCBI): domain Eukaryota; kingdom Viridiplantae; phylum Streptophyta; class Magnoliopsida; order Asterales; family Asteraceae; genus Chrysanthemum; species Chrysanthemum lavandulifolium. The sequence continues at coordinate 269,067,794 of CM040238.1, forward strand.
TCACCGCAGACGTATTCCGGCAATCTTTTCGATCGAAACACGCAGCTTCTATGATCTTTCGGGCAAGTAAGTCTAGTCCAATTTGGCCTGTGACTTTGGACGTTGTACCGGGAGAAGCAGACGCGAATCTGTTTCAAGGGAATCGTGTTAAACACGAGCCTCGTTCATGACCTTTACGCTTTCTTTTATATATCATTATAGAGTTTGTCTTCAGCTTCTACCCCATTACATACATTATTTAATTTCTTGTTTCTTTTTATTTACATTAATTTATTTATTGTCATTATAATCGATTTTATTAATTAAAGTTTACAACATTTCCACAAAAATCCAAAGATAAATGTTAATAAAGGGTAAGTGAAAAGGGCATCCGCTAAAGAACAGGAGTTTGCTTTTTCCACATCGATAGCGAGAATAAAATTGTTACTCCATCCGTCTCAAAATTATTGTCATGAGAGAAATTACCAAGTTTAATAAAATAGGACCAAAATAAATCTCAACCACTCAAAGAGAATATTCTTCTAATATATTATTTAGTTTTACTAAATTTGAAAAGTGAACAATCTTTTTAGACATGCAAAATGAAAATATGGATAATTATATTGAGGCGATGGAGTACTTTATATAGTGAGGTATGCACCAACTATTCAAGCTGAGTTTTGTGTGGTATGTTCTTCATGGAATGTTACACTTATATTTTGTAAACTTTGCTAACTTTTTAAAGATTTGCTAACTTTTTATATTCGTGTTTTGGTCTCACATTTCATTGTAAAAGATTTGTAATTTGTTAACCTTTTTATATTTCTCTCTCTCACTTTTTTGTTGTAAAAGTTGTAACATTTGCTAACCTCTTATATTTGTGTTTTGGTCTCTCACTTTTCATTGTAAAGGATTTGTAATTTGTCAACTTTTTACATTCTTTTTCGCTTTTATCTAAAGAAAAAAGCCTTTGCAAAGAAATGTAATAGAGAGGTAAGGCATCGATGGGTGAAGATTATTATTTTTTGATACTACTTGAAATAATAAAAATGAAATTACTTAAACAAACTCATTATAATACCAACATATATACGAGAACAACGATATATGTTACGCAGGAGAAGGATTGTCGCTATCCCAAATATATGTAGTAGCTTAGCTAATTTCTTATGCAAATGCTTATGTAATAACTGAACACAACAATCAAAGATATATAATACCAACCATTAAAAATTAAAACACAGTTTTTTAATGATCTAACTTCATATTAATAAAATTTTACATAAATAAAATTACATAGCATCAACATTTAGTTTTTTAATGATCTAACTTCATGTTAATAAAATTTTACATAAATAAAATTATATAGCATCAACATTTTTTGTTGGAACTGAACTGAAATATATAACGTGGTGTTAGTTTACAGGCCCCTAAAGATATGACGCTCTGCATAATAGCACACCATCCTATACGGTTGTGCTACAATCAAAGAAAGAGCTTTAACTATCAAATTATAAGTTGTTATTGAAAACAGATACGATATTTTACATATAACTATTAAATATGTATGACACTAGTTTATTTTATATGAATCATTCTAGTGACTATATTATGTCGTCTTCATGTGCTAGACCTACTTCAGTAAATTTGGTTGTATTCGGCTTACAACAATGGTAGCTTTTATCCCACATCGATAAATGAAGAGAAAATATGTTACTTTATATAGTGAGGTATGCATTATTTAATCAAGTTGAGTTTAGTCTATCATGTTATTTATGGTATGTATAATTGAGATAATAAACTTATCAAGGTTATATATATCCCAAGTAATATGCACACATTGCTAACTTTTTGTATTCATTTTAGTTTTTTCATTGTAAAAGATTCGTAATTTTTTAAATAAACTCATTATTTTCAGTCTTGTCAAAATACCCAAACATTACATGAATCCATCTTTTAGTTCCAATGTACACTAAAATACAAGGACTAAAACGGGACAACGATGGTAAATTGGGATTGCCTTATTCTAGACAAACAACTTCCAATTTTTATCTATAGTCAAGTGTTACCTTCCATTGTGTAAGTTTTGACATGCACAAATTTTGAGACTCAAATATATGATATGGTGTAAGATTTGGAGCCCGTAAAGATATGAGGCTATCTACAATAGTACATCATCTTATACGGTTGTGCCACAAACGGAGAAAGAGCTTGAACTATCAAATTATATGTTGTTATTGAAAACAAATAAAATTTATTACGTATAACTATTTTATTTGATTGTCTACTTGCTAGTTAGTACTATTTTACTGATTGCCTTCTTTTTTAATTCATCAAAGACATGTTTCTTTTAAATACCCAAACTTCACTTTAGACTAGTGATAATAAGCATTGTTGGACACGTCTTGGAGGCATCGAGCACGCGTGCTTCTTATTAACGAGCTATGGAGGACATGTCTTGGGGCAGAAAATGGAGGACTCGGTTGTCCCAAGACCGAGTTGTGGAGGAGTCATGTGTGTGTTAAAAGTGAGTTGTGTGAGTTGTTTGTTTATGTGGGGTATATGCGTATAAATGTGATATATTTGGTAGTGAAGTTAATTATGCTATTACAATATCTGGTGATGAAGTTGGTTGTATAAAAAGAAAATAATGTGGCGCTAAGATGGCGATAGTAAAGTTGGTTGTGGACTTGTGGTGAATTCTTATTACCGGTAGCCTTACATGCATTACTTAAAATGTGGTACAAGTATCACAACAATTACAACAATAAATTGGGCCATTGAAGTGGGCTAAAATCAGGCCCAATGGTAGATGAGTTGTGGTAATAGAGCCCATCAATCAAACATTAGTTACTAGTTAGTTCCTTGAATCTTTTACATACTACTAGTACTTATAATTTCAAAAAGATGGCAAGAAGTGCCTTTCAGCCAACCCGGTCTGTGTTAGCTAAGTACAAAATAATATATCCTTCTATGACCCGTTACCTAATCCGCCCATTTTGCTATACCTTCCTAACACCAAGATGTCCTCGTCCACAATGCCTTCTTCAACTATATGAAGACATGCTTGGTGGAGTGGCCCATTTTCCATACACTTATGTCTCACAACCTCAATTATCTGTTGTGCTTCATATTGGGAACCAATTTTGTCTATTCTGTCAAGGGACAGGACCATGGTTTAGCTCTTCTCCATTTTCAGATAGTATTATTGTGCCGCTTATGGCACACAAGAAACCTTATCCTAAAAGTATGAGTAGTAGTGTAGCACCTATACACTTTTAAGTCTTCCAAAACGGATTTAGGCAAATTGTATGAATGTATATAGGAGGTTGAGCTGCTGTTGTAAAAAAATCCAAAGATGAATGTTAAGTAATGAATAGGAGTTTGCTTTTTCCCACATCGATATATGAGAAAAAAATATATTACTTTATATAGTGAGGTACGTTCCAATTGTTCCAAGTAAAGTTTGGTGTAGTATGTTATTTTTGGAATTTGAATTTCCAATTGCCTTATATGCACTTGGTAGTTTCGATTCTTAGAGTAATTCCTACACTTTGTTAACTTTTTACATTTCCGTCTCACTTTTTTGCTGTAAAACATTTCTAACTTCTTATTTTCGCTTTTTGTTTATTTTCATTTTCATTGTAAAAGATTTGTAATTTGTTAACTTTTACGTTCTCTTTTGCTTTTATCAAAGAAAGAAGACTTTGCAAAGAAATGTGATAAAGAGATAAGGCATCGATGGATGAAGATAATTATTTAAACAAACTTATTTTTCAGTCTTTTCAGAAGGGCTCAAACATTACACAAAGCCATCTTTTGGTTCCGATGTAAGCTAAAACAATAGGAGTAAAATAGAACAACGATGGTAAACTGGGATTGCGTTATTCTACACAAAACAACTTTCAATTTTTATCTATAGTCAAGTGTTACCTTCCATTGTGTAAGTTTTGGCAGGCACACATTTTGAGACTTAAATATATAACATGGTGTAAGTTTTGGAGCCCCTAAAGATATGTGGCTATGTACAACAATACACCATCGTAGATGGTTGTGCCACAAACCGAGACTTGTATAACATGTGCAACCTTTGTCGATTAACCATTGTAAATAACATACCAATAATTGTACGACAATTTCAATGAAATTTGCGTTATAATCGTAATTCACTCATATTGAGTACCTAACAAAATACATTTAATCCAAATGTAACATAAAATCTAAGTAATGTATTTTATTTTTAAAACCTTATATACTTAAACGGGTTCACGTGTTGACCTGTTTAATAGTTACTCAACCCAAACATGACCCGTTTATTAAACGGGTTATACGGGTTGACCTGTTTGTTAATACAAATATCGTCATTAAGCGTTATTTATATTTTGATCTTTACCTAAGTTTTGTTAACGACAAAAGTAAATTTAATTTTATAAAACTTAAAGCTTGTCAAGTTTAATAGATATTAAAACAAGTTTTTCAAACAATAACTTCATCACTCAAGCATTTACATTGTGATTAATCATATATTAATATGACTCTAACCATAATGTATGATAGTAGTTTTAGAATGTTTTAGTTTCTTAAAACCAAACATTACTTATGTATTTGCATATTTCTAAAATAGAAAAACAACACATGACATCATATAATGCATAATGGAAATCATTGGAAGATTTCATTAGATATGTTGTGTAGATTTGGACTCTTCATATCTTCTGAATCTTGCATAGATATGGTTGACTTTGGCAAGATCTTGATATCTTCTTGTCGGACCTCAATGCACCAAAATGTATAACAGACGGAACCCTTTCAAGGGGTGATGGTTTGGCTATAAATAGCAAAGCGAAACCAAGTAGTTTTTCATCCCTTTCTATCATACTCTCTTACATATCTTCTACCTAACCTTTCTAACTCGTTTCATATCATATTAGTGATCTCTTTTGTAGCAAAGAAGATCAAGTCACATTCAAGCTTCAACGAGAAGTTGGAAGTCTTGTTTGTTTAGTGTTGTATGATCTTGTGTTGATTCATACTTCATTGTTGTACCAAACTATCATAATCTTGTGAGTGTGAGCGGTTAGTATTTTAGTCCTCAAAATACATTGTGCGTGTGGGAGTGGTTGTACCCTTGGAAAGAACTCGACATTTAGCCTAGTGTCGGAAATAGTGTAAGCGAAGTGTAAAGGTTTCTCCACCGGTGAAAGGAGCTTGTTGACTAGTGAAGTTAAACTCGAGTGTGAGACTCGGGGGAGTGGAGTAGGCAAGGAGAAAGAGTCCTTGTAGGTGAACCACTATAAACAACTTGTTGTGGTTTGATCATTTCTTTCCTTATTTACTCTTTACATATTGCTTACATATTTCATTAACATATCTAAGATCAATATCAATTGATCTTTCAATAAGTTTTAAAACAAAGTTTTTAATAGGTAAACTATTCAACCCCTTCTAGTTTTCTACAATTGGTATCGAGCCTCGTTGCTTAAGAATTTCTAAAATAATTTGTATTTTATAAACTTGAAGCGATCCATGGATTACGAAAACTTTAAAGAAGGGCAATCTATGCAAAGACCACCACTCTTTGAAACCAATGGATTTATCTATTGGAAAAACCGTTTTGAAACATATGTAAAATCAAAAGATATAGATCTTTGGTTCGTTATTGTTAAAGGGATTTTAGTTCTACAACAAAGGATATTTACGTTGATGAACAAAGAAATTAATTGCTAAAAGTAATGAAGCTAAAATGATGCTTTATAATGCTTTGCCTAGAAAAGAATATGAAAGAATTTTATGTGTGAAACCGCCAAAGATATTTAGGAATCTTTGATTGTTACACATCAAGGTAATTCACAAGTCAAGGATAACAAAATTGATCTTCTTGTTCAACAATATGAACAATTTGTTATCCACGAAGATGAAACCATTGATTGTGGCTTTGCTCGCTTTAATACTATTATTACATCACTTAAAGCACTTGATGAATCTTTTCGTAGTAAGAACTTTGTCGGGAAAGTTTCTTAGAGCACTCCATCCGAAATGGAGAGCTAAAGTGACCGCTATTGAAGAATCAAAGATCTCTAAAAATGTCACTAGGCGAGCTAATCGGTAACCTCAAAGTACATGAAATGGTGATGGAGAAAGATTCGGAGATCATCAAAGGAAAAGGAGAAGATCAAATCCATTGCTCTAAAAGCAAAGGAGGAATCAAGTGATGATGAATCTTGCTCGGTAGTGAAGATGAGGAGTATGCCATGGCCGTTAGAGACTTTAAAAGTTCTTTAGAAAAGAGGAAAGTTTGTAAGACAATCTCGAGAAGAAAGAAACCATTCCGAAAGATCGGGATGACAAAAAGGGTAAAGGTGAAAGAAAGTGTTTTAGATGTGGTGATGCAAGGCATCTCATAGGAGAATGTCCCAAGCCACCTAAAAGCAAAACTCAACGAGCTTTTGTAAGTGGTGCTTGGGCGATAGTGAAGATGATGAAGAGTTAAGCAAGGAAGAGATCGATTTAATGGCACATGAGTCAAACGAGGTACATTCCGACTCTTCTTACTCTTCTATTGATGATGACACTTTGCAAAAATAATACAATCAATTGTGTGAACTAAGTCTAAAATCATAACTAAAAATAAAATTTTAAAAATAAAAAGGAATTTTGGAAAATGAAGTCTATGAGTTAAAAGAAAAAGCAAAACGACTAGAAAAGGGAAAAGCAAATGGCGATGATTGTAAATCATGTCAAAGCTTAATCTTGAAATAGAAAAACTAAAACTCACGCAAGATGTTCTAATCGAACATAATTCTAAATTTAAAAGGTTTAACAAAACATCGCTCTTGCCGATGAAATAGTTAAAATACATAAAACACCTAAGACATGAATGGGCTAAGATTTAATGAGGTATTAATTCCAAAGAGTCAAAACAAAATGGCGAAAAGGACGAACAAGCATCAAAACTGCCGATCTGACGGACGAACGGGTCCAAAATAAGGGTTCGTCCGTTGAAGCGAAATGGTGTCGTGGTACTTCAACAGACGAATGTTTATGTCTGAACCGTAATGAATTTGTCAAAGTAACAAAGAAAACCAAGGATAGTGTTAAACTAAAACCGGATGTTACATCGAGTAGGACTTGCTAAAATGAATTTAGATCAAAACTACTCAACAACGACATAAAACACCTTTGCCAAACGCCCCTTCCTAAGAGCAACCACAACATACAACACAACTACCAACACAACGGTTGGAATCAAAACTTATCTAGACCATATCAAAATCCAGATTACATGTCATGGAATTCTTTCCCATCGTTTCCATACATGAATCAAATAAATGGTATGTTTAACCCAAACGGACCCATGAGATATTGGGGACCAAATGCTTGAGTTATTTGCTTCTTAGGTATGCTTGAAAGTTGGATTGGAACCTGATGAGTGGATAAAAGATAGTGGATGCTCACGGCACATGACGGGCAACAAAACTCTCTTCTCATCATACCAATTGTATGACGGAGGTAATGTCACAAAAGTAAAATCATTGGCACAGGTACGATCGCTCATAACTCCCTAACTATTGAAAATGTTGCTCATGTAGATAGGTTAGGATTTAATCTACTTAGTATTAGCCAATTATGTGATAAAAAGTATAAAGTACTATTTGATGAAAATGGTAGTAAAATACTAAAAGATGGTATCACCATAGCTAAAGGAGTTAGGAAAAATAACATATACGTCATGAAAATAGATAAAACATCTAATGACAAACTTTGTCTAACAACGTTAGATGATAGCTCATCTCTTTGGCATATACGCTTAGGTCACGCTAATATGAGACTTATTCAAAACCTATCTTCAAAAGAGCTAGTTAGGAATTTACCAAAACTTAAATATGACCAACACTTTTTCAAAGCTTGCAAAATTGGTAAACAAACCCATAGTAGTCATAAATCTAAAAATATGGTGTCCACATCAAAGTGTCTAGAATTATTGCATATGGACTTGTTTGGTCCATCCGCTATAAGAAGCTACGGAGGCAACTTATACACTTTGGTCATAGTAGATGATTAATCAAGGTTTACTTGGACGTTGTTTTGAAAACAAAAATGAAGCTTTTGATAAATCGAAATTCTTAGCAAGAAAATTCAAAATCAACTAGGTGTTAAAATTGTGTCGATCCGAGCGGATCATGGTCGTAAATTTGTCACCGAAACTCAATTTGAAACTTTTGTGATACAAATGGTATAACACATAACTTTTCGGCTCCACGAACACCTCAATCAAATGGAGTAGTAGAGCGTAAAATAGAACAATTCAAGAAATGAGTAGAACAATGCTTAATGAACAAAACATTCCTCAAAGTTTTAGCAACGCCGTTGACACTTCTACATATATTTTGAATAGAGTCTTAATCGTCATTTCTTAAACAAAACACCATATGAGCTTTATAAAGATAAAAGCCAACTTTAGGATATTTTAGAGTTTTTGAATGTAAATACTTCATTCTAAATACTAAAGATTATCTCACCAAGTTTGACCCAAAGTCTTATGAAGGCGTATTTCTTGGTTATTCTCAAACTAGTAAATCTTACATTGTCTTAAACAAAGAAACAATGATAGTCGAGGAATCGTTGAATATAACATTCGACGAAAGTCCACCTCCCTCTAAGACATCACCTTTGGTAGATGATGACTTAGTTGAAAGTCAAATGATAGAAAGTCAAGAAATAATTAAAAATGACAAGGAAGATGAACCATTAAATAAAGAGATTATGAACATCAAAGAATCTAAAATTCATCCTTTAGAAAAGGTCATAGGACAACTTAATCAAAGAACCTTAAGGTCACAAGCCCAAAATCAAAGTAATTATTTTTGTTTTGTATCCACCATTGAACCGAAAAACATAAATGAAGCAATAAAAGATGAATCATGGGTAATTGCCATGCAAGAAGAGTTAAACCAATTCATTAGAAATGATGTTTGGAAATTAGTACCAAAACCTAAAGATCAAACTATAATTGGAACGAAATGGGTTTTTAAAAATAAAATGGATGAAAATGGTGTAGTATCTAGAAACAAAGCTAGGCTTGTTGCACAAAGTTATAATCAACAAGACGGGATTGATTATGATGAAACTTATGCACCGGTAGCTAGACTCGAATCTATTAGAATATTACTTGCTTATGCATGTGCTTATGACTTTAAATTATTTCAAATGGATGTTAAAAGTGCATTTCTTAATGGGTTTATTAACGAAGAAGTATATGTTGCTCAACCTCCCGGTTTTACCGACTTTGAGAAACCACATCATGTCTTCAAACTCAAGAAAGCATTATACGGTCTTAAGCAAGCACCAAAAGCTTGGTACGACCGACTTAAGACTTTCTTATTGATAACAAATACACTATGGGATTAGTAGATAATAGTATTTTTACCAAGAAAAGGAGTCACATATTATCATTGTTCAAGTGTACGTTGATGACATCATATTCGGATCAACTTGTCAAGAGCTATGTGATGATTTCTCTCAAATCATGCACGCACGAGTTTGAAATGAGTATGATGGGTGAATTAAACTTCTTTCTAGGACTTCAAATTAAACAACTAGAAGATGGCATATTCTTTAACCAATCTAAATATATAAAAGACATGCCTAAGAAATTTGGTCTTGAAGATTCCAAACCAACTAAGACACCCATGTCCTCGGACACTAAACTCACCAAGGATGAGGAAGGTGAATCCGTAGATAACACTAAATATAGAGGAATGATTGGTAGCCTACTCTATCTTATGGCTAGTAGACCCGACATCATGTTTAGTGTTTCTCTATGTGCTCGTTTTCAAGAAAACCCAAAGGCATCACACTTAGAAGCCTTAAAAAGGATTTTTAGATACATTAAGGGAACAACGTGTTTAGGAATATGGTATCCCAAAGGAACGGGTGTAGAAACCATAGTGTATGCCGACTCGGATCATGCCGGTGACTATGTCGATAGAAAAAGTACAAGTGGTATTTGCACTTATGTTGGACATTGTCTCACCTCATGGTTTGCTGAAAAGCAAACGACTTTAGCCATCTCAACCATCGAGCCGAGTACGTCTCGGCCGAGAAAAGCATGTCAACAAGCTCGTTGGATGAAGCAAGCTCTCGTGATTACTGAATTCATCTCAACGACATTGTTATACTTTACGACAACAAAGGAGCCATCGATCTCAAAGCAAAAATCCCGTTCAACATGCTCGAACAAAGCATATTAAAATCCGTCATCACTTTCTTCGCGACAATGTTCAAAAAGGAAACATCTCAGTCGACATTGTCGACATCCTAACTAAGCCTCTCAAAGAGAATCATTTAATCTTCTTAGAGTTGTAGATCCAATTCGCATCTTCATAGCCCATAACTTCGTACTCCTTCTTTAGGTATGGGAACTTTGCATTCTTTGTTAGTAAGATTGAGTTGTTGCAAGGATATGGTGTTGGTATTGTTAGTGACTTCAATTTCATCATCGACCCAGGCATGGTTAAAGTTGTTTTGGTTGTGAGGGTGTAAAAGCGAATGTTCTTAGAAACACAGAGACTCTCCGAGGCTCTGATACCACTTGTTGAACCTAATACCTTGATAGATCTTTGAGCGCTCGTGGATCGTTAGTAATGCTTATGTAATCACAAACACACTAATAGACAGTCTCCAATACTTGTATTATAAAGCGGAAATCAAACACAAGTATAACCACACATAACTAAGAACACGTTGATCCTCTATGGATCTTTTAATAATACTAAAACTTGTTTTTAAAACTCGTACATCATTCATACTAATGTGTTCCTTTTATAGACAAGGAACCTAAACCGCTTTCCCAGAAACGTATAATCATAAAACTAAATAAGATATACATTATCACTTCTAATAAAGCTCATGCATATCCTAACTAACTATAAAATACGCGGAATATCTATTTCGCGAGAAACAAACTCACGTGGCATTACTACTTCATGAGAATCTTTTTTCAGCAGAATCCTTGCACTTCAGCAGATTCTTCAGCATAATTCTTACTTAGTAGAATTCCCAACATCTTCTCATTGGATCCTTACCCTTTAACACACATCGTTAATCGGAAGAAAATATGGTACTTTGATAGTGAGGAATGTACAAGTTATTCAAGGTAAGTTTGGTGTATTAGGGTGGTGGCAACGCCTCTCGGCATCACATGCAGTATGAAACCAACCGCAGCGGCAACACCATTGCACGGGTTGCGGTTTGGTTCGGTATGGAAGACAATCGGTATGCATTGCCGAATTGGCATGGGGTGAGGAGCGTGTGTTTTGTTTCAAGATTTCAACCGTTGGGCATTATTATTAAAAACAAAAATAAATAAATAAAAAAATTCCCTTTATAAATATCAATTCATCCTCCTCACATTTTATTCCAAATCTTATCATTTTTACACAAACAAATCAGCTACAACACTAAAAAAAAATGTCTTCATCCTCCTCTTTTTCATACCTCGATGACTAGTGTAATTTTCTTTTTATTAAAACGGCGATGTAATTTTTTTTCTAAGTTTTATGTAATTTTTTTAATTATTAATGAAATATCATGTTTTTATTAAATTGTTTAATATAATTATGAATTTAAAAAAAATTAAGTGATGTATGGAATCATGGTTGCCACTAGAAAAGTATGATAAGGTATGAAATTATGTGAAATGATATTATTGGTGGGTGTTGAGGTATTGGTGAGGTATGAGTGGTATGAATGCCACCACCCTTACGTTCTTTGTAGAATATAATTTGATGGTGGATACATACCATATCTACCAGTAGTATACATGTGCCACAAATAATTTGTACACTCGTTAACTTTTTATATATATTTTTGTTTTCCGTCTCTCACTTTTCGTTGTAAAAATTGTAACGTTTGCTAACTTTTATAAAAAAGGAAGATTTTGTAAAGAAAAGGCGGTAAAGAGGAAAGACATGTATACACCGGATAAAGGTTGTCGCTATTACTGAGCCCATAAACCTTCACCAACAATAACACCATTCTTTATAGCACTCGGCTTCATCCGATATCTCTTGCATTAGGCACACCATTACCATTTAGTCCATTACTAAAGGTTGAATACACGTGGGTATAATGTGCACCAATGTATATATTGCGAAGGATAAGGGTTGTCACTATCCACGAATCCATGTTGTAGCCGAGCTAATAGAGGTCTTATGCGATATAGAAATCTTAATAAATTTTTAATAATCTAACTTCATTGTTAATAAAATCTTGATAGAAGCCCAACCATTAAAACTCGAAACATAGTAATCTTAAGATCTAACTTCATTTTAATAAAATTTTACATAAATAAAATTATATAGCATCAATGATTTTTGTTGGAGTGAATTTTGACACTCAAATGTATACCATGGTATAAGTTTTGAGGCCTCTAAGATATGAGACTTTGTACAATAGCACACTTTGCACACCCTCATATACAATTGTGCCACAATCGAAGAAAGAGATTGAACTATCAAATTATATGTTGTTACCGAAAATAAATACTATATTTACATATAACTATTAAACATATATGACATTAGTTTATATTATGGCGTCTTCATGTGCTAGACCAAATTTAATAAATTTAGTTGCATTCGTCTTTCAACAACGGTTAAAGCATATACTAGCTTGTATCAATTTGTATTACTGTAAACAAGAAGAGTTAGCTTTTATCCCACATCGATAATTGAGAAGAAAATGTGTTACTTTATATTGTGATGTACGCACAAACTATTCAAGTTGAGTTTAGCGTATTTTGTTTCTCATAGAATTCAATGCTTAGACGATAACAATATCGTTTATTGTCATGTGTTGCTTCTCACGAGTAATTTGTACACATTGCTAACTTTTATATTCGTTTTGGTTTTTTCACACCGGTTTTCATTGTAAAAGATTTGTAATTTGCTACCTTTTATATTCTCTTTCGCTTACATCAAAAGAAATAAGATTTTGCAAAGAAATAAGATAGAGAGAGAAGATAACGTGTAACTATATAAGATATATACATTTTATCGAGTATGTTACCTTTGAGGTTTGCACGCTGTGAAAAAAATAACATTAGGATGACCTTTGGCTGCCTTGGAAACTGCAAGCTTGTTAAAAACCTTGGCCTCATGAGCAATATAAAATTTGTATAATTCTAAGTTCCCATATTTTCCAGACCATTTTTTGAGACTTGTATATAGGTGTTTACTTCCAACTGAGTATGCCGAGACTTGAGCAAGATGCTTGAAAGTTATTTTCTAATCTACTTAGCAAACATGTCATTGCTTTTGTGCTAAATGCAAAAAGACCACTATGTCTTGTATAAACCAACGATAGATGCTAATAACGGGGTATGTGAAAAAGCTAGGCGTTAATATGGGTGTGTAGCGATGTGAAGTGAAACTCATCCTTGTCGCTATCCTGAATCTATGGTAGCTTAGCTAATCGAGGCATTATGCAAATGCTTATGTAATAACTGAACACAATGATCAAAGACATATAATAGCAACCACTAAAACTCAAAACATAGTTTTTAATGATCTAACTTCAATTTAATAAAATTTTACATACATAAATTTATATACATCAACTTTTTTTTTGGAATTGAGCTTTTATATTATATTCAAATATATAAAGTGGTGTTTGTTTATAGGCCCTAAAGATATGACGCTCTGCATAATAACACACCATCCTATACCGTTGTGCCCCAATCGAAGAAAGAGCTTGAACTATCAAAATTATAAGTTGTTATTGAAATCAATTACAATATTCTAGTGACTGTATTATGTCAGTCTTCATGCATGTGCTAGACCTACTTCAATAAATTTGGTTGTATTCGCCTTACAATAACAGTTAATGCATATACTAGCTTGCATTACTTTTTTATTATAGAAAAAGAGTTGGCTTTTATCCCACATGAATAAATGAAGAAAAAATATATTACTTTATATAGCGAGGTATGCACTATTTATTCAAGTTGAGTTTAGTCTATCATGTTACTTGAGGTGTATATAACCTGATAATAAATATATCATGGTTATATATCTCCCAACTAATATGTACACATTGCCTAACTTTTTTTTGGTAACCATGATTTTCAACAAAACGAAAGAACTATTAAGATTTTGAACAAGATGCTCGAAAGTTATTTTCTAATCTTTGAGCGGTTTTAGGCAAGCGTAAAATGTATCTATGCAGAAGGACTACTGTTACTAAGCAAACATGTCATTGCTTTTGTAAAAATGTATAAAGACCATTATGTCTTTGTAAAAATGTTGGAAAAATAGTTTTGAAAAATGAGTTTTGCAAATTTTGGACACTATTTAATATATGTATGTGTTATATATATTTATATTTCTTGGTAGCTTTGCGTTCTCCTCGACGAGAGCTTCGCAACGAGCTAAAGTATGTCCAAATGGAGTTAATATGAATGAGATATCGTGTCTCAAAGTGGGACACGTGAAACACAAAATTTGGGAAAATTAACACAAAATTTGGGAAAATTTGAATGATTTGTTGGTTTACTCCAACACCTACGTCTTGTGGCATAAGGTTTGCATATTCGGGATTAAAATGGGTTGAAGCTTACGAACTCATGCGAGTCCAGCGACTGCGGACTCTCATGCACTACGTCTTGTAGCGCAAGGGTTGCATATTTCGATTTTTGGGCCAAAATGGGTTGAAGCACGAACTCATGCGAGCCAGCGACCTGCGGACTCTCATTTTGGGCCAAAATGGGTTCAAGCTTCGAACTCATGCGAGCCAGCGGACTGCGGACTCTCATGCACCTCGTCTGTGGCAAAGGGTTGCATATTTCGGATTTTGGGCCAAAATGGGTTGAAGCTTGAACTCATGCGAGCCAGCGACTGCGGACTCTCATGCGTCGTAACTTTTCTTTGGCTGATTCGTTTCCTTTTAACAGTTTCCGATTTTGTGTACATCTAATTATAGAATTGATTTAAACTTACGAGAATAAGTTTTGAAATCAATTTAACTAAATGGAATATATCGTGTCGGTTTATATTGAACATAATTTCGTTTCCTTTTTAACAGTTTCCAGATTTTGTGTCCATCTAATCATAGAATTGATTTAAACTTACGAGAATAAGTTTTACGAAATCAATTTAAATAAATTGAATATATCGTATCGGTTTATATTGAACATAATATCTTGTCTTGGTGAACAAGATAGGTTTTCGATATAAATAGAACCCATGTCTCATTCGGTTTTCACACAGAAAACACGGCCCACTGCAGACGTATTCCGGCAATCTTTTCGATCGAAACACGCAAGCTTCTATGATCTTTCGGGCAAGTAAGTCTAGTCCGAATTTTGCCTGTGACTTTGGACGTTGTACCGGGAAGCAGACGCGAATCTGTTTCAAGGGAATCGTGTTAAACACGAGCCTCGTTCATGACCTTTACCTTTCTTTTTATATATCATTATAGAGTTTGTCTTACGCTTCTACCCCATTCATGCATTATTTAATTTCTGTTTCTTTTTATTTACATTAATTTATTTATTGTCATTATAATCGATTTTATTAATTAAAGTTTACAACATTTCCACAAAATCCAAAGATAAATGTTAATAAAGGGTAAGTGAAAAGGGCATCCGCTAAAGAACAGGAGTTTGCTTTTTCCACATCGATAACTGAGAATAAAATTGTTACTCCATCCGTCTCAAAATTATTGTCATGAGAGAGAAATTACCAAGTTTAATAAAAATAGGACCAAAATAAATCTCAACCACTCAAAGAGAATATTCTTCTAATATATTATTTAGTTTTTACTAAATTTGAAAAGTGAACAATCTTTTTTAGACATGCAAAATGAAAATATGGATAATTATATTGAGACTGATGGAGTACTTTATATAGTGAGGTATGCACCAACTATTCAAGCTGAGTTTTGTGTGGTATGTTCTTCATGGAATGTTACACTTATATTTTGTAAACTTTGCTAACTTTTTAAAGATTTGCTAACTTTTTATATTCGTGTTTTGGTCTCACATTTCATTGTAAAAGATTTGTAATTTGTTAACCTTTTTATATTTCTCTCTCTCACTTTTTTGTTGTAAAAGTTGTAACATTTGCTAACCTCTTATATTTGTGTTTTGGTCTCTCACTTTTCATTGTAAAGGATTTGTAATTTGTCAACTTTTACATTCTTTTCGCTTTTATCTAAAGAAAAAGCCTTTGCAAAGAAATGTAATAGAGAGGTAAGGCATCGATGGGTGAAGATTATTATTTTTGATACTACTTGAAATAATAAAATGAAATTACTTAAACAAACTCATTATAATACCAACATATATCACGAGAACAACGATATATGTTACGAGGAGAAGGATTGTCGCTATCCCAAATATATGTAGTAGCTTAGCTAATTTCTTATGCAAATGCTTATGTAATAACTGAACACAACAATCAAAGATATATAATACCAACCATTAAAATTAAAACACAGTTTTTAATGATCTAACTTCATATTAATAAAATTTTACATAAATAAAATTACATAGCATCAACATTTAGTTTTTAATGATCTAACTTCATGTTAATAAAATTTTACATAAATAAAATTATATAGCATCAACATTTTTTGTTGGAACTGAACTGAAATATATAACGTGGTGTTAGTTTACAGGCCCTAAAGATATGACGCTGCATAATAGCACACCATCCTATACGGTTGTGCTACAATCAAAGAAAGAGCTTTAACTATCAAATTATAAGTTGTTATTGAAAACAGATCGATATTTTACATATAACTATTAAATATGTATGACACTAGTTTATTTTATATGAATCATTCTAGTGACTATATTATGTCGTCTTCATGTGCTAGACCTACTTGATGAAATTTGGTTGTATTCGACACAACAATGGTAGCTTTTATCCCCATCGATAAATGAAGAGAAAATATGTTACTTTATATAGTGAGGTATGCATTATTTAATCAAGTTGAGTTTAGTCTATCATGTTATTTATGGTATGTATAATTGAGATAATAAACTTATCAAGGTTATATATATCCCAAGTAATATGCACACATTGCTAACTTTTTGTATTCATTTAGTTTTTCATTGTAAAAGATTCGTAATTTTTAAATAAACTCATTATTTTCGAGTCTTGTCAAAATACCCAAACATTACATGAATCCATCTTTTAGTTCCAATGTACACTAAAATACAAGGACTAAAACGGGACAACGATGGTAAATTGGGATTGCCTTATTCTAGACAAACAACTTCCAATTTTATCTATAGTCAAGTGTTACCTTCCATTGTGTAAGTTTTGACATGCACAAATTTTGAGACTCAAATATATGATATGGTGTAAGATTTGGAGCCCGTAAAGATATGAGGCTATCTACAATAGTACATCATCTTATACGGTTGTGCCACAAAGCGGAGAAAGAGCTTGAACTATCAAATTATATGTTGTTATTGAAAACAAATAAAATTTATTACGTATAACTATTTTATTTGATTGTCTACTGCTAGTTAGTACTATTTTACTGATTGCCTTCTTTTTTAATTCATCAAAGACATGTTTCTTTTAAATACCCAAACTTCACTTTAGACTAGTGATAATAAGCATTGTTGGACACGTCTTGGAGGCATCGAGCACGCGTGCTTCTTATTAACGAGCTATGGAGGACATGTCTTGGGGCAGAAAATGGAGGACTCGGTTGTCCCCAAGACCGAGTTGTGGAGGAGTCATGTGTGTGTTAAAAGTGAGTTGTGTGAGTTGTTTGTTTATGTGGGGTATATGCGTATAAATGTGATATATTTGGGTAGTGAAGTTAATTATGCTATTACAATATCTGGTGATGAAGTTGGTTGTATAAAAAGAAAATAATGTGGCGCTAAGATGGCGATAGTAAAGTTGGTTGTGGACTTGTGGTGAATTCTTATTACCGGTAGCCTTACATGCATTACTTAAAATGTGGTACAAGTATCACAACAATTACAACAATAAATTGGGCCATTGAAGTGGGCTAAAAATCAGGCCCAATGGTAGATGAGTTGTGGTAATAGAGCCCATCCAATCAAACATTAGTTACTAGTTAGTTCCTTGAATCTTTTACATACTACTAGTACTTATAATTTCAAAAAGATGGCAAGAAGTGCCTTTCAGCCAACCCGGTCTGTGTTAGCTAAGTACAAAATAATATATCCTTCTATGACCCGTTACCTAATCCGCCCATTTTGCTATACCTTCCTAACACCAAGATGTCCTCGTCCACAATGCCTTCTTCAACTATATGAAGACATGCTTGGTGGAGTGGCCCATTTTCCATACACTTATGTCTCACAACCTCAATTATCTGTTGTGCTTCATATTGGGAACCAATTTTGTCTATTCTGTCAAGGGACAGGACCATGGTTTAGCTCTTCTCCATTTTCAGATAGTATTATTGTGCCGCTTATGGCACACAAGAAACCTTATCCTAAAAGTATGAGTAGTAGTGTAGCACCTATACACTTTAAGTCTTCAAAAGCAGTTTAGGCAAATTGTATGAATGTATATAGGAGGTTGAGCTGCTGTTGTAAAAAAATCCAAAGATGAATGTTAAGTAATGAATAGGAGTTTGCTTTTTCCCACATCGATATATGAGAAAAAATATATTACTTTATATAGTGAGTACGTTCAATTGTTCCAAGTAAAGTTTGGTGTAGTATGTTATTTTTGAATTTGAATTTCCAATTGCCTTATATGCACTTGGTAGTTTCGATTCTTAGAGTAATTCCTACACTTTGTTAACTTTTTACATTTCCGTCTCACTTTTTTGCTGTAAAACATTTCTAACTTCTTATTTTCGCTTTTTGTTTATTTTTCATTTTTCATTGTAAAAGATTTGTAATTTGTTAACTTTTTACGTTCTCTTTTGCTTTTATCAAAAGAAAGAAGACTTTGCAAAGAAATGTGATAAAGAGATAAGGCATCGATGGATGAAGATAATTATTTAAACAAACTTATTTTCGGTCTTTTGAAGGGCTCAAACATTACACAAAGCCATCTTTTGGTTCGATGTAAGCTAAAACAATAGGGTAAAATAGAACAACGATGGTAAAGCGGGATTGCGTTATTCTACACAAAACAACTTTCAATTTTTATCTATAGTCAAGTGTTACCTTCCATTGTGTAAGTTTTGGCGAGCACACATTTTGAGACTTAAATATATAACATGGTGTAAGTTTTGGAGCCCTAAAGATATGTGGCTATGTACAACAATACACCATCGTAGATGGTTGTGCCACAAACCGAGACTTGTATAACATGTGCAACCTTTGTCGATTAACCATTGTAAATAACATACCAATAATTGTACGACAATTTCAATGAAATTTGCGTTATAATCGTAATTCACTCATATTGAGTACCTAACAAAATACATTTAATCCAAATGTAACATAAAATCTAAGTAATGTATTTTATTTTTAAAACCTTATATACTTAAACGGGTTCACGTGTTGACCTGTTTAATAGTTACTCAACCCAAACATGACCCGTTTATTAAACGGGTTATACGGGTTGACCTGTTTGTTAATACAAATATCGTCATTAAACGTTATTTATATTTTTGATCTTTACCTAAGTTTTGTTAACGACAAAAGTAAATTTAATTTTTATAAAACTTAAAGCTTGTCAAGTTTAATAGATATTAAAACAAGTTTTTTCAAACAATAACTTCATCACTCAAGCATTTACATTGTGATTAATCATATATTAATATGACTCTAACCATAATGTATGATAGTAGTTTTTAGAATGTTTTAGTTTCTTAAAAACCAAACATTACTTATGTATTTGCATATTTCTAAAAATAGAAAAACAACACATGACATCATATAATGCATAATGGAAATCATTGGAAGATTTCATTAGATATGTTGTGTAGATTTGGACTCTTCATATCTTCTGAGATCTTGCATAGATATGGTTGACTTTGGCAAGATCTTGATATCTTCTTTGTCGTGACCTCGGCGGCACCAAAATGTATAACGGACGGAACCCTTTCAAGGGGGTGATGGTTTTGGCTATAAATAGCAAAGCCAAACCAAGTAGTTTTTCATCCCTTTCTATCATACTCTCTTACATATCTTCTACCTAACCTTTCTAACTCAGTTTCATATCATATTAGTGATCTCTTTTGTAGCAAAGAAGATCAAGTCACATTCAAGCTTCAACGAGAAGTTGGAAGTCTTGTTTGTTTAGTGTTGTATGATCTTGTGTTGATTCATACTTCATTGTTGTACCAAACTATCATAATCTTGTGAGTGTGGCGGTTAGTATTTTAGTCCTCAAAATACATTGTGCGTGGGAGTGGTTGTACCCTTGGAAAGAACTCGACATTTAGCCTAGTGTCGGAAATAGTGTAAGCGAAGTGTAAAGGTTTCTCCACCGGTGAAAGGAGCTTGTTGACTAGTGAAGTTAAACTCTCGGTGTGAGACTCGGGGAGTGGAGTAGGGCAAGGAGAAAGAGTCCTTGTAGACCGAACCACTATAAACAACTTGTTGTGGTTTGATCATTTCTTTCCTTATTTACTCTTTACATATTGCTTACATATTTCATTAACATATCTAAGATCAATATCAATTGATCTTTCAATAAGTTTTAAAACAAAGTTTTTAATAGGTAAACTATTCAACCCCCCTTCTAGTTTTCTACAATTGGTATCAGAGCCTCGTTGCTTAAGAATTTCTAAAATAATTTGTATTTTATAAACTTGAAACGATCCATGGATTCTGAAAACTTTAAAGAAGGGCAATCTATGCAAAGACCACCACTCTTTGAAACCAATGGATTTATCTATTGGAAAAACCGTTTTGAAACATATGTAAAATCAAAAGATATAGATCTTTGGTTCGTTATTGTTAAAGGGATTTTAGTTCTACAACAAAGGATATTTACGTTGATGAACAAAGAAATTAATTGCTAAAAGTAATGAAGCTAAAATGATGCTTTATAATGCTTTGCCTAGAAAAGAATATGAAAGAATTTTATGTGTGAAACCGCCAAAGATATTTAGGAATCTTTGATTGTTACACATCAAGGTAATTCACAAGTCAAGGATAACAAAATTGATCTTCTTGTTCAACAATATGAACAATTTGTTATCCACGAAGATGAAACCATTGATTGTGGCTTTGCTCGCTTTAATACTATTATTACATCACTTAAAGCACTTGATGAATCTTTTCGTAGTAAGAACTTTGTCGGGAAAGTTTCTTAGAGCACTCCATCCAAAATGGAGAGCTAAAGTGACCGCTATTGAAGAATCAAAGATCTCTAAAAATGTCACTAGACGAGCTAATCGGTAACCTCAAAGTACATGAAATGGTGATGGAGAAAGATTCGGAGATCATCAAAGGAAAAAGGAGAAGATCAAATCCATTGCTCTAAAAGCAAAGGAGGAATCAAGTGATGATGAATCTTGCTCGGTAGTGAAGATGAGGAGTATGCCATGGCCGTTAGAGACTTTAAAAGTTCTTTAGAAAGAGGAAAGTTTGTAAGACAATCTCGAAGAAAGAAACCATTCCGAAAAGATCGGGATGACAAAAAGGGTAAAGGTGAAAGAAAGTGTTTTAGATGTGGTGATGCAAGGCATCTCATAGGAGAATGTCCCAAGCCACCTAAAAGCAAAACTCAACGAGCTTTTGTAAGTGGTGCTTGGAGCGATAGTGAAGATGATGAAGAGTTAAGCAAGGAAGAGATCGATTTAATGGCACATGAGTCAAACGAGGTACATTCCGACTCTTCTTACTCTTCTATTGATGATGACACTTTGCAAAAATAATACAATCAATTGTGTGAACTAAGTCTAAAAATCATAACTAAAAATAAAATTTTTAAAAATAAAAAGGAATTTTTGGAAAATGAAGTCTATGAGTTAAAAGAAAAAGCAAAACGACTAGAAAAGGGAAAAGCAAATGACGATGATTGTAAATCATGTCAAGAGCTTAATCTTGAAATAGAAAAACTAAAACTCACGCAAGATGTTCTAATCGAACATAATTCTAAATTTAAAAGGTTTAACAAAAACATCGCTCTTGCCGATGAAATAGTTAAAATACATAAAACACCTAAGACATGAATGGGCTAAGATTTAATGAGGTATTAATTCCAAAGAGTCAAAACAAAATGGCCGAAAAGGACGAACAAGCATCAAAAGCCAGAAGACAAAGACGGACGAGACGGGTCCAAAATAAGGGTTCCGTCCGTTGAACGAAATGGTGTCGTGGGTACTTCAACAGATGAATGTTTATGTACGAACCGTAATGAATTTGTCAAAGTAACAAAGAAAACCAAGGATAGTGTTAAACTAAAACCGGATGTTACATCGAGTAGGACTTGCTAAAATGAATTTAGATCAAAACTACTCAACAACGACATAAAACACCTTTGCCAAACGCCCCTTTCCTAAGAGCAACCACAACATACAACACAACTACCAACACAACGGTTGGAATCAAAACTTATCTAGACCATATCAAAATCCAGATTACATGTCATGGAATTCTTTCCCATCGTTTCCATACATGAATCAAATAAATGGTATGTTTAACCCAAACGGACCCATGAGATATTGGGGACCAAATGCTTGAGTTATTTGCTTTTAGGTATGCTTGAAAGTTGGATTGGAACCGATGAGTGGATAAAGATAGTGGATGCTCACGGCACATGACGGCAACAAAAACTCTTCTCATCATACCAATTGTATGACGGAGGTAATGTCACAAAAGTAAAATCATTGGCACAGTACGATCGCTCATAACTCCCTAACTATTGAAAATGTTGCTCATGTAGATAGGTTAGGATTTAATCTACTTAGTATTAGCCAATTATGTGATAAAAAGTATAAAGTACTATTTGATGAAAATGGTAGTAAAATACTAAAGATGGTATCACCATAGCTAAAGGAGTTAGGAAAAATAACATATACGCTCATGAAAATAGATAAAACATCTAATGACAAACTTTGTCTAACAACGTTAGATGATAGCTCATCTCTTTGGCATATACGCTAGGTCACGCTAATATGAGACTTATTCAAACCTATCTTCAAAAGAGCTAGTTAGGAATTTACCAAACTTAAATATGACCAACACTTTTTCAAAGCTTGCAAAATTGGTAAACAAACCCATAGTAGTCATAAATCTAAAATATGGTGTCCACATCAAAGTGTCTAGAATTATTGCATATGGACTTGTTTGGTCCATCCGCTATAAGAAGCTACGGAGGCAACTTATACACTTTGGTCATAGTAGATGATTAATCAAGGTTTACTTGGACGTTGTTTTTGAAAACAAAAAATGAAGCTTTTGATAAATCTGAAATTCTTAGCAAGAAAATTCAAAATCAACTAGGTGTTAAAATTGTGTCGATCCGAACGGATCATGGTCGTAAATTTGTCACCGAAACTCAATTTGGAAACTTTTGTGATACAAATGGTATAACACATAACTTTTCGGCTCCACGAACACCTCAATCAAATGGAGTAGTAGAACGTAAAAATAGAACAATTCAAGAAATGAGTAGAACAATGCTTAATGAACAAAACATTCCTCAAAAGTTTTAGTGCAACGCCGTTGACACTTCTACATATATTTTGAATAGAGTCTTAATACGTCATTTCTTAAACAAAACACCATATGAGCTTTATAAAGATAAAAAGCCAACTTTAGGATATTTTAGAGTTTTTGAATGTAAATACTTCATTCTAAATACTAAAGATTATCTCACCAAGTTTGACCCAAAGTCTTATGAAGGCGTATTTCTTGGTTATTCTCAAACTAGTAAATCTTACATTGTCTTAAACAAAGAAACAATGATAGTCGAGGAATCGTTGAATATAACATTCGATTTAAAGTCCACCTCCTCTAAGACATCACCTTTGGTAGATGATGACTTAGTTGAAAGTCAAATGATAGAAAGTCAAGAAATAATTAAAAATGACAAGGAAGATGAACCATTAAATAAAGAGATTATGAACATCAAAGAATCTAAAATTCATCCTTTAGAAAAGGTCATAGGACAACTTAATCAAAGAACCTTAAGGTCACAAGCCCAAAATCAAAGTAATTATTTTTGTTTTGTATCCACCATTGAACCGAAAAACATAAATGAAGCAATAAAAGATGAATCATGGGTAATTGCCATGCAAGAAGAGTTAAACCAATTCATTAGAAATGATGTTTGGAAATTAGTACCAAAACCTAAAGATCAAACTATAATTGAACGAAATGGGTTTTAAAAATAAAATGGATGAAAATGGTGTAGTATCTAGAAACAAAGCTAGGCTTGTTGCACAAAGTTATAATCAACAAGACGGGATTGATTATGATGAAACTTATGCAATCGTAGCTAGACTCGAATCTATTAGAATATTACTTGCTTATGCATGTGCTTATGACTTTAAATTATTTCAAATGGATGTTAAAAGTGCATTTCTTAATGGGTTTATTAACGAAGAAGTATATGTTGCTCAACCTCCCGGTTTTACCGACTTTGAGAAACCACATCATGTCTTCAAACTCAAGAAAGCATTATACGGTCTTAAGCAAGCACCAAAAGCTTGGTACGACCGACTTAAGACTTTTCTTATTGATAACAAATACACTATGGGATTAGTAGATAATAGTATTTTTACCAAGAAAAAGGAGTCACATATTATCATTGTTCAAGTGTACGTTGATGACATCATATTCGGATCAACTTGTCAAGAGCTATGTGATGATTTCTCTCAAATCATGCACGACGAGTTTGAAATGAGTATGATGGGTGAATTAAACTTCTTTCTAGGACTTCAAATTAAACAACTAGAAGATGGCATATTCTTTAACCAATCTAAATATATAAAAGACATGCCTAAGAAATTTGGTCTTGAAGATTCCAAACCAACTAAGACACCCATGTCCTCGGACACTAAACTCACCAAGGATGAGGAAGGTGAATCCGTAGATAACACTAAATATAGAGGAATGATTGGTAGCCTACTCTATCTTATGGCTAGTAGACCCGACATCATGTTTAGTGTTTCTCTATGTGCTCGTTTTCAAGAAAACCCAAAGGCATCACACTTAGAAGCCTTAAAAAGGATTTTTAGATACATTAAGGAACAACGTGTTTAGAATATGGTATCCCAAAGGAACGGGTGTAGAAACCATAGTGTATGCCGACTCGGATCATGCCGGTGACTATGTCGATAGAAAAAGTACAAGTGGTATTTGCACTTATGTTGGACATTGTCTCACCTCATGGTTTGCAAAGAAGCAAACGACTTTAGCCATCTCAACTCATGAGCCGAGCACGCCTCACCAGAAAAGCATGTCAACAAGCTCGTTGGATGAAGCAAGCTCTCGAGATTACTGAATTCATCTCAACGACATTGTTATACTTTACGACAACAAAGGAGCCATCGATCTCAGCAAAAATCCCGTTCAACATGCTCGAACAAAGCATATTAAAATCCGTCATCACTTTCTTCGCGACAATGTTCAAAAAGGAAACATCTCAGTCGACATTGTCGACATCCTAACTAAGCCTCTCAAAAGAGAATCATTTAATCTTCTTAGACTTGGTTTAGGGTTAATGGAACCAAACATGTAGGATAAACATAGCCTAAACCTTAGAATAAACAAAACAAAACAATTTTGTTTTATATACGCATTGTAGCTACGGCACCAAACGACAACAAAGACGGAACCATTTTTGGTGCCGTCGGTCGTGTGACTATGTAGCAAAGCGCCACCTACAAAACATCTTCTTCCTCAAACCCACTTTACCAAAACGTAAACATTAAACCCAACTCATTGTTGACACCTTCTCACCCACTAATCATCGGAGATAACATCATTGTAAGTATTCTAACTATATTTTATCTCTTAATTCTGAGTCTAGGATTCTAATTTGTGCACAAAATCACTACATGGGGTTTGTATATATTCTTATATAAAACATGGATTCAATTGGCAAATTGCATAACTAGTCATTGAAATTAGGTACTACATTATCATATTGCATAAACAAATCATGCTTCTCACTAATCAATTGATAATGACTATAAAGCCTTATTCAAATAACCAAACACCCCATGTCAAAATATTTTCAAAAGCTTCTCACTTGTAGGAAAACAATTTTTCATTGTTAATACAAATAGAAACGTTAAATTTTCATCACTTGCATGCTCTTGAATACTAAAGGTATTGCATAACTAATATGCATTCACGGGTATATTCAAATGAAGCCATATTGAATTAAGGAGCATTTGGGTTATCTCATGGTATTTGCCAAACACCCCACTAAAACCATTCTTGTGCATAAAATGAGTCGAGATAACCGCAACTCCAAATCGTTTTCATATAGGCACACACTAGAATCAAAACGTTAAGTTTACTATCATTTTTAACATGTTAATTCTTGATCCTAGGAATAAGCATGGTAGCCGCAAGATTCTATGATCACAAGGATACCCTTAGCTACATTCCCAAACATCACAAAACCAAAGGACTCACCAAGGAACAAGTCGAAATATTTAAGAGTCTAGAGTCTAGGTACTTCCATGAGGGTAGAACCATTCACTCCTCCTTTAACGAAAATACCAATCTCCGTGAAGAGCTAGCCGCTATTCAATTCGATTGTCTCCTTGACATCGATGAACCAATTTGTCCTAGGTTTGTGTTAGAGTTTTATGCTAGTGTCACCGATTTCATTGATGAAGATGATGAGTTTGGCCTTAGGTTTAAGATCAATCAAAATGACTACACCATCTCCTTAACCAACTTTGCTCAAGTGCTAGGAATTCCCAACCGGGGGACATGTGTCTACTCGGATAAGTGGTCACTCACCATTCTTGATGCAATCAATGATCGCTCTCTTCCCTACCAAACCCGTTTAGCCGATAAGGATGTTATCTGTGAGCACCTATTTAACCCAAGGGATGAAACAACCCGAGTCACCCGAAAGGGAAAGGAGGTAAACCGAGATCCATATGGAATGGAGCTCAATGAACTTAAGCCCGAATTTAAGAAATGGGAGGAGCTACTTAGACCAACGTCATTAGCACCATAGGAAATAGGGATCACATCAATGCTTGCCTTTGTCACATGCTCTACAACTTGTCCACCCGTCAACCCATTCAATTTAGCCTACTACATCGCTAGGAGAATGATTGATATTCCAACTCAAGGTTCGGTTGCTCTTCCATACGGGATACTTCTCACCTGTCTCTATAGAGCCTTTGCACCAATTCCACCAAGTCCAAAAGGGTTGCACCTTCACTATGAGATCATCCCTCACATCTTTGTGCCCTTGAGTGACGAGCGAGTTGCTAAGACAAAAGGCAAGAGAGCAAAGCCTCCAACTTCATCATCATCATCATCAAATAGCTCTGAGGATGGTCTTCCAAATTCTCGCCTTCCACCTCATGAGTATTATGCGTCTCTTCCCGAGATCGAGAATGAATCAGCGGAGTTCAAGCAAACCAAGGGGATGTTCAAGTGCCTTGGTAGGATTATGAGCAAGATTTACAAGAAATTGGACAAGTGAGGGTCCATTAAGGAGTGTTTGGAACAATACATTATCTTTAATGTTTGATACAATTTGGTTGTTCTTATTTTGTAGGATGATAATATAACTCAAAACAATGTTGTATGCTAACTATTTCATGCAGGGGGATAGCACAAGTATGCTATCAAAATTTACCCATTTTCGCTATAATGTGAAAATTGCTTGGCCTTGCTCAAAATCTATGCTCCACTATGTTTGTGTATGTGTTATTTACTTTTCCTAACTAGAAGTATTTAATGTCACATGTTTTGAGCAAAATTTCAGATTTCGGAAATCTCCCCGACACTTAAAAAGGTATTCTGTCTGTTTTTCTGGTCTGCACGGATCAGACTGCACCAAAGATTTGGTACCGTCTGTTATGAAATTTGGTACCGCCGCACTGAACACAGCGGACCAGTGGCACCATTTTTTGGTTTCGCTGTAAAATTTTAGTGCCGTGGATCGTCTGTAACTTTCAATTTCGACCTTTTCGACATTCCAAATTACCATATATTGCTTGTAAGTTAATCTTAACTAGTTTGTACCCATATTAGAACTAGTATAACATACTTAGGCATATAAGAAATCCACTTCCCACCAAAATTCAAAAATATGAAAAATTCACCCAAGGAGCCCTTTTGCATAAAGGAAGGAACCAAAATTTTGGTACCTTGCAATCCGTGAGTAACCTGATTGTTAGGATCTTAAAATCATTAGAACACATTTATTGCAAATCTTTGTCTCTTCACTCCATCCCTCTTGTATGACTTGACTTAGGTGATATGACTAGCATTTAACCCACTTCCAAATAATTAGGAACCTCATCTCTTCTATGGTTTAACATCAAATCAAACACATTTCTCTATAATTTTTTACTTCTATAAATTAAGAGGTTTTACCATGATCATCTTCACACCTTCTTCATTCTCACTATCATCTAGCAAAAACACAAGTCAAAATGACAAAATCTTCACCTTCAACCAAGCCATGCAAGAAACCGCTAGAATTAGCGTAAGGCCTTGTTGTTTCGTCAACTTGAGCTCCTCATCCGAGTCATCTCCACTCACAATCTCATCTCCCATAAGGGATAACACAAGCCTAACCTTGGCTACTCCTACTCAATCACCCATTGTGATCACCACTCCACCACCCACAAAAACACCAACCTCACCACCACCGGCACCCATCCAAACATCAAAAACACCATCACCACCAAAGTCTCCAACCCTCATTCCTTTGGAGTTATTTTCCACACCTCCCACTTCTCCAAATCCTTTCTTGGAGGACTTGGAAGATTTGCCTCCTAGGCCAAATCATCCACCACCATTGCCATCATTTGGCACCATTGAGCGGATTGCTCATGAGTCTCCTAGACCATCCTTTGATCCAAACGCCCCGTTAGGGCCAAGACCTCTTCTCTTCCACCCCATTCACAAAGACATCCATGGTCCTTTGTATGGGGATCAACCACTTCTACATCAATGTCCCTCACATGAGGACATTGAGGAGTCCATGTGGGATGATCATCCCACAAGAGAGAGATTCAAGCGAACTCCAACATCTCCACCAATTCAAAAATATGGTGGATTCTCACCTAAGTGAGACTATGCAAATGCAAAATGCTTTGCTAGCCTCCATAATCACCAACCCAAACACCACCACCAACATCAACACATCTACCATTCCACCACCACAACCTCATCAACCATACTACCCCTAGGCATGGTTGCTCAACTTGTGAGCAAACCGCCTAAACTGCTTGATCGGTCCCTGTAATGGTCCATGAATTCCAAGAGGAAATGAGGTTCATCCTCAATCACATCCTTGAGCGACTCAACGCTCTTTCTCATCCACCATCTCATTATAATGGTCCTAGATTAGCTTTTCTAAGCATTTTTTTTATTCTATTTTTCTAGGATTATTTTTTTATTTTTCTAGGATTATTTTTTTTCTTCTTCTTTTCTTATACTAAAACACTTCATTGTGTTCTCTTTTCATGGTTTTTAAATCATGAAAAACTTTAACTAATGAATGGTGTTTTCTATATTGTTGGTACTTATTACATAGTGTTTGGAAATGTTTGTGAATGATGATTATTACTAACAAATCTTTTTGTAGATTTTTCACAATCCATGTATCTTCCCATTGGCACCCAATTTAGGGGAGCTTTGATCAGGGAGATAATGGCTCAGCTCATTATACATTCCAAGACGCATCTTCTTTTGTTGAGACAAAAGGGGAGAAATATATAGAACTTGGTTATATTTGACTTTTCCAAAAAGTCAATCTGCACACGCTGACTTTATGAAAAGTCAACATGATACTTCATTGGTAATACTTGACTTTTCGAAAAGTCAATCAGCATACTTTGACTTTCGAAAAAGTCAACATCATGCATCAACTAGTGAAGACTTTGACTTTCGAAAAAGTCAAACATCATACACTTGCATTATCATTTTTTCAAGTTCTAAAACTAATATTTTATAACTCGTGTATAATCTTTTATCTTTTATAAAATAAAATTTATATTTTGTCCTCAACAAAAAGGGGGAGATTGTTAATACAAATATCGTCATTAAACGTTATTTATATTTTTGATCTTTACCTAAGTTTTGTTAATGACAAAAGTAAATTTAATTTTTATAAAACTTAAAGCTTGTCAAGTTTAATAGATATTAAAACAAGCTTTTTTAAACAATATCTTCATCACTAAAGCATTTACATTGTGATTAATCATATCCTAATATGACTCTAACCATAATGTATGATAGTAGTTTTTTGAATATTTTAGTTTCTTAAAAACCAAACATTACTTATGTATTTACATATTTCTAAAAATAGAAAAACAACACATGACATCATGTAATGCATCATGGAAATCATTGGAAGATTTCATTAGATATTTTGTGTAGATTTGGACTCTTCATATCTTACACAATCTTGCATAGATATGGTTGACTTTGGCAAGATCTTGATATCTTGTCGTCGGACTCGGCGGCACCAAATTTATAACGGACGGAACCCTTTCAAGGGGTCCGTCCATAGCTCTGCCGATGGTTTTGGCTATAAATAGCAAAGCCAAACCAAGTAGTTTTTCATCCCTTTCTATCATACTCTCTTACATATCTTCTCTCTAACCTTTCTAACTCAGTTTCATATCATATTAGTGATCTCTTTTGTAGCAAAGAAGATCAAGTCACATTCAAGCTTCAACGAGAAGTTGGAAGTCTTGTTTGTTTAGTGTTGTATGATCTTGTGTTGATTCATACTTCATTGTTGTACCAAACTATCATAATCTTGTTACTGTGAGCGGTTAGTATTTTAGTCCTCAAAATACATTGTGTGTGTGGGAGTGGTTGTACCCTTGAAAAGAACTCGACATTTAGCTTAGTGTCGGAAATAGTGTAAGCGAAGTGTAAAGGTTTCTCCAACGGTGAAAGGAGCTTGTTGACTAGTGAAGTTAAACTCTTGAGTGTGAGACTAGGGGAATGGAGTAGGGCAAGGAGAAAGAGTCCTTGTAGACCGAACCACTATAAACAACTTGTTGTTGTTTGATCATTTCTTTCCTTATTTACTCTTTACATATTGCTTACATATTTCATTAACATATCTAAGATCAATATCAATTGATCTTTCAATAAGTTTTAAAACAAAGTTTTTAATTGGTAAACTATTCAACCCCCCATCTAGTTTTCTACACTGTTTTTTACCCGAACTTGTTTAACTTCATGTTGAATTCGTGTCGTTCATCGTGTTGTGTCGAGAATTGTCACACCTAATCCATTGTGCCATACATAGTCCTCTGTTTATACATCTTTTCACCTCTTCTTTCCTATGTTATTTTGCAGTATAGGAGGGTTGTACTCCAGTGAGTGTTTGGTGGTAAGTGTTATGGGTCTTGCTTAGCGTCGCGGGGAATGGTTGTTGCAGAAAGCTGTGAGGGTCGAGGTTCAATTGTTGTGGGTCGTGGTTATAATCGTAATTCACTCATATTAAGTACCTAACAAAATACATTTAATCCAAATGTAACTAAAATCTAAGTAATATATTTTATTTTTAAAGCCTTATACTTCAACGGGTTCACGGGTTGACCTGTTTAATAGTTACTCAACCCAAAATCGACCCGTTTATTAAACATGTTATACGGGTTGACATGTTTTTGACCTAAATCTGTTTAGCTTCATGTTTGATTCGTGCCTTTCATCATGTTGTGTCGAGAATTGCCACCCCTAATCCATTGTGCCATACATACTCCTCTGTTTATACATCTTTTCACCTCTTCTTTCCTATGTTATTTTGCAGTATAGGAGGTTTTTACTCCATCGAGTGTTTAGTGGCAAGTGTTATGGGTCTTGCTTGGCGTCACGGGGAATGGATGTTGCAGAAAGCTGTGAGTGTCGAGGTTCAATTGTTGTTCGTCGTGGTTCAATATGTAGTTGATAAGGTTGTGGTTTCAAGTGTTATGCCATTCATATGTGGTAAAGTGGTTTCAACAAGTGTTGTGGGTCGAGGTTCGAGTATTGCGGAGTCGTGGTTTTAAAGTTATGTCGAGCAGGCACACATCGGTTTGTAGTTAGTCTTGGGTTATGTAGTTTAGATCGAGTTGTGGTATTATTGAT
Organism: Chrysanthemum lavandulifolium; assembly: GCA_022545495.1. Lineage (NCBI taxonomy): Eukaryota > Viridiplantae > Streptophyta > Magnoliopsida > Asterales > Asteraceae > Chrysanthemum > Chrysanthemum lavandulifolium. The sequence goes on from CM040238.1 coordinate 269,099,979, forward strand.
GTTTTTCAGGATAGGTAGTCTCGTGTTGCGTTATATGGGTAAGCTCGATTTGTGGTTCGATGTGGTTCAGATTGGTTTGTTGTTAATTATGGTCTTGTGGTTTCATATTGGGTAGTTGATTTTGTCGATGTATTTAGATGGGGTCGTATTTGTTGGTTATGTGGTTAAGATCTTTTTTTCACCTCAGTAAGGGTCGGTTTGTTGAAGGTGATGAGTAGTTTTGACAAGTGTTGGTCTTGAAATGATATTTGTTCCCTAAACTAACTGCTTCTACTGATTATCCCGCCACTAAATGAAATGTTTGTGTGGTTGGAACTGTTTGATTGAGATTTCGGCGGGTTTTGGTGTCAAGGTTGTGGTAGGTTTCCACCTGTTTCAATACTTCAAATTGAGTGATGCCCTTATATGGTTAGGTGGTATACTGGGGTAAAGTTGGCGAAGGTTTTTCCCTTATTGGTTGTATTCGCCTTACAACAACAGTTAATGCATATACTAGGGTCAAGTTATCCATACCCCTCCAAAAACACCAGTAGTTTGTATAAATCATCGATTACAATATTTTGTATGAATCATCCCATGGACTATATTATGGCATTTTTTTGATAAATTTGGTTGTATTCGCCTTAGAACAACAGTTAATGCATATACTAGCTTGTATCACTTTTTTTATCAAAGAAGAGTAGTTAGCTTTTATCCCACATCGATAAATGAGAAGAAAATATGTAACTTTATATAGTGAGGTATGTACCACTTATTAACTAAGTTGAGTTTTGTGTACTATGTTCTTCATGAAATGTTATGTCAACATGATATTGTTCGATAGCTATTCTCGAATTTTTTTTACACTTAGTTAACTTTTTATATTCATTTTTGTTTCCCGTCTCTCAAAACAATTGAAACATTTATTTAAGCTGAGTTTGGTGTATTATGTTCATCGTGGAATGTTATGTCAACATGATACGCATATCATGTGTGATAACAATCCTCAGACAAATTTGTATACTTTGTTAACTTTTTATATTCATTTTTGTTTTCCCGTCTCTCACTTTTCGTTGTAAAAAAACAAATGTAACATTTGCTAACTTTTTATATTCATTTTTAGTTTTTTCGTCTCTCAGTTTTCGTTGTAAAATGTTTGTAACATTTGCTAAAGTTTATACTTCGTATTATCGTTTGCTTTTATCAAGAAAAAAAGAAGACTTTGTGAACAAAGGTGATAAAGAGGGAAGACATTGATTTGAAATTCTTCGGAGTGAAAACAAAATTAAAGTTTGATTCACAAAGTCAAAAGGCATATATACACAAGATAAGGGTTGTCGCCAGAGCCCATAAAACCTTCACCGATGACAACACCTTTCTTTATAGTCCTCGGCTTCAGTCCAATATCAGTATCGTACTATCGTTAGCACCTGTTACTCTGTTAGTGACGAAAACTAATTCGAGCATGAAGAATGTAATTAGGTAATATATAAGAAATATTCATTTTATCGAGTATGTTACCTTTGAGGTTACATGCTGTGAAAAGAACACATTAATTATATGCCCGTTTGCTTCGGAAACTACTAGCTTGTTAAAATCCTTGGCCTTCTTAGGAATAGAAATTTTGTATAATTCTAATGTCATACCAAATCACTTATCTATTAATATTTTACCTTAAACGGGTCAAAAGAGGTAAAATAAAAATCATTTGAAATAATATAAGTTTTGTAACTACGGAGTATCTTTTACATACTACTTATAAATACCAAAAAAATAGCAAGAAGTGCCTTTCAGCAAGCCCGGCCCGTGTTAACATGTACAAAATAAGATATCCTTTTATGACCCGTTACCCAACCCGCCCATTTTGCCATACCTTTCCAACACCAAGATGGCAAGATGTCCTCCGTGCACAATGCCTTCTTCAACTACATCAAGACATGCTTGGTGAAGTGGCCCATTCTCTATAAAGTTTTGTGCTTGAGATCAAGGACGAAGCTTCATAGGGGCAGGGATGGGCCCTGGCCCCCCCAAAATTTATCATGCTTTATGTATTTTGTAACTAAGTTTATGCTAAAAAGTTTCGTTTTGATAATATGGCCCCCCTGAAATTGGAAATTGATATTTCAGCCCCCCCATCAATTTGGTTCAAGCTTCGTCACTGCTTGAGATTGGGAACCAATCTTGTCTGTTCTATCAAGGACCGGACCCACGGTCTATGCTTTTCAACAATGTCTAATGCCCATTGCCTACAGACTTTAAGCAAGTCTTCAGGAGGTACTTTATATTGTGAGGTATGCACTAACTATTCAAGAGGTATGCACCAACTATTCAAGAGTTGAGTTTATATTGTAAAAGAAGAAGAGTTAGCTTTTATCCCACATCGATAATTGAGAAGAAAATGTGTTACTTTATATTGTGAGGTATGCACCAACTATTCAAGTTGAGTTTAGTGTATTTTATTTCTCGTAGAATAAAATGCTTAGACGATAACAATATGCGTTTTTGTCATGTGTTGGTTCTCACGAGTAATTTGTACACATTGCTAACTTTTTATATTCATTTGGTTTTTTCAAGTCACTCGGTTTTTCATTGTAAAACATTTGTAATTTGCTAACTTTTATATTCTCTTTCGCTTACATCAAAAGAAATAAGATTTTGCAAAGAAATAAGATAGAGAGTTAAGATAACATGTAACTATATAAGATATATACATTTTATCGAGTATGTTACCTTTGAGGTTGCACACTGTGAAAAAAATAACATTAAGATGACCTTTGACTGCCTTGGAAACTACAAGCTTGTTAAAAACCTTGGCCTCATGAGGAATATAAAATTTGTATAATTTTTAAGTTGCCATATTTTCCAAACCATTTTTTGAGACTTGTATATAGGTGTTTACCTCCAACTGAGTCTGCTGAGACTTGAACAAGATGCTTGAAAGTTATTTTCTAATCTACTTAGCAAACATGTCATTGCTTTTGTGCTAAATGCAAAAACACCACTATGACTTGTATAAACCAACGATAGATGTTAATAACGGGGTAGGTGAAAAAGCTAGGCACTAATATGGGTGTGTAGCGATGTGAAGGGAAACTCATCCCAAGAACAGTTGCAATGTCAAGGTCAGATGCTCGAACAACAATTCCTTTTCTCTCGAACACGACCTGCCTCATTCACTACTGGAAATAATACCATCTCTTCTATTTCTTGGTCGGTCAAGGGTATTGGTTGCCACAAATTATTCAAACAAACACCTTATTTTTTCAGTCTTTTCAAAATGACCCAAACATTATACGAAGCCATCTTTTAGTTCCGATGTACACTAAAATACAAGGACTAAAACGGGACAACAATGGTAAACAGGGATTGCGTTATTATACACAAACAACTTTCAATAAATTTGGTTGTATATGAACCATTCTTCTATGGCAATTTATACGAATCATTCTATGGACTATATTATGGCATCTTCATGTGCTAGACCATCTTTAGTAATTTTGGTTGCATTCGCCTTACAACAACGATTAATGCATATACTATACCAGGTTGTATCACTTTTTTATTAAAGAAGAATACCTATTTTTTGTCCCACATCGATAATTGGGAAGAAAATGTATTACTTTATATTGTGAGGTATGCACCATCTATTTTAGCTCAGTTACTCGTGGGATATATATTTATTGTAGGGTATAGACTTCCGAATAATTTCTATACATTGCTAACTTTTTGTTTTTTTGTCTCTCATTTTTTCATTGTAAAAGTTTCGTAATTTTCTAACTTTTCGTCTCTCATTTTTTCATTGTAAAAGTTTCGTAATTTTATAACTTTTTATATTCTCTTTCATTTTTATCAAAGCAAAGAAGATTTTTCAAAAAAAACGTGATAGAGAGGTAAGGCATCGATCTGAAATTCTTAGGAGTAAAAATAGATTACTTTCTTGATTCGCAATATTAAAAGGCATATGTGTTAATATTATGTATAGGCCTGTTACTTTATGATCGGGCTAAAGCCCATGATCTCCTAGGGTTTCTCATGTATTTGTATATCCCGGTGTGGGTTTCTAATGAATCAAGCAACCCTTCTACATGGTATCAATAGTTTTCTCTCACCTCTAAACAAACCCTAAAAATTCCGCTGCTTACTTTTCCCCTATCTACTGCTTCAATTTCTGGTTCTCTGCCCTCCTCCCCGTCTTTTCCCTATCCTCAAAACCCTCTCAATCTTGACTATCAACAATCCTCCCTTACAGCCCCACTATCCTTCTCTCCGATATATTAATGGCCATAACCAATCTTAACAACATCATCCCCGTTAAACTCGATATGGATGAGATGAATTACTCATCGTGGGTGTACTTCTTCACCCATTTTGTCGCGTGGTTAAAGGTTGATTCCATTCTCTTTTCTTGGATCTTCGTTACTGTTTCTAAAACCCTCCAACAATGCTTAGTTGTTGAAAACCCTAAAATGGCTAAAGATGCATGGGATACTTTAGCCGCCATCTTTTCTGACAACAAACGAACTTGCTCCATTGCTTTGAAAGTGGAGTTACGATATTTGAAACTTGGTGATATGGGAATTGATGCATATTTTTGAAAAATAGAGTCCATTGCAACAATTTTGAATAGCCTTGAGTCTAGTTTGGACAATGATGATGTGGTAACATTTCCTTTAGAAGGTTTTCCCGCGAGGTACGATAACGTGGCCACCATGATCACTCATCGGGATCCCTTTCCCGATCTCAAAAAGGTTAGGTCCATGCTTACCACGGAGGAAATGCGTCAAAAGGCTCGCGTTCAAGATCCCTTGTCTGATTCCACAACATCCTCTCCAATGGTGTTATTGGCCAACACCGGGTCTAACACTCGCCGCTCATCCTCCTCAACGGACAAAGCTCAAAAGCCGTGCAACAATTTTCTCAAAGGTTTTTGTCGCTTTGGAGCATCATGCAAATTCTTGCACAATGATGTGCATGGCAGTAGCACTCATCAACCTTGCACTTCAACAAATACTCTATCCCCTAATGACTTGCAAACATTGCAACACCACTTAGCGAAGATGGGATGTAACGGGACAAGCATACTACCTCAGTTGAACATTGCTACTCCATCCAGCCCTGTTGCGCTTTATACAAACCCATCCCCTGGTTATCCTCTAACACATAGTCCACCAGGTTTTGGCAGCCCATCTGCCTCAGCCCGTGAACCCAGCCATATATAGCCCGACAGGCCAATATCCACCAGTCCATCACCCCGGTCAGTCCACTGCGACAAGTCATTATCCACGAATCAGCGGTTCACCACCATGTGTCTCTTACCCGGGTCACCCACTGTGATGATCAATCGGAAGAAGATGTATACTGGACCGCACCGCTCAATTTGGTTTGACGGTCACTCTTCTACGCCAGTTCAGCAGGCTCATGGTGGACCTTTAGGGGCATCTTTGGGTCACGAAACTATTTTGCCTCACACATTTGCTACTCCCACCCTTCATGAACCCGCTCCTGGCAATTGGAATATGGAAACAGGTGCGTCCTGTCATCTAATTGATTCGGTTAATAATCTCAGTGATGTATTTAATCCGTGTATTTATTCGTCTGTTGCAGTTGGTGACGGGCATACTATTCCCGTCACCAACTCTGGCCATAGCATTTTGCCGACTCCTTTTCGACCTCTTCACCTAAACAATGTTCTAATCACCCCTAATATTGTTGAAAACTTGATTTATGTGTGTCAGTTTGTATGTGAAAATTAGTGCACTGATGAATTTGATCCGTTTGGTTTTCCTAAGTTAGGACTTTCAAACTCGCTGTGTCTTTGCTCATTGTTATAGCACTGGCGACCTCTACCCTGTCACCAAGCCTTCTCCCATTCCCATGCCTACCTCACAGGTTAATATACGTGGCATAAACGTCTTGGACATCCAGGAAGTGAAGTGTTGCATCGTGTTATTTCTAATAATTCTATTTCTTGTAATAAATAGAAATCTCTCGTGCTTTGTCATGCCTGTCAGCTTGGCAAACACGTGCAACTTCCATTTGTTAGTTCATCTACTTTAGTTCAAACTTGTTTCGATATTGTTCACTCGAATTTATGGGCTTCCCCTATACCGAGCTTATCTGGTTTCAAATATTATGTTATTTTTTTGGATCATCATTCTCAGTTTGTATGGGTTTATCCGTTAGTTCATAAATATGATGTTTTGTCCAGATATACATTACTTCGCAACTTTGTCAAAAATCAATTTAACCGTGACATCAAGTCTTTTCAGTGTGACCATAGTGGTGAATTTGATAACCATGCTTTTTATAAATTATTTAACGACAATGGGATTCAATTTCGTTTCTCTTGTCCTCGCACCTCTCAACAAAATGGTAAATCTGAACGAATGATTCACACCATTAACAACCTTATTCGCACCTTGCTTTTTCAAGCCCACCTACCCCCAAACTACTGGGCCGAAGTCCTCAACATGGTTGTTTACCTATTAAATATTTTACCCTCCCGTGCCATAGACAATGAAGTTCCATTTACACACATGTTTGGCACTACACCTGATTTTACGTGTTTTTTTGGTGTTTTTGTTACCCTCACATTGATGCAGATCACAAACTCGAGGCTCGAGCCACACCATCCATAATTTTGGGGTATGCCACTAATCATCATGGCTACCGTTGCCTAGATCTAAACACTAAAAAAATTCTTATCTCTCGCCATGTAACCTTTAATGAGACAGTTTTCCCTTTTGGATCCACGACATCCACTGTGACATCATCTTACGACTTTTTGGATGATTCCTACAATATCATTTCCAACATCATAAACTCACCCCAACAACACCTACATCCTCACAACCATCTGTTCCTGAATCACCCACTTCTCCCATACCAGAACCACCCGCTTCTCCTGTACCTGAATCACCACCCTCTCCCACTGTGGCATCCCCAGATATACTTCCTCCCCCCAAATTGACCACCCTCCTACACAGCCTACTGCCCCCGTTTCCGTTTCCCAAACTTCACCACCTATCGCTAACCCTAACCTGACCACGGCTTTAGTTCATCCCATGGTTACACGCTCTCATGTCGGGACTACCCGTCCCAATTCTCGGTATGCTTGTCATGTGTCTTTGGTTTCCCCCTTACCCAAATCCTATAACGCTGCTTTTCACGACCCCAATTGGCTGAATGCTATGTATGATGAATTTAATGCTCTTATTAAAAACAACACTTGGAGTCTTGTACTGCATCCTACGGACACCAATATTGTTCGGTGTATGTGGCTGTTTCGTCACAAGTATTTGGCAGATGGTACCTCAACACATAAGGCTCGCCTTGTTGCGAATGGCAACACTCAGATATAGGAGGTTGATATTGATGAGACCTTTAGCCCGGTTGTCAAGCCTGGCACTATACAGAAGGTTCTCAGTTTGGCTGCTTCTAGACATTGGCCGGTTCATCGACTTGATGTTAAAAATGCTTTTCTGCATGGGGATTTAGCTGAGACTGTTTACATGCACCAGCCTCCTGGTTTTCAAGATATTGAGCATCCAGATTATGTCTGTTTGTTACGAATATCACTGTATGGGTTCAAAAAACCTCCTCGGGCTTGGTTTCAGCGCTTTGCTACCTATGTTCTTGGGATTGGTTTTACACATAGTCGCTGTGACTCCTCCTTTTTTATCTATCGCCAGGGAACTGACACTGCTTATCTTTTGTTATATGTTGATGATATTGTTCTGACTGCTTCTTCTGATGGATTACTACAGCGTATTATTGCGTCTTTGCATAAGGAGTTCTTTATGACAGACTTGGGATCACTAAGTTATTTTTTTGGTATATCTGTTACACGTGACTCTTCAGGGATGTTTTTGTCTCAGCTCAAGTATGCTATGGAGATTCTTGAGCGCGCTCACATGGTTGATTGTAATTCTAGTCGGACTCCGGTTGGCACTGAGTCTAAACTAGGGATGACGGGCTTGTAACCGATCCCACATTATATCGAGTCTTGCAGGTCACTTAAGTATCTCACATTTACTCGCCTCGATATTTTTATGTTGTCCAAATAGCTTGTGTCTTCATATGCATGATCCATGAGAGCCTCATTTCTCCGCTCTCGCCGGATTTTGTGGTATGTTCGAGGTACTTGGATTACAAAAGTTACAATTGTATTCTTCTACTACCTCATTAGTTGATATTCGATGTCGATTGGGTTGGTTGCCCAACTACTCAGCGGTCGACTTCTGGCTATTGTGTATTTCTTGGCAACAACTTACTCTCATGGTCCTCTAAGCGCCAACCGATGCTTTCTCGCTCCAGTGCTGAGGCAGAGTATCATGGGGTTGCCAATGCCGTTGCAGAGACTTGTTGGTTGCGGAATCTCCTTCGAGAGCTACATACTCCGGTTTCTTCGGCTACGCTAGTATACTGCGATAATGTTAGTGCAACCTACATGTCCTCCAATCCGGTTCAACATCAGCGAACCAAGCACATCAAAATTGACATTCATTTTGTTCGGGATTTGGTAGTTGCAGGTCAAGTTAGAGTTCTTCATGTCCCTTCTCGCTATCAGTTTGCGGATATCTTCACTAAGGGATTGCCTTGAGCTTTATTTGAGGAATTTTACTCCATTTTGAGTGTTCGGTGTTCTCCCGCTCCAACTGCAGAGGTGTGTTAGTAAAATGAATTTGTATAGGTCTGTTACTTTATGATCGGGCTAAAGCCCATGATCTCCTAGGGTTTCTCATGTATTTGTATATCCCGGTTTGGGTTTCTAATGAATCAAGCAACCATTCTACAACATATACGCAACAAGGGTTGTCGTGGGATATATAGCTTCAATAATAGATTTATTGGGGTGATATAGCTCCTGAATAATTTGTAAACATTGCTAACTTTTTGTTTTTTCGTCTCTCGTTTTTTCATTGTAAAAGATTTGTAATTTGCTAACTTTTTATATTCTCTTTTGTTTTTATCAAAGCAAAAAAGATTTTGCAAAGAAATGTGATAGAGAGGTAAGGCATCGTTATGAAATTCTTGGGAATGAAAATAGATTACTTTTTTCATTCACAATATTAATAGGCATATGTATGCAAGATAAGGGTTGTTGCTAACAATAAGCATGTAAAATAAGAAATTTACCATTTCGTCCATTTCTAATTGAAAGGTTGAATACAAGTGAGTTGAATGTGCGATCAACGTATCTATTACGCAGGAAAAGGGTTGTAGCTATCCCGAATCCATGTTGCAGCTGAGAGCTAATTAACTATTAAACATGTATGGCATTAAATTATATGAATAATACTATGGACTATATTATGGCGTCTTCATGTGCTAGTCTTTAATAAATTTGGTTGTATAATCATGTCAGGTACTTTTGTGTAACGTTATATGGGTCAACTCGATTTGTGGTTCAGATTGGTTTGTTGTTCATGCGGGTCTTGTGGCTTTGTTCCCTTATGAATAATTCTATGGACAATATTTTATGTGCTACTATCTTTAATAAATTTGGTTGTATTCAACCTTACAACAAGAGTTAATGCATATAGTAGCTTTTATCCCACATTCATAAATGAGAACAAAATATGTTACTTTATATAGTGAGGTATGTACAAATTCATTAAGTTAATATGGTGTACTATGTTCTTTGTGCGATGATGCTTTTACCTGATACGATTCGTGTATCATGTAGGTCAAAGTACCACAAAAAGTTCGTGCACTTTGTTAACTTTTTTATATTTATTTTGTTTTCTGTCTCTCACTTTTCGTTGTAATAAAACAATTGTAACATTTGCTAACTTTTTTATATAGCCCGCTTACTTGTCTATGAATATTTTACCTTTAACGGGTCAAAAGAGGTAAAATAAAAACAATATGTTATGAGGAAACATGATCAAAGGCGTCTGAAGTGTCTTGAGTGCATCACATTAACTCCATCATTTCAAATGATATAAGTTTTGTAAGTATATTTTACATACTACTTATAAATACAAAAAAAATGGCAAGAAGTGCCTTTCAGCCAACCCGGCCCGTGTTAGCATGTACAAAATAAGATATCCTTATATGACCCGTTACCTAACCCGCCTATTTTGCCATACCTTTCCAACACCAAGATGTACAACCCGGCCCGTGTTAGTATGTACAAATTCATTATGTTGAATGTGGTGTATTATGTTCTTTGTGGAATGATGCTTTTACATGATACGATTCGTGTATCATGTAGGTCAAAGTACCACAAAAAGTTCATGCACTTTGTTAACTTTTTTATATCTATTTTGTTTTCCCGTCTCTCACTTTTCGTTGTAATTAAACAATTCCAACATTTGCTAACCTTTTAATATAGCCCGCTTACTTGTCTATGAATATTTTACCTTTAACGGGTCAAAAGAGGTAAAATAAAAAGAATATGTTATGAGGAAACATGATCAAAGGCGTCTGAAGTGTCTCTTGAGTGCATCACATTAACTCCATCATTTCAAATGATATAAGTTTTGTAAGTATAGTTTACATACTACTTATAAATACAAAAAAAATGGCAAGAAGTGCCTTTCAGCCAACCCGGCCCGTGTTAGCATGTACAAAATAAGATATCCTTATATGACCCGTTACCAAACCCGCCTATTTTGCCATACCTTTCCAACACCAAGATGTCCTCCGTGCACAATGCCGCCTTCAACTACATCAAGACATGCTTTGTGGAGTGGCCCATTTTCTATACACTTCTCTCTCACAACCTCAATTATCTATTGTGCTTCAGATTGGGAACCCATCTTGCCTAGAGACTTTAAGCAAGTCTTCTGTAGCATCGATTAGACCTAGCTCTTTTCCATCTTCAGATAGTGTCATTTTCCGCTTATGTTGCACAAGAAGCCTTTTCCTAAAAGTATGAGGGGATACACAGTTGGAAAAAAGTAATACTTTGGAACTCGAAAATATAGTATCAGCTGGTCAGTCTTCAAAATCTCAATAAGCAAAATTTCTTTACACATACAAAATCTCATCAAATCTAGGAACCTTGGTAGTATGTAACTTTAACTAATGGATTCTATAACCGAACACAAAATTGTCCAAATCTGAATAAAGCAATTAAGCATTCTTAAATTTCTGTTTAAGTCTTCAGGTATTAGACCAGATCTATTTGGCGTTGTTCTTCGTGTAACTCTTGCATATACTCTCGGTTATAGTCGTCCACGATAAGATGTAGGTACACTCTGCAAATGCATATTTATATGTTACACATGAAATAAAACAAATTTGATTCTAGCATCTTTATTCACAGAAATCAAATCATTACTTTTAGTTGGGGTTGAAACGGGCCGGGTTGGAGGTTGAGACACCGCAAACACTTTTCAGTTTTCCAAAACGGAGGAATTGTATACGCAAAAGAGCGACTGTTACTAAGCAAACAAGTCATTGCTTTTGTAAAAAATGCAAAAAGACCGGTATGTGTTGTAGCGATGTGAAGGGAAAGTCATCCCAAGAACAGATGCAGTGTCAAGGTCAGGTGCTCGAACAACAATTCCTTCCTCTAGAACATGACTTGCCTCATTCACTACTGGAAATAATACCATCTCTACTATTTCTAGGTCGGTCACGGATATTGGTTGCCACAAATTATTTAAACAAACACATAATTTTCAGTCTTTTCAAATGACCCAAACATCACACGAAGCCATGTTTTAGTTCCGATGTACACTAAAATACAAGGACTACTTCAATATAGTTGGTTGTATTCGCCTTACAACAACGGTTAATGCAAATACTAGCTTGCATCACTTTTTTATTATAAAAGAAGAGTTAGCTTTTATCCCACAGTGATAGATGAGGAGAAAATATGCTACTCTATATAGTGAGATATGCATTGATTATTCAAGTTGTGCTAAGACTATAATGTTACTTCTGATAGATATAGCTCATATAATAAACTTATGAGGGTTATATATATCGCAAGTAATATGTACACATTGCTAACTTTTTGTATTCATTTTAGTTTTTCATTATAAAAGATTTGTAATTTGCTAAATTTTTATATTTTCTTTCGTTTTTATCAAATTAAAAAGATTTTGCAAAGAAATGTGATAGAGAGGTAAGACATTGATTTGAAATTCTTGGAGTGAAAATATATATCTTTGTTTATTCAGAATATAAAAAGGCATATGTACGCAAGGTAAGGGTTGTCGCTATCCCATAGCCCATTAAACCTTCACCAATGACAACAACTTCCTTGACCTCGGCTTCAGTCCAATATCGGTAACGTTAGGCACCAGTGACGAAAACTAAGTTGAGCATGAAGAATATAATTAGATAACATATAAGTTATATATATTTCATCGAGTATGTAACTTTGAGGTTGCAAGTTGTGAAAAAAATACATTAAGATGACCTTTCGCTGCCTCGGAAACTGCAAGCTTGTAAAAAACCTTGGCCTCCTGAGGAAGATAGATTTTGAATAATTCTAAGTTACCGTATTTTTCGGACCATTTATCGAGACTTCTTTGTACTCGCCTTACAAAATAGGTTAAAGCATATATATACTAGCTAGTATCATTTTTCTACTAAAGATGATAATTTACCTTTCATCCCACATCGTCAATTGAGAAAAAAAAGAAATATGTTACAGTATATAGTGAGGTATGTACTAAGTCTCACATGCTGAGCTTGATCTGTTATGTTCCTTGGGGAATAAAGTGTTTGTCGATACATTTATCAATAAAATTCTTTATCCTTGATAAGTCGTGAGCTATCCCAGAGCCCATTAAACCTTCACGGCTTCACCAATGACAGCAACTTTCTTCATAGCCCTCGGCTTAAGTCTAATATCAGTAACGTTAGGCACATGTTAGTGACGAAAATTAAGTTGAGCATGAATTTGATAATCAGATAACATATAAGATATATGCATATTATCAAGCATGTGAGATTATTACCTTTGAGGTTGCATGCTGTAAAAAAAAAAAAAAAAAAAAAAAAAAAAGAAACATGGCGATGACCTTTTGGTTCCTCGGAAACTACATGGTTATGAAAAACCTTGGCCTCCTGAGGAATATAAATATTGTACAATTCTAATGTTATACCAAATCACTTATCTAAGGATAATTTACCTTTAACGGGTCAAAAGAGGTAAAATAAAAACAATATTTTGTAAGTAAACGGGACGAAAGGTGTTTAAAGTGTCTCTTGAATGCACCGTATTTACTCAATCATTTGAAATAATATAAGATATCCTTTTATGTCCTGTTACCCAACTCGCCCATTTTGCCATACCTTTCCAACACCAAGATGTCGTCCGTCCACAATGCCTTCTTCAACTATATCAAGACATGCTTGGTGGAGTGGCCCATTTTCGATAAACTTCAGTCTCACAACCTCAATTATCTGTTGTGCTTCAGATTGGGAACCAATTTTGTCTGTTTTGTCAAGGGACATGACCATGGTTTGGCTCTTTTCCATCTTGAGATCGTATCGTTGTTCCGCTTATGTCACACAAGAAACCTTATCCTATAAGTATGAGTAGTAGTGTTGCACCTATAGATTACCATTACATATGAGGAGAGACCTATAGATTCACATTCCAGTACATTAGTAAGTGTTCAGAAACGCAGTTTGAAACTAATACTTGAAACTCGAAAAATCAGTATCACTTGTTCAGTCTCCAAAATCTCTACAAGCAATATTTACACATACAAAATCTCAACATATCCTAACTTCAACTACTTGATTCTATAAACGAAAACAAAATTGTCCAAATTTGAAGTGCTACCTTCCCTTGTGGCATGATATTTGCTAGCTTTCTTTTATCCTTTATAATTGGTAGCACCAATGATCAGGCTTTGCCTTGCTACATTTTTCATAGTGCTACTTTCCCTTGTGGCATGGACTATATCATGGTATCTTCATGTGCTAGACCATCTTTGATAAATTTGGTTGTATACGCCTTACAACAACGATTAATGCATATGCTAGCTTGTATCATTTTTTATTATAGAAGAAGAGTTGCTGTAGCTTTTATCCCACATCGGTAAATGAGGAGAAAATATGTTACTTTATATAGTGAGGTATGTACTAATAATTCTAGTTTGTTTTTGTTGAGAAAAGTGACACCGGATCAAGCAAACCCACAACTAAAATATGAAATATAATAAAAGATGACACACGGATATAACGTGGAAAACCCCAATAGGGTAAAACCACGGCAAGGAAAGATACGTTTCACTATGATGAAAACTAGAGTTACACCTTCTCGCTAACTACAAGGATAAACACTTATATCTCTTGTATTAGGAGATATTACAAACTCTCTATTTAACTCAAAGACTAGGAGAAAGAATAAGACCAAGAACACTTTGTGTTTGCTTTGGAATGGGATGACAAATGAAGTATGTCTCATCGCTTTTTCCTTGCGCTATATCATGGACAAGACATTGAGATCACAAGAATGAAGAGCCAATATTCCAATCCCAACTTGTCCACTTGCAAGATCATTTTACCTTTGATACATTGTATCTTATCTAACAATCTCCCACTTGAAGATCCGATTGAAGCTAAATCAATCTTCACACCGCTATCCTTCCTTGCACTTCCATGTTGCTTACGCTTCCGCTAGGCCGCACGAGGATCGGCACCATATAAACTTGTCACGCTTGATTGCTTTTGTCGATAATCCGCCACGTTATCATCAAGATGAATTTTCGCATATCCACGGTTCCTTCTTCCACTTTCTCACGAACGAAGTGATACCGAACTCGATATGCTTTGTCTTTGAATGAAATGTCGGATTCCTTGCCGATACAAGGCACCCGATTGTCACAAAATAGAGTAATTTTCTTGTTCGTGCCGAGCTCTTCCAACAACATCTTCAACCATATCGCTTTTGCCGGCTCGAGCAATGCAACATATTCTCGCTTCGTAGTTGACATAGCGACAACCGATCGCAGCTTTGAAACCCACCATCGCTCCGCCGAAAGTGTAAACACATACCCGGTGGTTGATTTACTCCGTCAAGATCACCGCATAATCGTAATCAACATATCCTCGACAATTAAACCCGATTCCCCATAACATAATGCAACATCCGAGGTTCCTTTAAGATATCTAAAGATCCTCTTCACGCCTTCCCAATGTTCTCTACTGTGTTCCGCCATGTACCGACTCACTACTCCCATCGCATGTGCAATGTCCGGTCTTGTACAAATCATCGCGAACATTAAACTTCCCACCGCCGATGCATACGGTACTCGAGACATCTCCATCCTCTTCTTCACCGCTAGGACTCATCTTGAGGATAACTTGACATTAGTAGGAAACGGGTTGATATTGGCTTACAATCTTGCATATTGAACCTTTGCAAGATTTTCTTCACATAATTTTTCCGTGAAAGCCAAACTTTCCTACTAACTCTATCTCGGTGAATTTGCATCCCTAGAATCTTGTTCATGGGTCCAAGGTCTTTCATCTCGAATTCCCTAGCGAGTTGTGCCTTTAGCCATCGACACGATCTTTGTTGGGGCTCGCAACCAACATGTCGTCAACATATAACAAAGAAGATGACAAAATCATTGTCTCCAAACCTCTTGTAATATGCACAAGGGTCTCGCATGTAGTCTCGTTATATCCAAGGCCAATGATGAAAGAATCAAATCTCTTGTACCAACACCGCGGCTACCGCTTTAAACCGCATGTAGATTTGTTTAACCCGCAAACCAAGTTCTCTTTTCCTTTTGTTTAAAACCTTCGTTGGAGCATGTAAATTTCTTCCTCAAGATTTCCATGAAGAAATGCGCTTTCACATCTAGTCGCTCTAGATGTAAATCATACGTAGCACACATTGCCGTAACTACTCGAGCAGCTTGTCATTCGAACCAGGGAAAATATTTCATTGAAGTCGACGACTCTCTTCTCGAGCATATCCTTTGACTACCAATCTTGCACGATACCTCTCCACCGGTCATCACCGCTCCTCTTGATCTTATACACCCATTTGTTTCCAATAGGTTTTCACACCGGTAGTGGCATTAGTTCCCACGTTTTATTCTTATGAAGAGCTTCAATTTCTTCTTGCATTGCTTCCATCCGTAATGAAGCATCCGAATTATTCAAGGCTTGAAGAGTTGATGGCTCTCCTTCCTCTCGTAAGAAGACAAGATGCAACATTGCCCTCCATAACATAATCCGAGTGCCACACCGGGCGTTTTCTTTCACGATTAAGAGTACGAGTCGTTGGAGCTTGAGACTCGGTCGTCTCATTCACCTCGTGTTGTGGTACGGCTTCAGAAGAATCATTCGAATGAAATTGCCTTTCCATCTGTATTGATGTAGTTTCTCTTGTAGTGCTATCACCTTCTTCAATCTCTTGACTTTTGTCTTCCATAAAGACAACATCTCTGCTGACGACTACTTTGTGGGCAGTGGGGTCCCACAAGCGATACCCCTTTACTCCGTCAGCGTACCCCAAGAACAAACATTTTCTGGATTTCGGATCCAGCTTTGTAGTTTCTTGAGAATTGTACATCACGTACACAGGACTTCCAAATATATGAAGGTCTGAATAGTTGACTGGCTTTCCCGTCCACATCTCCATCGGTGTCTTCAACTCAACTGCAGTTGAAGGTGACCGATTTATCACATAACATGCGGTATTGATCGCTTCGCCTGTAACGATTTTTCCAAGCTTGCATTTGCCAACATTGCTCTTGCTCTTTCTAACAAGGTTCGTTCATCCGCTCGCCACTCCATTCTGCTGAGGAGTGTATGCCGAGTGAATCGCTTTTGATTCCTTCTTGCTCGCAAAAGAATCAAATTCATCACCCAGTATTCACCTCCATTATCTCGTCCTCAAACACTTGATCTTCTTTCCAATCAAGTTCAACCCGCTTTGTAAACTTTGAAAACTTCAAACACATCGACTTCTTCTTGATTGGGTACACCCAACATCTCCTCGAATAGTCATCAATGAAGGATACAAAATACTTTGCTCCTCCTGTGGATAGAACCGTGCCTCGCCACACATCGAGTGAACCAATTCTAGAATGTAGACACTTCTAGAATTTGATGTCTTGAATTTTAGGCGATGTCGCTTGTCGATAACACAATGCTCACGTAAAGGTAAAGAAACCTTTGTGAGGCCAGAATTAACTTCCTTTCAACAAGAATCTTCATTCCTTGTTCGACATATGTCCAAGCTTCGATGCCATGTTATTGCAACTCTATGACTTGAACTATGTGAAGCAACAGATGCTTCCGCCTCCTCCATTACCTCTCCTTTCGCTTGGTATAAGTTTGCACCACCTTTTCACCTTTCATAAGTACAAGCGCGCTTTTATAACTTTCATGATCTTGTTTTGTATTTCAACCTTACAACCAAGATCATCCAATTGTCCCGAGACAATAGATTCTTTCTCAAGCCCTCCACGTGTCGCACATCCCGAATAGTACGAACTGTACCATCATGCACCTTCACCATGATATTTCCAATTCCAATGATCTTTAGTTCATGATCATTGCAATCAGACACGATCCGCCTCCGAGATAGGTTTATATTGATGAAACCATTCTCTTCTTGCGGTCATATGAAAAGTAGCTCCGTGATCGAACAACCATACATCTCGCAAATCTTTTCCCGCCTTCATTTGCAACCGCCGCTTCACAACACGTAGCTGCTACCATCTTCTCAAGTGCTTATGAAATTTCCCGAGGATTAGAGGTATTTAAACCCCGACAATCTTTCTTAAAGTGACCCGCTTGCCACATTTGTAGCATTTAAAACTCTTCTTCCTTCCTGCTCTAGATTTACCATGATTGTGACTCCCATCGAGCCAGTTCCATTGACCTCCTCTCGTCACCACCAAAGCCTCCACTGCCTTGAATCGGTCTGTCTGTCCTCCCTATTGTTACGCCTTTTTCTTCTTCCGAATAGCGGCCGCAACATCATCGAAGACTAGATAGTCGAAAGAACATTATTGGTTGTTGATTATGAGTTGGTCATATGAGTCGTAAACTTTGAAGTAGAATTTCAAGACGTTTGTGGTTTCTATTTTACAACTCAAAGATGTGAGTTGAGAAAATAAAGTATTCAGTTATTAACGTGCTCACCATCAAGTAGATTCCGCATGCGCAGAGCATAAAGTTTCCTCTTAAGGAAAATTTTGTTGTGGAGCGATCTTGCCTCGCACAATCGAGCAAGATGATCCCAAATCTCCTTTGCGCTTTTCTTCTCCTCTATGCTTGACAAAACTCCATCTCGCTAATCCCGTATGAAGATTTGCAATAGCATTTCCGTCCATCTCGTCCCATTTATCATCATCCGTGACCTCACCGGCCTTTCGTCAATGGTCGCTAAACATTTATCCTTTCGAAGGATAGCCTTCATCTTTAATTTCCACAACGAGAAATTATTCCCATTGAATTTTTCGATTTCAAATTTCGCCGCCATTGCTACAATCACAATCTACTTTTCGACAAAACTATTATTTGTTAATAATAGTAACGAACACCTTTTGAGTGAGTATAATTTTATTTATCTTTTGATGTGGAGGGTCCACTAATTAGTGGCAACCACAGAGCATACGATAAATAATTATACACACACCCAACCTTAGCTCTTGATACCACTTGTTGAGAAAAGTGACACCGGACTGAAGCAAACCCACAACTTAAATATGAAATATAATAAAAGATGACACACGGATATAACGTGGAAAACCCCAATAGGGTAAAAACCATCGCTTTTTATAGGGCAAGGAAAGATACGCTTCACTATGATGAAAACTAGAGTTACACCTTCTCGCTAACTACAAGGATAAACACTTATATCTCTTGTATTAGGAGATATTACAAACTCTCTATTTAACTCAAAGACGTAGGAGAAAGAATAAGACCAAGAACACTTTGTGTTTGCTTTGGAATGGGATGGAAATAAAATTGTACAACGCCTACAACTTTTGTGAAAGTTAATTTTGAGACTCAAATATACAACGTGGTGTAAGTTTTGAGTCTCGTGAAGATATGAGACTCTCTACAATAGCACACCTTGCACATGATCATATACAGTTGGGCACAATCAAGGAAAGAGCTTCAACTATCAAATTATATGTTGTTATTCAATACAATATACTACATATAGGTATTAAACATGTATGACATTAATTTATATGAATAATTCTATACCGTATATTATGGTGTCTTCATGTGCTCGATCATCTTCAATAAATTTGGTTGTATTCACCTTACAACAACGGATAAAGCATATTCTAGCTTGTATCACTTCTTTTATTAAAGCAGAAGAGTTACCTCTTATCCCACATCGACAATTGAGAAGAAAATTTGCTACTTTATATAATGAGGTATTCTTGAAGTAAAATGAAGGTGTGTTAGTGTATCACCCCTTTGTTAAAACTTTAGGGATAATGTGTACACTTTGTTAATTTTTAGATTACATAGTCAATAATTAATGCGTGCTTGGCATGTTTTAGTTACTTACAAAATCTATATATGTAACAACCAGAAAGAACATTCGTATGCAATGGGAGTTTAATCTCGGCAGCCAAGTTATAAGAAGTGGCAATTTGTAACTTACGTTAAAATGAAGGTGTGTTAGTGTATCACCCCTTTGTTAAAACTTTAGGGATAATGTGTACACTTTGTTAATTTTTAGATTACATAGTCAATAATTAATGCGTGCTTGGCATGTTTTAGTTACTTACAAAATCTATATATGTAACAACCAGAAAGAACATTCGTATGCAATGGGAGTTTAATCTCGGCAGCCAAGTTATAAGAAGTGGCAATTTGTAACTTACGTTAAAATATTGTCTCAAACAAAAACCGTAACACCAAAGTCCTATCCATTCAGCCATACATACTCCTATCTTTATACACCTTTTCACCTCTTTTTTCATGTTGATACAAAAGTTGGGCGTTCCTTGTTTGGACTCCGGTTCCCATATCAATTGGATCTTGATGCTTGAGACCTGCGCACTAAGTAAACAGAAAACACCGTTAGGCATATTGTGGGATTGTCTCCCACGATTATCCTTCGGTGTGATAGTAAGTAATCGGTTTTAGGGTTTAGTTGAGAGTTAGGGTTGTAGATCTCAGCAGAAAGAACATTCGTATGCAATGGTAGTTTAATCTCGGCAGCCAAGTTATAAGAAGTGGCAATTTGTAACTTACGTTAAAATATTGTCTCAAACAAAAACCGTAACACAAAAGTCCTATCCATTCTGCCGTACATACTCCTATCTTGATACACCTTTTCACCTCTTCTTTCATGTTGATACAAAATTTGAGCGTTCCTTGTTTGGACTTCGGTTTTTGTATCAATTGGATCTTGATGCTTGAGACCTCCGCACTAAGTAAACAGAAAACACCGTTAGGCTAATCGTGGGATCGTCTCCCATGATTATCCTACGACGTGAGAGTAAGTACCTTTAATGAGGGCTGGGATTCCCTTTATATACACACGAAACCCTTATTGGTTTCGTGTTCCCCAAACTTCAGCGTATCCCGCCTAAGTCGGTTATTAAACACTTATCTCCCAAGATAAGAGATATCTGATATCGTAAGCTATAATTAACTTTGGGTTTGGGCCTTCGTGAGCCCAAACCGTTATCGGGTTAGCCCAGTTGTACTGGGCTTGCTAATAGCAGTCATTGGTCGGGTTCGTGACCCGAATGCGGACTATACGTCATCATGTCCCGCCAGTCTAGTATGCGCATGGACAACTTGCGGATGCTAGACTAATAGTTGTAGCCCATAAATTCTTCGAAGCGTAGCAAAGAAGCTAAAAAGGTTTCCTTCCCGCCCTGAAGAATACACAGTGAATCTAGTCAAAATATCTCAAATCCCTACCTCGTAAAACGTGGGAAAGTAACTGAAAATGTGTCATGTCAACATATCTTATCCACACATTTAGAGATAGTGGGGTCCACGTGTCGATCATCGCGTGGATGTAAAAACCTATATAAACCATCGCCTCCCATTTACTGTGTTTATCACAATAAAAGAAAACATTTCCACCATTGTTGAAAAAACTCAAACTGCAACCCAGAAACCCTTAATATTCCAAAGGTAACAGCGCGTGAGCATTTAAAAAATGTTTCATGGTCCGTGGTTTAACTGACTTTGCCTCCGACATGACTTAGGATGAACTTCGCGAGTTCACCTCGGATTATTATATCCCGATGGCACCGCAACCGTAGTTCCGTATGCGCAGCATCAATAGCGGATTTCCCGTAAGCGGAAAGTAGGGTATACACACGCTTTTTGAATTTGCGAATCAACGTGCCCATATCCCTATTCTTGTGCGACGATAAATTACTATCGCCTGCGACATATCGCACAGACCTTGTATAGGTGCAAGAAAATAACAAACTTCGAGATTAATTGCCGTTTAACCCCACTATCTACCTCTTCCGCGCATTTTACCAGACGACGTGGTCAAACGGGTGGGTTTCGTTTGCTAAGCGCGCAGGGGGGCTGCAATGTTACACTAATAAACTGGACGCGCTTAGGAACTGGAGGAAAAAAAATTTCTGGGCCGATGAAGCGTTGTTCCATTAGCGTTTTGCCTTCTACACCCAAAGTTCGCTGCCAAAGGATGAGCGCCCCCTCCCTGGATAATACGGCACTGATAATGCGAATACGATAAACGCCAATCGTATACCCATCAATTCCTACCCTGAGGAATTTTTGGTGCACGTGGGCATTAGTCGCAATTATTTTGGTAGACCTGATGAGGTGCCAATCTTCTTAGACGCGAATGGCCAGGGTGGGTGCTCGTCCTTTCGCATTCCTTTGCTTTATTAATGTGAGCCTTTCTTTTCATATTTGTACTTTTTGTAACCTGTTGTGCAGAGATGGATCTATTCAGAGTTGTACATTTGGCGAAGCCGCGCCAGGTTATGGTAGGGGTGCGCCCGTTGAGAGAGGGGGAAGATCCCATTCTGGAAGCTAATGCGGGGTATACCCTAGAAATGGATTTGGGAGAGACGGGGGTAGTTCTTCCGTCGTGCTGGAGGCGACCCCTCTACAAAGCGTGCCCAGCCCTAGGGTACCTTCCCCTTTAGTGGAGCCGTCACACACATATGTGGCGGAAAGCATGGAAGAAGAGGAGGCAAGCCAAGGACTAAGGCGCAAGAGGGCGCTTGGCGGCGATGGCGCAAGCTCGTCCAGGAAAAAGCATCCTATCATTCTGGACGTGGAGTCGTCATCAAGCGATGCTGCATCCTCTTGCTCAAAGAAGGCTGCTCCACCCAAGTAAGTATTATCGCCAAATTGCTTATCTTACTTTTTGGCTGCATTATTAATTTACGTCTCTTGGTGTGCAGATTGAAGCCGCTGGGTTAACGCCCGAGCAACTGGGGAGTCACCGCCTAAGACAAGTTTTCGCGATGTCGACCCTCGTGATTCAAAGGACCAAGGTGCCGAGCTGTTGGCATCCGGGGCGTGCCCATGGACCAGCCTAGTCGAGGAGCTTGTTTCGCCGCACACCGCATCGCATTGGTCGTAGAGTCAAGGCGCAGGTATGTTGGGAAAGTAGCCGAGCGCATGTAAGGATGAACAAATTGCGTTCTTTGAGGCCCATTTGGCTACGCCAGTCAAGTAGAGGCAATGAGCTCATTCCCAAAAGCTTGTCAAGAAAAATGTCATCACGATCCAAATAAGCCAAGAGCGTGTGCGTCAATGATTATAAGGCTTCGTACATCGGGCAATGAAATATTTAAAAGGGAAAGAAGAGCACTTTCTACCGTCGAGTTCCGTGAACTGTAGATGGAATGTTGAAGGGCAGGAAATGAAGTCGTGAAAGCTCAAGATTGAGATGACGAAGAGTCAGTATCCCCACTGCTTTCTTCTATTGCCGAGCGCAGTAGCTCATCACCACGGTTTGCGCCACGCCCTTAGTACCTTAGAGTCTCAAGAGGTGGTAGGCGATTGGGGTCAGGCGGTGCACATTGGCGCATGGCAAGCGTGGTTATAAGAGCTCCATGAGAGTGGTATGTTGAAAGTTTCTGCCGATAAGGTGCCTGGTTATAACGAGCATGCGTATGATAATGTGGTCGCTACGATGGGGAAGATGAAGCTATTGGAGCTTCCTCTGATTGCGCAGTTGGAGCGCGACCAGGATTATCCCATAGGGGTGATTATGGAGGGACTAACCTTGGCCCGCCATCGTGCCGAAAATGTAGAGGTGCAGCCTGACTATTATTTGAAGCCTGATGAGTCCCAGCTGCAGGTGCCTATTTTTGCGCGCCCCCGCGACATCTTGAACCTTTTCGCACTGGAGAAGGAAATTCCTTTAAAGGAATCCTTAGAAGCTCATGCTACGAGGCTTGCCAAGAAGAAGGGTGTTAAAGGAAAGGCCATTCTGTGTGGTATTGGCGCAGCGCATCTTCCTAGATCTGACGGGGTACCTATTAGTGTTGCCACGGTATCCCGCCAAGATTCTGATTTGTTGAAAAAGCTAAAAGAGGCTGGGGACGCTGCAAGCCATGTGGAGGGATCATCTCTTAGGCATTGTAATAGTATGTAGGTTATATCTTCGTTGTAAATATCATTTTGTAAGAACTCATGGTCCTTAATGAAATATTTCTTTTGTTGAATATTTATACTTAGTTATCCGTCTTTGAATAAAAACGTACATGTTGTCTAAGAATCAAACTGTTACATAAGCGCGAATAATATGTGGAGTTCATAATCATGTATGACCGATCATACTTAAAATATAATGTCTAAGTATTTTTAACATAATCGTGTATGGTGTGATATGCAGCGTACTATAAATATCATAGTAAGGAGCCAAGAGTCTTGATTCCTGGTTTTGTTAAATGCGCACAGTATGCATTGTTGCGCATTCGTCGTGGAATGCGCATTGAACTTATTCCAACGTCTTGAAAATAAGGTGTTTAACAAGGATGCATGATCCAATGTTGATGGGTTTGCAACACTCTTACTCAATGAGTTATTTAGTAGGTTTACTCATCCTTTACACCATCGTGGGTTTTAGTAAGTGCATGCACGCCATGTAGGAAAAAGATAATATAGCAACAATGTTAAGACATAAATATTATGTAAATAACAAATTGAAATGTGTCGCGGAGTTAGCTAGAAACCACGACATTTTATTAATACTTGCAAGTTTTTGTAAAAAGAAAAGGAAAACATTTGCCTAAGTAAAAGCAGAATGTAAATACATGGATATTTATTGAGCACTATACTAAAGTGCGGAGTGTCCGCATACTGGGTCAGAGCCATTCCTAGAGATAGCATAGTTTGAGATTGCAGATGTTCTATGCGTGGTAGCTCACAACCATCCATGTCACGCAGCTTATGCCGCTTTTCCTAATGCTTCAATGACCTCATAAGGTCCTTCCCACTTCGGTCCAAGTTTTCCAGATCTTCTGCGTGGCTCGTGATCATTGGTGCGATATACTAAGTAGCTCGGTCTCGAATGAAACACTTCGCACTTTAGCATCGTAGTATCCCTTCATTTTGACTTAGCTCGCGCTCACATATACCGAGCGCCGCGCTTTTCTTCCAACAGGTCCAAGTCGATACGCCATTCATCGTCATTAGTTGTAACATTAACTTCGACGGGGCAAATAGTTGGCATCCCAATTTCTGCTGGTATGACGGCTTCTGTCCCATAGACAAGAGAAAAGGGAGTGTCTCCCGTGCTAATTTTGATTGAAATGCGGTGCGCCCACAAAACATGCGATAATTCCTCCACCCACCTTCCTTTGTGTTTGTCTAAACGTGCTTTAATTCCTTCACCTAGACTACGGTTTGCACACTCGACCAAACCATTGGTTTGTGGGTGTTTAACTGACGCGAAGTTTTGTACAATATTCAGTTTCTCGCACCATTCCTTGAAAGGGTTGTCACAGAATTGTTTTCCATTTTCTGAGACGATTTCCCCAGGTAATACGAAACGGCATACAATATTTTCCCAAACAAACCGTTTTACCTGATTTCCTGTGATTGTCATGACTGCCTTTGCTTCAATCCACTTGGTGAAATAGTCTATAGCTACTATAAGGAATTTCAACCCTCCTGCTGCAACAGGAAAGGGACCTGCAATATCGATACCCCATTTATAGAATGGCCATGGCGACGTAATAGGTGTTAGCTCCTGTTGTGGTTGGCGTGGAATGGGTCTGTGAACTTGACAGTCGCCACACTTTCTTATTAAGTCCCGCAAATCCCGGTGCATTGTAGGCCAGTAGTATCCTGACCGTAAAGTGCGCGCTACAACGGACCGTGGTCCTGAGTGCATACTACATAAACCGGCATGGATTTCTCGAAGTACATAATTTGCTTGCAGTGGTCCGACACATCGAAGCCATGGTTTTAGAAAGGAGCACCGAAATAGTATACCGTCCCGAAGTTCAAACATTTGTGATGTGCGCCGTACCCTTCGGGTGTCCTTCTGCTCTTGGGGCAATATGCCCTTGCTTATGAACTCGAATATTGGGGTCATCCATGTTGGATCTTTCTCCTCTATCACCGTGGATACTTCCATCTCTGAGATGGACTTGCTCTTCAGCGTTTCCACCAAGACTTGTTTTGACAGGTGCGCAAAGCTTGTGGATGCAATCTTGCTTAGTGAATCCACCTTTCTATTTTCCCCTCTAGGAACTCGCTTGATGGTAAACCTGTCCAAACTCTGGATTAGTGACTTGGTTTTGTCGAGGTATTGGATCATGTTTTCCTCTTTAGCCACATACTCGCCCAACACGTGGTTGGCCACTAGCCGGTAGTCCACATTTTCTTCCAGGTTACGTATGCCCATTCGAGCTGCAATGCGTAATCTGGCGATCAAGGCTTCATATTCTGCCTCGTTGTTTGTGGTCAGAATTCGAGACGCGATGCGTAGTGAGTTCCATTCTTCTCGGACTTGTGAGGATGAGGCATGCTCCCGACCCGCCCACGCATGAAGATCGTCTGTGAACAAGATCCATGGTTCTTGTAGTTCTACCTTGCTTTGTGAAGGTGCGCCATCGATGTCCGTTTTCGATGATGAAGTCTCGCCAAGACCGCCCTTTAACCGCAAAGACGTGGTCTCGAGGAAATGTTATGCCTCCTAGCAACAAACTCCACTTTAGACGCTCGATGCATCGTGTTTAGAGATAATTTGCTTGATAGGCTGGTCTGTAATCACCGCTATTGGGTGTGCCTGGAAGTACCTGCTTAGCCGTTTGGCGGCGAATACTAATGCTAGAACCAAATTTTCCATTGCGTTGTAGTTAATCTTCGTTTTCTTGAGTGTTTTGCTTACAAAATACACCGGTGTTTGCACTGAGTTCGCTCATTAGTAGCACTGCGTCGACCGCCCATGGGTTGGCCGACAAATACATAATTATTTCTTCCCCAGGCGAGGCGCAACTAGCGTGGGAGTCTTGTTAAATGTCGTTTTGTTGTATGAAAGCTTCTTCCGCTCAGTAGTCCAAATGAAAGTCTCCTTTTTGTACACTTTGAGTGTTTTGAAGAGAGGAGGACTTGTCTGGCGATTTGGACAAGAATCTATTCAAACCGCCGTTTTCCGCTTAGAGATTGGA
Organism: Chrysanthemum lavandulifolium; assembly: GCA_022545495.1. Lineage (NCBI taxonomy): Eukaryota > Viridiplantae > Streptophyta > Magnoliopsida > Asterales > Asteraceae > Chrysanthemum > Chrysanthemum lavandulifolium. Next base: position 269,126,504 of record CM040238.1, read on the forward strand.
CTTCTTTCAACGTGCGTGGTGAAAGAAGTTGGATGATGCCCTTCATTTTTTCGGACACGCTTTATGCCATCGGGCTCTCATCGATATCCGAGAACATGTTTTCCAGAGCGCCAAAAGCGCATTTCTTAGGATTTAGCTTCATGTTGATCTTTTTAGTGTCTTAAATGTTTCCTCAATATCGCGAACCAATTCATCTTCCATATGGCTTTTATTATAAGGTCGCCAACATAAACCTCTAGGTCATGCCCAATTGCCTTTCAAATGCGTTATCAACCAACCGCCGGTAGGTGGCACTGGTTCTTAAGCCAAAGGGCATCTTAGTATAACAATAAACGCCTTGGCTTGTATGGAAGGCCGTTTTCCTCATCTTCCTTAGCCATCCGGATTTGGTGATATCCTTTGTATGCGCCTAGGAAGCATTTAAGTGGGTATCACACAAAGATTCTACCTTCCGCCTATCTCCTAGAGTGGAAGCGTCTTGTGGACATGCCTTGTTGAGAATTGTGATGTCAACGAACATCCTCCAACTACCATCGCTTCTTCTTGACCATCACCGGGTTGGAAAGCCACCATGGTAGTACACCTCTCGCATGATACCGCATCCACAAGTTTATGTACGCCCATCGAATTGCTTGTGCGCGCCTGAGCCCTAGCCACGCTTCTTCCGTCAGATCGGGAGTATCCTTGTTGGATTCTCAACTTGTGTTAAGCAAGCGTGGTACGCCGGTCATGTGTTTTGGTTCCCATGCAAAGATATCTAGGTTCTTTTACAAGAGTGCGCACACAGCTGCCCTGCCGTTATCAGATAGCGATCCACCGATCGACACTTCTTGCTCTGGGTAATCAGGATGAATTGCAACCCTCAGGTTTGGCACTTTAGTTGCGCACTGTTCTGGAATGTGTGCCGTCTCACATGTAATTGTGTTACATTCTCTAGGTGGTACGGTAGTATTGTAGAGAGTAACAATGCCTCCCTCCACCGGGAATTTGAGCATCCCATGTGTAGATGGTCTTCGCAGTATGGTCGAAACTCGGTCTTCCAATAATGCCATTGTATGGCGAAGGATTTGATCACCATAAAAGTCATCCAGTCGTCGTGGAGTGTTCCTTATTTCCAACACCGACTAGTAGGCGATTTGCCCAATGGGCCATATCTTTTCTCCTATAAAACCAACAACGACGCTCGACCGGGCTTAATTGACTTCAGATCTCAGTCGCAATCGCTTGAAACAAAGTGTTCATACATTATATCGCGAATGCTCCTCCATCAACATACATGCGGTGGATATCGTGACCCCTGCGTTAATTTCAATGGTGAGCGGTTCTACCATCTGCGTTGTCCGCGATCAGGCGGGAAAGAGATTTCGCCCACGGAAAACTTTTGGCGATCTTACGCCTAGTCATTCACCGCCATGATTGTATCATGTAGATGGTATCGCCCTTTATCTTTCGGTACTTCTTTCTTGTTTCCAGTCTTTTGCTTATCTTTCCTTCCTTGATGTTTTAACCAAATGGTCCAATCGCCTTCTTTACTAGTTTATCAATCAGTTGGCGCAATTGGACACATTCATTGGTGGTGTGGCCCTTCTGTCCATGCTAGTCGCAGTATCCACTCCCCACGCGCCGATCCTCTGGGGTGCGCATTGGTGGGGGCCTTGGGAAGTTCGCGCCTTCCATCGCGAATATATCCTTTGGAGTCTTGGTCAGCGGGGTATATATGTCATTGTCACGTCCGCTCCCCTGGCTGTGGTAGTTTTTGCTGCGGTTGCTACTCTGGTCAGCGGATTGTCTCCGAGGCCGTTCTTGTGACCTATAGTTTGAGTAACCTTTCTTACTGTCCGCCTCCGCAGCTTCTCCTAGGATAAAGGACCTTGTGCACTTCATAAGTTTATCAAAGGTTTGAGGGACTCTGTTGTTCAGCCTTTTGATGAGTTCTGGGTTATTGATCCCGTTCATGAACCCTGAGATTTTTATTATTTCGGGGCATGCCTTAACATGTATGCACTCATCTTTGTAGCGCCCACATAAGCGCTTGTAGATTCTTCCGGCGTTGTTTGACCTGGCGAGTTCGACGTGGTTTTGGCGCACTTCTTCCTTTGGGTGAAGTTCAGCGAACGCCTTCCGCAGCCTCTTCAAAGCCATCAATGCTTCTGCGTGGAAGCTTACTGAACTAGTTTCACGCGTTTCCCACTAGTGTGGAATTGAACATGTGGCACCACACAGGCTGTGGCCAATTTTCAATGGTAGCAGCTGATTCACCTGTTCCATCATAGGTTTTCACATTGGCGGGCATGTGCCTTCTCTTATCTTCTGAGAAATCGCTGATGCGTCGAGTGAACGCATCCACCTTTTGGCGGCGCCACGGAAGAGACATGTCTTCCTCCTCCTGGTCGCGATATTTTCTCCTGGACTTCCAGTGTCCTGTGTGGAAACGTAGAGGGGGGGTGAATACGTTACCGTTTAAAAACTTTAGATCTTTAGTATCAAATCGCTTATGAAGCTTGTTATAATATGAAAGTACCAATTATTGTTTGTGACTAATATAAAGCATGGTAAACCAAGTTGTCACACAATCATGAGCATCAAACTACATCACAAACAATAGTATAGTGCAAGTATAAAAGTAAAGAGATAAAGAAAGGAAAGTGCAAACCGAACACAAGGATTTATAGTGGTTCGGTCACGGATCTCCTTTCCGCCTACTCCACTCCCGAGTACCCAACTCGAGAGTTACTTCACTAAATCAACAAGCTCCCTTCTCGTGGAGAAAACCTTACAATCGCCGCTACACTTTTTCCGGTACAAAGCTAAATACCGGGTTCTAGTTCGAGGTAGAACCAACCTAACGTCGCTTATACAATATTTCCGACACTAAGCTAGATGTCGAGTTCTTTTACAGGGTACAACCACTCCCAATATGTTTTATGGCCCAACATAATAAACCTTGTGTTTTATGGCACAAACACATAAACCATCTAATCTAGTTTGGTGAAAGTGTTGTTATGATGCAATGATGTTTACACTAATGATCCATGACACAAATGTCTAATGGATATGAATAACTACTTTAAATGAACTTCCATTGATAGAAGCCTTCATGATGAAGATCACAAGCTCCCTAAACTTCTTGTGATAGATCTTCAACTTGTGGTGAGTGGGGATGGCTAGATCTCCAAGATTTCCTTGGTTGATCAAAGAGTATGCTTACAACAAAGATGAATGTTAGAAGCATTATGATCATGATCATTAGGGTGTTTAATGTGTGTTACTACATTGTTAATGATTGATCTAAATGTATGCAAGAAGTGGAGAAGATGTGCTTTGAAGTGGTGAAGAAATGGGAAAACAATGGGCTTCTATTTATAGGCAAAAGTAGCAGAGCGTCCGACGGACCACGGACCCTTAAAAGGGTTCCGTCCTTTATACAATTTGGTGCCGTGGTACACGACATAAAATCTAAAAATCTTTCTTCAAATCTTTCCAAGATATTACCAAATCTTACTAAGATCACATTTGATATATTGAGTGTCAATCTAACCAAAATATTCATGTGATCTTCCAAGGATTTCAAAGATGATGCATGACATGATGTAACATGTATTTCCATTTTAGATTAAAGGTTTATCAAAGTAAACTTGTAAAATGTATTATGTAACTAGTTGATAAAATGTCTAGTTACCTTTTGAAATACTTGTGAATGCAAATGTAAAATGAGGTTCTAAATAGAATGGTTAACCTATTAAAATACTTAGTGACTCTAAACGATTTTAAACATTCTAAATGATTTGTTAATGGGTTTGATCATAATGCCACATAACAAACATGTACGAAACTGTGTTGTAACATACGAGGACTTGAGACATCGAGAGGTGTTGAATGTATGTTGAGACAAATGTAATAACAAGTAACTTGTACATTTTACGTTATGTATTACAAGTTACATGTTTGTCATCAATCAAAACAAACGAGATCTGTAATAGATTAAATATCGTAATATTTGCACTAACATCATTTTTTGTCCTCGTTGTCCGAGGAGTTACCAGAGGACTAGCTTTCCTCTTTCGACGCTTGCGCTTGATTGCCCCTCGTAATCCGCACTTGAAGGGCTTTCACTGGGAGTACCGTCGCCCAAATCATCATGGACCTGCGGCTACCAAGCCTAGCGTTGACATTGGTACCGTCCATCCTCTTCGTGTTCTTCCAGACATCTGCAGTCACCGCTTCATCATTCTCAACTCTCCTCCCAATCTCGTAAACACTGGGTTTGGCGGCTATCCTTCCGCGCTTTTCCTCACGATGACGCGTGGAGATGTCTCATACGGTCAAATTGAGTCGGGCTTGCAGATCCGACCGACCTCTTTTTGCTTCCTCTTGCATGAGAGGCGGCTAAGGTTTTGTAGTTTTGAGACACGAAATCACTTGGCGCTAGTTCCGACATAACCCCTTCTAGAGCAAGGGTGTCTGTTTCTACCACTGGACCCTTGTTTCGTCCAGGTGCATCTGGTGCTTTTGTGAGGTCCGTTTCTAGCACCGATTAGAGGGGAGTGGTAAAAGGGGTATGCAGTGGACCTTCTGTGCTGGTGGTGGTTGTGGTGGCATGGGTTGTCCCCGGGCGTGGTTCCACCGTCAGGAAGACTAGATCTGGGCCTGATCCTTGGTTTTGTAGCATGGTTGTTCCGAGGCCTGTTTAAAAGCGATCCACTTCTTCGCTTCTTCCCATGCATGTCGCCATGTGATCGGTTTAGGTTTCCTTGCTTCGTCATTCTAGTTCTTAGTGAAAGGTCCCACGGATGGCGCCACTTGTTGATCCAAAGTTGGGCGTTCCTTGTTTGGACTCGGTTCCGTATCAATTGGATCTTGATGCTTGAGACTGCGCACTAAGTAAATAAAACACCGTTAGGCTTATCGTGGGATTGTCTCCACGATTATCCTCCGCGTGAGTAAGTAATCGGTTTTAGGGTTTTAGTTGAGAGGTAGGGTTGTAGATCGTACCTTTAATGAGGGCTGGGATTCCCTTTATATACACACGAAACCCTTATTGGTTTCGTGTTCCCTAAACTTCGGCGTATCCCACCTAAGTCGGTTATTAAACACTTATCTCCCAAGATAAGAGATATACGATATCGTAAGCTATAAATAACTTTGGGTTTGGGCCTTCATGAGCCCAAACCGTTATCGGGTTAGCCCAACAGACTGGCTTGCTAATTGATCATTGGTCGGGTTCGTGACCGAATGCGGACTATCGTCATCATTTCCTATGTTATTTTGCTTCATAGGAGGCCGTGTTTGTTGTCCAGGAGTGTTTAGTGGATAGTTTTATGGGTCTTGCTTGACGTTATGGAGAATGGTTGTTGCGTAAATCTATGTGTGTCGAGGTTGGTGTTGTGGGCGTGGTTCAATATTTGGTTCATGTTGATGTTGTTCGTGTTAGGTAGTTTCTTGTTACGCCATATTGGTCGGCTCAATTTGTGGTTCGATGCGGTTCGGATCGTTTGTACTTCATCTGGTCTTGTGGTTTCATATTGGGTTGTGGATTGTGCCAAGTACTTTCGGTTGGGGTCGTATTCTTTGGTTATGTTGTAGAGATCATTTTTTTCCGTCTCAGTAAGTGTCGGTGAGTTGAAGGTCATGAGTAGTTTTGACATATGGTGATCTTAAAATTATAGTTATTCCCTAAGTTAACTGCTTTGACGTATTATTGCGCCACCACTTGATTTATTTTTGTGACCGGAACTGTAATTGAAAACAATCAAAGTATTTTACATATAACTATTAAACATGTATGACATTGAATTATATGAATCATTCTATGGACTATATTATGGCATCTTCATGTATCTTTAATAAATTTGGTTGTATTCGCCTTACAACAATGGTTAGCTTGCATCACTTTTATATCAAAGAAGAAGACTTAGCTTTTATCCCACATTGATAAATGAGAAGAAAATATGTTACTTTATATAGTGAGGTAGGTGCTAATAATTCAAGCTAGTTTGGTGTATCATGTTTTTCGTGGGATTTTGTAAAACCCTAAAAATCTAAAATGCGTGAAAAGACTATTTTGCCCCTTTAAATTAAAACTTTAATTTGTGACCGGAACTGTAATTGAAAACAAACAAAGTATTTTACATATAACTATTAAACATGTATGACATTGAATTATATGAATCATTCTAACTTGTAAATGATTAACCAACGTAATATACGAGATCAATTTACGTTTGCGTCTAAAGATTTAAACCACACGTTTATATATATTGTAACGGGCCGAAAATCTCATAAATTACAAGACATAATACTACAACTTAATAAAGGCCCAACCAAGCTTGAGTTTTATCCCAACCCCCATCCCCCCTTGTCTCGTCCAAAAAGAAAGAAAGAAAGAAAAAAAAAAAAAAGGACCGGTGTGTTTTTTTTACGCTCCATATGTTTTTGCACACACAACAAACCCTAGTTTTCCCTCCCACCCAAAAGTGACGGCAACTTCATTCTTCCCTATGTCATTCGAAAATCACACCAAGAAGGGAGTTTCCAAGGAGGTTTTGATCATGTGGTGTCGATACAAAGGTATGGTAATCGCAATATTGATCTAGGATTCGTTTGGTTTATTATCAAGTCGCATGGTTTGTTTAAAAGGTGTATATAAATTTGTAAGACTGAAAATATCGAAGATTAAACTTGATATGATGATATTAAATCAGGTTGTGTGGCTAACATGGGTCATGGGTGCGTTTGGGTAGGTCAAACATGTGCTTTTATTAGTTTTAATAAACCCTAAAACTGGACAGCATCGTATGTCGAATTTGTGTGTGTCATAGATCGAATTTTATAAGTGCAATAATCTGGGTTTTTGTTGGAAAAGTTTATTTTATGTCTTAGTTAAGTTTTCCAAGTGGTTTGGTCGAATTTGGAGTTGTCTAAGTCGTATTTTTGAATTTTACAAGATCAAGTGTCAAAGCTGAGGAAACGGGTCTGAAATTTAGGTTTGATTCATCTAGGTGTTATCTGATGATACTTGCATGTTTTTGAGTGATTCTTGAGCCTAAATTGTATTACTTTAAATAGCTTTATGGAAATATAAGTCTTGTATCATTTGCAAACCTGGAAGTATGATTTTTATATTTTTGGAGTTAGGGTGTCTGAATCTGAATTGCCGAGTTGAAATTTACGATGTAGTAAATGATTTTTAGTATTTAATCTATGAGGTTCTGGAACTTTTCCTTTGGTGGATATGATGTTTATATATGTTGTGACACCTGTAGCTTTTGGTTTGATATTTTGAGTAGGGTGAGTGTGTTTGTTGGGGCCATACTTTTGGTGTGTGTAAATCTGGGTGAGTTCTGGACCGGTCTGGACTTATGATTTTCCGTAGGCCATTTAGCATGGAAATAGAACCCACCAATTCTTGGAGAGTCTTTTAACTCATATGGGAACCCCTGGGATTTTGTTTGATTTCATTTGAGCTAAGTAAGTATTTTATAAAAATCGCTAAAGTCTGGTCATAATTATGAGTCGATTAGGGTTAAAAGGCGGGGTGTGTTAATCTCTTATTTCATGTGAGAATAGTAAGATTTGGGGTCATTAATAACTGTTGATCAAGCGTATAAGGAACTAGTATTAAGTGTGTTGTAAACATGCATAAGTTATGATTTTATGTAAGAAACTAAGTGTCATGAATTAAAAGTATTGTATGCATGGTTTCATTAAGTTTGTGTTCGAACAATGTTACGTGTGAGTCTTGGTCAATCATGTAAGGTATAGAAGTTTGTGTAAACTGTTTTGAAAGAGAGTCCTAAAATCCGTTCTTGACATTTGTAAACCCTATACTTTGAACAGCGATCATATAAGCCCTCAAATAAGATGTTTGTCATATTAAACCCTTAAGTTTACCATTTATCATTTGTAATCCATAAGTTTGGCTAATTAATGGTTAAGATTCTAAAATGTTGGAATTCGTCCATCACTAAAAATGAGAATATCCCGATAACTCCAAGAATATTAATGAGATTAATCCGTTATAACTTTAATGATGCTAATAAGTATTAAATAAATCATAATCCGTGTAGATTCGTTGAAGGGCGCGACGTTATATCTTTGTGTTCATTCATTCGCTTGCTTTCCTTTTATCGGCTTTAAGGTATGATATTCGACCTTTTTAGTAAAGGTTTTCTCATGATCTCCTTCCTTTGTCATATCTCTTGTGCTTATTAGGATTTCCTATGCCATTGCTATGATTCCTTTTGTTTATGTGAATCTGTTGATCGAACCTCTGTATGTTGAATCTTCTTTGATCGATTTGAACTTAAGATTATGAACATTTGATTATGAACTTCGATTATGAATGTATGATATATGACCGTGATATGAACCTTTGACTTCGAACATTTGATATGAACCCTTTCGATTTGTTTGATCCGTTGTTTATCCGAAACATCCGTTTAGTGAACCATGAAATATCCGATTTGGACTTTATGATATGAAACTTCGATATATATATCCGCTGACCTTATGATGAATTATGATCTGTGTCATTTATGACAACTGTTTGACCTAAGTTAGTTTGATTACTCGAGCCAATATTTCACTAGTCATGGGGTTCCATGTCCGATGATGCATCACCGACACGACTCTAGGCGATAGAGTGATGTTCGCCACGCCCCTTTCATTATCTGCTTATTGATAGTATGGCCACTCATCCGTCTGGGGCGATGGATGCATCCTAGATCCGATCGTTATCCGATATGATTTGTCCGGTGAATGATGTCGTGTGTGCGTCTGGCGTCTTCACAAATTCGGGAGCTAGCTACTCCATTTGTTATTGAGGTCTCCTCATATTATATAAGGTATTCCGAGGTCACCTCCGAATAAGAAAGTTACTCGATATGATATGTTCCGGCGTGGTAGATAACTAAATCAGATCTGTTATTTCGTGTTAGATATTCTGCTTATGATTCCGTATTTGTCAATGTTTCCATTTACATACCGAGTTATTATATGTTTATTGAATGTGTTTATGCTTTGACATGTTTATGTGACTACCGTTTGCCATGCTAGGATATGATTAATATGCTTAAATGTGATTCAGTATGTTGTCATCCACCATTATGTGACCTTGTTGATCTGTATAATGATTATGCTAGTGTATAATTGATTGTTCGTAAGTTCATTATGTATAATTGTTCGGATAATTCGTGAACTTTGATTATCCGTTGGTGTTAGATTCGCTTATGTTTGATCTCGCCATGTTTAAATTCGTCTATACTAAAGTTTGAACCGGGAAATGGTTTAACTTATGATATCGACTTGATAACTTGCTAATTGCTATGCTATGTCTTTTGCTTATTTAGTTATAGTTTTCCTCATGTGTTTTCTATTTGTATGTGTCGCCACGTTTGATCGCTATTGTTCCATTGCTACGATATTGGATAAGTGTGTTAAATGTAGATTAATTGACTTGTGTAAAGGACATGTTTACTTCTAGTAGTTGTTTCGCTAGCTTTCGTATTTCATTTGACTTATATGTACTTAAATTGCACGATTCATTAATTGCACGCTGATTATGATGTGCTTGATTTGTGTCATCAATATGCTATGTGTTTGTTCTTATTTGTTGTTTGTTCTTCCGGATTACGTGTTCGTGTTTCGCAGAATCCTCGATGATTCATTATCCTCATTCCACTGTGACTTCGTTATTCGTTTCTTTATTTCGCTTCGTATTTGCTTTTTGTTTAGTTTTCGTTTTGTTATATCCATTCACTGGCTTTATAAGCTCGGCCGCATTTTCTTTTCCCTGGCGGTGTTAAGCATTCAAGATGAGCTTATGGGATAGCTGATCTGGGTTGAGAGTAGAGCTGAGAGCAAGATTTGGCCATAGAGATCTTAGATTTATTTTGGTTATTAAGTTATTTATGTTTTTCTTTTGAAAATTTTGTAAAGGCTTCCGCTATTGTATAGTATTTAAAGTTCTGATATGAAACCGTATTGTGACATCTTTGCCCTTGTCGGGTTGGGGTGTTACAGATTTCATGTGCGTATGACACTTGTATCATATGTAACAGGTAAACCCTCGAAAATTTGTATACTTTGTTAACTTTTTATATTCACTTTTGTTTTTTCCACATTTTTGTTTTTCGTCACTTCCACCACTAATTTGTAAACTTTGTTAACTTCTTATAATCAATTTTGTTTTTCAACCTCTCACTTTTCTTTGTAGAACAATTGTAATATTTGCTAACTTTTTATATTCATTTTTGTTTTTTCGTCTCTCACTTTTCCTTATAAAAGATTTGTAACATTTGCTAAAGTTGATATCCCCTTTGGCTTTTATCAAAAGAAAGAAGATTTTGTAAACAAAGGTGATAAGAAGGGAAGACAATGATTTGAAATTCTTGGAGTGAAATTAAGAAAATTGTTTGATTCACAATGTCAAAAGTCATATTTACACTCGATAAGGGTTGTCCCTATCCCATAGCCCATAAAACCTTCACCAATGTCTCAACACATATTAATAGATTGGTTTATGTGCGCTAAGTGGCGGCAAATAGTTTGTTATATTTGTGATTATTGGTTTGTTGTTGTCGATCAATGTCTCAACAGTCATGAACGTTTTAGATGATGGTGGTAGAAGAGGGTAAGAGGTGGTGTTGTAAGTAACAGTAAAATAGTGATAGCTAGTCACATTTTCATTTTGCGTGGGAAAAGAAAGTCTTTGGTTACAATTTTTATGTTAATGGAACTTGAGGATTAGAAACCTTTATGAAACATTAGAGATTTCGTACCTAGTAAATAAATTAAAAGTATATGCTAAAAAAAAAATATATATATATAAGTAAATTAAACTAGAAATTAAATTTTTTACAAGATGGAAAATCCCGACGTGTTTATGAATGATAACATGGCAGATTAAATGCCACGTGTTCAAGAAAAATGCCGGCTGGAAAGGCCAGCGTGGCAATAAGTTTATGAGTAACACACGGTTCACATCCCCTTTCTTCATTATTCGGAAAAGTTTTACGTTTCTGCAGATCTGGGAGAAAACCGTTTCCAATCCAAAAAATTACACCAAATCAAAATCAAAGAAACAGGAGGAGGTATCCAATATCATTCTGGACACGGTGAGATTGAAGATTGCATCGCTCAAGTTCAAGGAAAGTGCTCAAGTGGTCAAGCTCAAGCAGACATGGAAAATTGCGGTTAGAGATACAAATTTCTGATTATTTCTTCATGTAATCATATGAGCTTTTAGGTGTTTTTATCTTGGTTGTCATGGATCGAGGGTGTTTGGTCCATGTAGTTTTTGTTCTAAGAGTAGTTCATTGCTACTTTTCGTGTTCTTAAACTATATTAATTTTAATATATTCAACGGGTACTATCCCTTTACCAAAAAAAAAAAAAAAAAAAAATTTCTAGAGTGAAAATAATTATTATTTCTAATTCTCAATGTTAAAGGCATATATATTATTTATGATAAGGGTTGTCACTAACTTTTATCTTCCGTTTCACTTTTATTGATAGAAAGAAGATCTGCATAGAAGTGATAAAGAGGGAAGACACTAATTTGAAATTCTTGGGAGTGAAAATAAAAATGGTTTGATTCACAACGGTAAACCTCCACCAATGACAACAACTCCCAATATAGCCCTTAGCTTCGGTCCAATATCAGTAACATTAGGCACCTGTCAGTGACAAAACTAAGTTAAGCATGAGGAATATAATTAGATAACGTATAAGATATATACACGAAGCAATCTTTTTGTTCCGATGTACATGAAAATACAAGGACTAAAACAGAATAACAACGGTAAATTGGGATTGTGTTATTCTACACAAACAACTTTCAATTTATATCTATAGTGAAGTGTTATCTTCCCTTGTGGAATGAGATTTGTGAGCTTCATTGACTCCTCTATAATGGGCCGTGTAAAAAAGCAGATCCGTTTTCAGAGGATAACAAGAAACTAACAATAAGCAATATGAAAGTTACCATTTCGTCCATTTCTAATTAAAAGGTCAAGTACATGTTAGCTGAATGTACGGTCAACGTATATGTTACGCAGGAGAAGGGTTGTCGCTATCCCGAATCTATGTTGTAGCATATAGCTAATAGAAGCCCTATGCAAAAGCTTATGTTATAACTAAACACAACGATCTAAGATATATAAAACCAACCATTAAAAGTCAAAACATAATAAATTGTTTTTACATATCTATACTACCTTATAATAGAGGAATGAATCTCTCTCCTCATGGTCTTAATATTAAGACTTACAAAATACAAAGTCTATTGTACAATACACAATGCACTATTAATAATCTTTCTTATCAATCTTAATTTTAAGACTTACAAGTCTTAAAGCTTAATGTACAAAATACAAAGCATTATTAATGTGGTCAAGATATTTAATGTAGTCAACTAATAAACATGTCAATAAATACAATTATTGCAGTTATTAAAACACCTTTTACACAATAAATACAAATTATCAAGCATATTGTACAACCAACTTAAACACAATTCGTGCATTAAATGTCACTAATACAAATAATAAAGCACATTATACAAATGCTCAAGCCCGAACGGGCACTGAGCCAAATGGGCCCGAGCGCGAATGGGTACAGTACAAACAGGGTCGAGCCCAAGGGCACGGGCCAAACGGGTTCGAGCTCGAAAGAGAACGGGCCAAATAGGCTTGAGCCCAAAAGGGCACGGGTTAAACAAAATTTTTGATCCCCATAAATTTGTTGTCGAAAAGAAAATAATATACTAAAATACATGATTCACCGGAAAGTTTTATTTCAAAGTACTCACCGCCGCAACGCGCGAGTACCATGCTAGTGGCATCAACAATTTTTGTTGGAAGTTAATTTTGAGACTCAAATATATAACGCGGTGTAAGTTTTGAGGCCCCTAAAGATATGAGGCTATGTACAAAAGTACACCACCGTATACGGTTGTGCCGCAGTCAAAGAAAGAGCTTGAACTATCAAATTAGATGTTGTTATTAAAAACAAATACAGTGTTTTAGATATAATTATCAAACATGTATGAATAATTTGGTCGTATTCACCTTGCAACAACGATTAAAACATTCCAGTACATTAGTAGCTTTTAGGATACGCAGTTTGACAGTAATGCTTGAAACTCGAAAAGAAATCTCAACAAATCTTAACTTTAACTACTGGATTCTATAACCAAAAACAAAATTGTCCAAATTTGAAGTGCTACCTTCCATTGTGGCTTGATATTTACTAGCTACATTTTTCATAGATGCAATACCCTTTTCTATTGTTTTTACCTGAAACATGAGGGTGGCGTAAAAAATGGATCTGTTTTCGAATACATGAGAGTTGAATGTGTGATGAACGTATATATTACGCACGATATATAAGGCCGGGTTATCGCTATCCTGAATCGATGCTCTAGCTGAGCTAATAGAGGCCCTAGCAAAAGCTCATGATCAAACTTCATATTTAATAGATTTTAGAATAAAATACCCCATTGGTCCCTTACTTGTCCAGATACATCACCAAGGGACAAAACTTGGGATTTTAGTCGCCAGTAATCCAAACTATGGGTTTTTGAGGACAAACTGGTCCCTTTTGACCCCTTGACCCGTTCTTTGTTAGTCAACACCGTTATTTGCTTTCTTTTTTTGTTTTTAGCTAATGGCATAATGGTCATTTCATATGTTTCTTCTACTTTCCTCCCCTCCCTGTTTTGATTACCAAACATCACATACACACTTCATCTCCACAAATGAGTAAGAATAAATAAATCATCAGTAGCAGACATCAATCTCTCATATCTCATCATACACATCGTCCCAAAAAGGTCAAGAAAGAACGACGTCGTATACGTGTTGGCGTCCCTTTCTTTACTCATTTGTTTTGCCTGCCATTCCAAACACACATTTATTACCTACTTTATTTACTACTCACTTCTGTTCGTACAAACAAACAAATCTCATTCCCTCAATCAATTGATTCTCCGTATCATCATATTCACTATTCAAAACAAAAAAAAGAATCATTTTACTTTAATCCAGTTTAATTTTACAGGTTGGTTTTGATATCATTGATCTTAATTACTTTTAGTTTGGACTACTCGCGACTAAAATCCGAAGTTTTGTCCCCCACTGAAGTATTTGGACAAGTTTAAGGACCAACGGTATATTTTAGTCTAGATTTAACATCTATAAAATTATAGCATCAACAATTTTTGTTGGAGTAAATATGAGAGTCAAATATACAAAGTGGTATAAGTTTTGAGGCCACTAAAGATATGAGGCTTTGTACAATAGCACAACTTGCATACAATATATATGGTTTTGACACAAACGAATAAAAAGCTTGAACTATCAAATCATATGTTGTTATTGAAAACAAACATAGTATTTTACATATAACAGCTATACATGTATGCCATTAATTTATATCAATCATTACATGGACTATATTATGGTTTCTTCATGTGCTAGACCATCTTTAATAAATTTGGTTGTATTCGCCTTACAATGGTTAATGCATATACTACTAGTTACGGTAGCTTTTATCCTACATCGATAAATGAGAAGAAAATATGTTACTTTATGTTGGAATTATATAACATGACAATCAATAAATAATCACAAAACATCAAAGTATACATGCGGAAGCGTCTAGGAAATATTAACGAATAATTACTTAACATAGACAAGAATATGCGTACCTTTCTTGATTCTAGCCGAACAAGATTCAAATCTAGAAACTAGCAATAGGACGAACCCTAATTAGGGTTTATAGGATTATGTGAATTACCCCTTACGGTTTTGTAATTCAATCCAAGAATACTAACAATAATGTGTTAGTACCATTTTCTTGTACACACGTACTAAACCGAATTAAAGTAATGCTTGTTTTGATTAAACAAATAACTTTGATTTGGGAAAAGTTATGGATCGATCCCTAAGAGAGGATGTCGACCGGTTTTAGCAAACACACACACAAAACAAGTTTTAGGTTTAGCTAATGAATACAAGAGTTAAATTACAAACACCCTTGGTTTTGTATTCATACTCAAACAAACTTGGTGAACAAGTTGGCTAAGGATTGGTTTATGAAACCATATGGACGATCGGCCATGGACTCCCACAAGGGATTCTAGAACCTTCTCGATCTCCAATTTCATCTTTAGTCCTTCCCAATTATATTTAACGACCGTTAGTCCATTATAACTAATTACTTAACGTCCGTTATAGTTATTTCGTTTAATTAATAAATAAATATAACTATTACATTTAATTATTAACTTTAATTCTCATACGTAAAGTGTGCAATTCCGTGGTCTCGAGTTCGATCCTAACACACGTCTATTAACTTATGTCCATTAAACCAACACTTTATATAGTGAGGTATGTACTAGCAACTCAAGTTGAGTTTGATGTATTATGTTCTTAGTGGGATATATCATTCACATGAAGGATCATCATGTGGAGAATGTAGCCTCCTCGACTAATTTGTACATTACGCTAACTGTTTTTTTATTCATATTTGTTTTAACGTCACTCTTACTTCCTCGACTAATTTGTACACTTAGCTAACTTTTTTTATTCATATTTGTTTTAACGTCACTCACTTTTCGTTGTAAAAATTTTGTAACATTTGCTACCTTTTTAAATTCATTTTTGCTTTTTCGTCTATCACTTTTCATTCTAAAAGATTTGTAACACTTGCAAAGTTTTTATATTCTCTTTCGCTCTTATCAACAGAAAGAAGATTTTGTAAAGAAATGTGATAAAGAGGGAAGACCTTGATTTCAAATTCTTGGAAGAAAAAAAAAAAAAAAAAAAAAAAAGTTGTTTGATTAAGAGGGTGAGATCAATAAAGATCACATAAAAATTAAAGATCGAATGGATCATTCTCAACCATTCATTTTGATCAAATTAATTAAATTCATTTTCACCCTTATATTAAAAAATTAAATATCTCACAAACCGTTAATAGTTAGATAAAACTAATTATACCATTGCGACAAGAATAAAATTATCTTCTATAGAGATCCAATATTATATACTTTTTAACTTATTTTTATCGTTTTTGGGTTTCAATATATTACACTTTAAATGAAAATTTTAAAATACTCTTTGTGTTAACACAACCCGTAAACCCTAAAACCCTAACCCTAAACTTAAAAACCCAACCCCTAAACCCTAAAAACCCTAACCCCAAACCCAAAAACCTTAACCCTAAACCCTAAAACCCTAAACCCCTAAAACCCTAACCACTAAACCAAAAACCTAAACCCTATCCGCTAAACCGTAGAAACCTAAACACTTAACCCCTAAAAGATTAACCCAAAAGTCAAACCCTAAACCCTAAACGCCTAAACCCTAACCGTAAACCCTAAACCCACAAAAAGTCGGAAAAAAAAATTTCGTCGAAAGTATATGATGTAGATATCAAATTAAAGGTAATTTTATGCTTGTCGTGATGGTATGATTAGTTTCGTCTAACGATCAATGGTTTGTAAGATATTTAGTTTTTAAAAATGAAGGTGAAAGTTTATTTTATTGTTTTGATGAAAAAATGAGTGGTTGAGAATGGTTTATTTGATCTTTATTGAACCAAACTCTTGATTAACAATATCAAAACGCATATTTACGCAGGATAAGGGTTTCAGAGCCTATAGAACCTTCACTAATGACAACACCTTTCTTTCTATCCGTCGGCTTCAATCCAATATCTGTAACGTTAGGCACCTGTTAGTGACGAAAACTAAACTAAGTTGAGCATGAAGAATATAAATAGATTAGATAACATATAAGAATTATTCATTTTATCGAGTAGGATACATTTTAAGATGACCTTTTGCTGCCTCGGGAACTACAAGCTTGTTAAAAACCTTGGCCTCCTGAGGAATATAAATTTTGCACAATTCTAATATCAAAAGAGGTAAAATAAAAACAATATGTTACTATAAGGAAAAGGGATGAAAGGCGTCTGAAGTGTCTCTTGAGTGCACCTCATTTACTCTCAAAAGATGGCAAGAAGTGCCTTTCAGCTAACCCGGCCCTTGTTAGCATGTACAAAATACGATATCCTTTTATGACCCGTTACCCAACCCGCCCATTTTTCCATACCTTCCCAACACCAAGATGTCCTCCGTCCACAATGCCTTCTTCAACTACATCAAGACATGCTTGGTGAAGTTGCCCATTCTCTATAAATTTCTGTCTCACAACCTCAATTATCAGTAGTGCTTAATATTGAGAACCAATCTTGTCTATTCTGTCAAGGGACAGGACCAAGGATTACACTTTTCGCAATGTCTAATGCCCATTGCCTAGAGACTTTAAGCAAGTCTTCAGGATGTACAATAGCATCGATTAGACCTAGCTCTTTCCATCTTCAGATGGTATCATTGTTCCACTTATGTCACACAAAGAAACCTTATCCTATAAGTATGCGTAGCAGTGTAGCAATTATAGACGATTACAATTACATATAAGGAGAGACCTGGATAAACATTCCATTCCAGTACATAAATAGATGTTCAGATCGCAGTTTGAAAGTAATACTTGAAACTCAAAAATTAGTATCAGTTACAAAATCTCAACAAATCTTGGAACCATGGTAGTATGTAGCTTTAACTACTGGATTCTATAACCGAAAACAAAATTTTCTATATATGAATAAAGCAATAAAGCATTCTTAATTTGATGTTTAAGTCTTCATGTATTAGACAAGATCTATTTGGCAATGTTCTTCGGTAACTCTTGCATATACTCTCGGTTATAGTGGTCCATGATAAGATGTACGTACACTCTGCAAATACATATTTATATGCTACACATCGAATAAAACTATATTTAAAATTTGATTCTAGCATCTTTATTCACAGAAATCAAATCATACTTTTAGTTGGGGTTGAAATGGGCCGGGTTGGAGGTTGAGCCACCGCAAACACTTTTCGTCTTCCAAAACGGTTTTAGGCAAATTGTATGAATGTATATAGGAGGTTGAGCTACTGTCGTAAAAAACCAAAGATGAATGTTAAATAATGAGTAGGAGTTATGCTTTTTCCCGCATAGATATATGAGAAAAAAGTATATTGCTTTATATAGTGAGGTATGTTTCATTCATTAAAGTTAAGTTTGGTGTAGTATGTTATCCTTTGAATCTGAAGTCCCAATTGCCTTATATGCACTTGGGAGTTCCGATTCCTTGGATAATTTGTACACTTTGTTAACTTTTATATTTCCGCCTCACTTTTGGTTGTAAAGATTTGTAACATTTCCTAACTTTTTTATATTTCCGCCTCACTTTTTGTTGTAAAACATTTGTAACATTTCTAACTTTTACCCAAAAAACATTTCTAACTTTTATTTTGCTTTTGTTTATTTTTCATTATTCATTGTAAAGATTTGTAAATTGTTTACTTTTACGTTCTCTTTGCTTTTATCAAAAGAAAGAAGACTTTGCAAAGAAATGTGATAGAGATAAGGCATCGATGGATAAAGATAATTATTTAAACAAACTTATTTTTCAGTCTTTTCAGAATGGCCCAAACATAACACAAAGCCATCTTTTGGTTCCGATGCACGCTAAAACACGAGTAAAATGGAACAACGATGGTAAACTGGGATTGCCTTATTCTACACGAAACAACTTTCAATTTTTATCTATAGTCAAGTGTTACCTTCCATTGTGTAAGTTTTGGCAGGCACACATTTTGAGACTCAAATATATAACATGGTGTAAGCTTTGGAGCCCCTAAAGATATGAGGCTATGTACAACAATACACCATCGTAGACGATTGTGCCACAAACGGAGAAATAGCTTGAACTATTAAATTATATGTTGATATTGAAAACAAATGAAATTTACTACATATAACTATTAAATATGTATAACATTAATTTGTATGAATCATTATATGGACTATATTATGGCATCTTCATGTGCTAGGCCATTTTTAGGAGTTTTGGTTGTAAAGTTGTAATCACCTTACAACAATGGTTAAAGTATAGCTTCTATCAGTTTTTGTATTAGAGATAACTTTTATCCCACATCAATAATTGGAAAGAATACATGTTTCTTTATATAGTGAGGCGTTCACTAATAATTTAATTTGAGTTTGATATAGAATGTTCTTCATGGAATACAATGATAATTGACGAATAATTTGTTACAAGATACGAGTGCCTGGCATGTTTGTAACTCTCTTCAAAAATTTCGCGGGTTTGTCGATCAACTATTTTAAATAACATACCAATAATTGTACGAAAATTTTAGGGTAAATGACAAAAAAATGCATCGAACTTGACACTTTTTGTGATTGTATGTAGCCAAATATTTTTTTTCTTATTGTGTGTACTGAACTTTCAATTTTCGATCATTGTGTGTATTTTATAACTTTTCTGCCATGTAAAATGACCATTTTACCCTTCAAAATTAAAAAAAATGAAGGGTAAAATAGTCACAAAACACACACAATGATCGGAAATTGAAAGTTCTATACACACAATAAGAAAAAAAATAGTTGGCTACACACAATCACAAGAAGTGTCAAGTTCGGTGTATTTTTTTTGTCATTTACCCAAAATTTTAATGAAACTTGCGTTATAATCGTAATTCACTCATATTGCGTTATATCGTAACTCACTCATATTAGGTGCTTAACAAAATACATTTAATCCAAATGTAACATAAAATCTAAGTAGTATATTTATTTTTAACGCATACCAATAATTGTACGACAATTTTAATGAAACTTGCATTATAATCGTAATTCACTCATATTGCGTTATATCGTAACTTACTCATATTAGGTACTTAACAAAATACATTTAATCCAAATGTAACATAAAATCTAAGTGGTATATTTATTTTTAACGCCTTATATACTTAAACATGTTCGTAATCCAAATGTAACATAAAATCTAAGTAATATATTTTATGTTCAAAGCCTTATATACTTAAACGGGTTTACGTGTTGACATGTTTAATACTTACTCAACCCAAACACGACTTGTTTATTAAACGGGTGAACCTATTTTTAAATCGAAGTTTAACTTCGTGTCGTTAATCGTGTTGTGTCGAGAATTGCCACCTCTAATCCACTGTGCCATACACTCATCTGTTTATACATCTTTTCACCTCTTCTTTCCTATGTTATTTTGCACTATAGGAAGAGTGTACTCCAGCGAGTGTTTAGTCGCAAGTGTTATGGGTCTTGCTTGGCGTCTTGGGGAATGGTTGTTGTAGAAAGCTGTGAGGGTCGAGGTTCAATTGTTGTGGATCGTGGTTCAATATGCAGTTGATAAGGTTATGGTTTCAAGTTTTATGCCATTCATATGTGGGTAAGGCCATTTCAACAAGTGTTGTGGGTCGAGGTTCGAGTGTTGCGGGGTCATGGTTTTAAAGTTGTGGGTCGAGCTAGCACACATCGGTTTGTAGTTCGTTTTGGGCTATGTATGGATTTGTGGTCTTGTTGACGTTGTTCAGGTCAGGTAGCCTCGTGTTACGTCATATGGGTCAGTTTGATTTGTGGTTCGATGCGGTTCGGATTGGTTTGTTGTTCATGCGGGTCTTATGGTTTCATATTTGGTTGTGGATTGTACCGATGTACTCGGATGGGGTCGTGTTGTTGGTTAACCGTTAAGATCCTTTTTTTGTCTCTCCGTAAGGGTCGGTTCGTTGATGGTCATGGGTAGTTTTGACATGTGATGGTCTTGCAATGATATGTGTTCCCTAAATTAAGTGCTTCTACGTATTAAAGCGCCACCACATGATTGTTTGTGTGGCCGGAACAATTTGATTTGAGCTTTTGACGGGTTTTAGTGTCAAGGTCGTGGTAGGTTTTCCACTCGTTTCAATACTTTATATTGGGCGATGCCCTTATGTGCTTAGGTGGTATGCTAGGTACAATTAGCGAAGGTTCCTCCTTTAATTGTTTTGATCTTCATGTAGATGTAAGGATTGTTTGGATAAAAGAAGTTGTTTAGGGTCGTGGTAGTTGTTTAGTGGCGTGGAAGTGTTTGGAGTCATAATAGTTTCTTAGGGTTAAGAGCTTATTGTAAGGAGTCAAAACTAGCTCGACAGCTAAGGTGCTTTCTGGAACTCGGCTAGGTGTTTGTCGGCGAGAGGAACTGCGAAAGGTGTTATGCTTTCGTGGTTCTATCGGGTTAGTGTTAAGTAGGTGATTTAGCCCTCTATCGAGAGGGAAGAGGGAATGTTGTTATTGAAACAAATACAGTATTTTACATATAAATATTAAACATGTATGACATTAATTTATATGAATCATTTTATGGCATCTTCATGTGCTAGACCATCTTTAATAAATTTAGTTGTATTCGCCTTACAACAACGATTAATGTGTATAATAGCTTCTATCACTTTTTTTGTGAAAGAAGAAGAGCTAGCTTTTATCCCACATTGATAAATGCGAAAAGAATATGTTACTTTATATAGTGAGGTATGTACTAATTATTCAAGTTGAGTTTGGTGTATTATGTTCTTCGTGGAATTTTATGTTGACATGATACTTGTATCATGTGCAAAAGAAAACCCGCGACAAATTTGTACACTTTGTTAACTTTTTTATTTTACCAGGGTGAATCCCTTTTACCCACTTTGATAACTTTTTATATTCACTTTTGTTTTTCCGTCACTTACCAACAAACTTAGCCAAACACCCCAAATAAGCTTTTCCAAACACCCTAAGTTTGAAGTTCAAAATCAAGATTTGTTTTCATGTATACGTTACGAATCACAAACTGATTTGCCGTCTTCTTTCGTGTGTCTATTTGCAGATAAGAGAGTCATGAATGCTCCAGATCGTATGAGCGATTTGTGGTTCCCGAGGGCACCGAGAAGTAAAACCTCTCACTTCCATTTGCCCATCATTTTCATGTTTATACATTTACCAACTCTTTTTACATGTTTATTCGGTGGCACACGAAAGGGATACAAAGATCATAAATGCAGCCACCGAGAGAAGACCATACCATAGGGAACATTATTCGCATGTATGCCTTCTTTAACTTTAACATAATTATTCGATAGTTAACACTTAGTTTCATTAAAACAAATTTAATTGGGTGAACCTGTATTATACAAACAGCAGTTGCACGAGGATCCACAACTAATTTGTAAACTTTTAACTTTTATATTCATTTTGTTTTCCGTCTCTCACTTTTCGTTGTAAAACAATCGTAACATTGCTAACTTTTAAATTCATTTTGTTTTTTCGTCCTCGCCGCTTTTGTTGTAAAAGATTTGTAACATTTGCTAAAGTTTATATTCTCTTTCACTTTTATCAAAAGAAAGAAGATTTGGTAAACAAAGGTGATAAAGAGGAAGACATTGATTTGAAATTCTTGAGTGAAATTAAAAAATTGTTTGATTCACAATGTCAAAATGCATATTTACGCTAGATAAGGCTTGTCGCTTTCCTAGAGCCCATAAACCCTTCACCAGTCACAGCACCATTCTTTATAGCCCTCGGCTTCAGTCCAATATCAGTAATGTTAGCACCTTTTAGTGACGAAAACTAATTTGTGCGTGAAGACTATAATTAGATAACATATAAAATATATACATTTTATCGAGTATGTTACCTTTGAGGTTGCATGCCGCATGCTGTGAAAAGAACAAGTTAATTAGATGACCTTTTGTTCCCTCCGAAACTACAAGCCTATTAAAAACCTTGGCCTCCTGAGGAATATAAAGTTTGTAGAATTCTAATGTCATACCAAATCACTTATCTATGAATATTTTGCCTTTAACTGTTCAAACAAGGTAAAATAAAAACAATATATAAAGAAGCGGGATGAAAGGCGTATGAAGTGTCTCTTGAGTGCACCGCATTTACTCCATCATTTGAAAAAAATATGAGTTTTGTAAATACCTTTTACAAACTATTTATAACAAAAAATAATAGCAAGAAGTGCCTTTCAGCCAACCTGACTCGTGTTAGCATGTACAAAATAAGACATCCTTTAATGAGCCATTACCCAACCGGCTCATTTTGCCATACCTTTCCAACACCAAGATGTCCTCCATCATTTACGGTTCTGTCACAATCGAAGAAAAAGCTTGAACTATCAAATTATATGTCGTTATTGAAAACTAATACAATTTATTACATATAACTATTAAATATGTATGACATTAATTTATATGAATAATTTTATGGATTATATTACGTGTCCTCATGTGCTTGACCATCTCATTAATAAATTTGGTTGTAACAACGCTTAAAGCATATACTAGCTTGTATCACTTTTTTATTAAAAAAGATAAGTTAGCTTTTATCCACATCGGTAAATGAGAATAAAATGTGTTACTTTATATATTGAGGTATGTACTAATTACCCAAGTTGAGTTTGGTGTATTATGTTCCTCTTGCAATACATTGTTCACATGACAAACTTGTTATGTGACAAAATATTGAAAGGATAATTTGTACACATTGCTAACTTTTTTGTATGTTTTTTCGTCTCTTGCTTTTACATATTTACTTTTTTTTTCGTCTCTAGATTTTCAACTTTTTCGTTGTAAAAGATTTATAATTTGCTAACTTTTTATATTCTCACTCGCTTTTAGCAAAAGAAAGAAGATTTTATAAAGAAGGGTGATAAAGAGGGAAGACACTAATTTGAAATTCTTGGGAGTGAAAATAAAAGTTTGAAATTCTTTCAATTAAAAGTATAATGGCTATAAGCTGTCTTACATGAATATATTTGTATTTTCCATCATGTAATAAATTAGCTAAATTTCTACGTTTAATTTATTTACTAAATCTCTACTATTTTATAAAGGTTTCTAATCCTCAAATTCCATTAACATCAAAATTTTAACCAAAGATAACACATATAACTTTTTTTTTTCACGCCAGATAAAAATGTGACACTATCATTGTTTTACCATATCTTGTACCACCATTATCTAAAACCGTCTATGTATGTTGAGACTTGAGTCATTGACCGACATAAACAAACCAATAACCACAAACACCACAAATTATTTGCAAATACTTATGCGCAGCTTGCCTTGGTATTACTTGGCTTATTCAAGTCGAGTTGGTTGTTACGAGTTGATTGAATCGAGTTCAATCAGTTGTTTTGAGAAACATAAGTAATAACCCAACAGGAAAAATTGTGAATTAATTTCACATTTCTTATTTCTATTGTAAGGTGGCTTTATGGTTTAAGAAGGTCTTGAATTCGAACTTTGTTGAATAAATAGTTTATTGTTAACATAACTAAAAGTTGAAAACAATTACGATAACCTGTTATCTGCGTACGTAAAAAACAAAAAAGAATTATAACTTTTCCTAAGTATCCAAAAGAAAATATCATTCTTGTTCAGCCATTTTCCTATTAAGTATTATGTAGATTACGTTTGATAAGAGTGCAATGAGTCAAATCAAACTGACATCTCATTGTTACATCAGCACTTCTTTTCCTTTCACTTTATTTTCACTCATACATTCAAAAACACAATTCTCGGTAACTTAAGTCAAAAACCCGTTTTAAAAAACTCACCATACCAATTAAAACAAAAACTCATCACAAAACCCCAATTAAAAAAGAAAACAATACTCTTCATTTGGCTAAAGCCAAATATTTGGCGTGTGGTTTGGACCAAGACCGTCTTTGATACCGTGCAAGATGGGTGATTGTTTAGGGCCCCAAAAATTTTAAGGGCCTCAAAGTTTGTTCCGTTTAAAAATTATATACATGTGTACACATTTTTCACGCAAAGAAAAAAGAATTTATGTTAGAAAATATCTTAAAGGAGTACTAGTAATATATTGAATGTTTAGATAACAACTAATTGCATTTTATTTCTAAGAAACAGTGACACCTTATACATAACATTATTTCTCGAAAGGCCTATCTATGTAATTTCATCAAAAACCCTCAAATTTTTCAAAAATTCAGGGACGACCTTGGGTTTTACGAGAGATACCCGGTGTAGTAGCTTAGCTTGGCGCAAGGGGCATGTCTAGGGGTGGAAAGGAGCCGAGCCGAGCCCGACCCCGAGCCTGCCAGTGCTCGAGCTCTACTCGTCTCGTTTAAGTTTTAAAAAGCTCGAGCTCGGCTTGTTTCGAGCCTTAAATTTTAAAAGTTTAAGAAAGATATTTATGTAATTACAAAAGTTTGATAAAGATATTGACGTAATTTTAAAAGTGAAAAGGACATTTATGTAATTTTAAACTTTAATAAGGATATAAATGTAATTGCCCCTAAATTATATGAATAATCCTATGTACTATATTATGGCGTCTACGTGTGCTAATCTTTAATAAATTTGTTTGTATTCGCCTTACAAAAATGGTTAAAGCATATACTAGCTTCTATCACTCTTTTATTAAAAAAGAAGAGTTAACTTTTATCCCATATGAATAAATGAGAAGAAAATGTATTACTTTATATACTTAAGTATGTATTATTATCCAAGTTGAATTTGGTGTATTATGTTCCTCGTGGAATAGAATGTTTAGATGAACCATCAATCATCTGGTCTTATATCACACAGATAATTTGTACCCATTTCTAACTTTTTGTTCTCTCGTCTCTTGCTTTTTCACTTTTTTTGTTTTTTGTTTTTTTTGTCTCTCGATTTTTCATTTTTTCATTGTCAAAGATTTGTAATTTGCTAATTTTTATATTCTCACTCGCTTTTATAAAAAAAAAGAAGATTTTATAAAGAAGGGCGATAAAGAGGGAAGACGCTCATTTGAAATTCTTTTGAGTGAAAATAAAAATTGTTTGAAGTTCTTGATCCCAAAACTATAATGGCTATAAGCTGTCTTACATGAACATATTTTGTATTTTCCATCTTGCAATAAATTAGCTAAATTTCTATGTTTAATTAATTTATTTACTAGGTGCAAAATCTCTACTATTTTACAAAGGTTTCTAATCCTCAACTTCCATTAACATCAAAATTTTAACCAAAGATAACACATACGAGTATAACTTTTCTTTTCACGCCCGATAAAAATGGGACACTATCATTCGTTTAGCATATCTTGAACCACCATTATCTAAAACCGTCCATGATTGTTGAGACGTTGACCGACACAAACAAACCAATAATCACAAACACCACAAATTATTTGTAGCCACTTAGCGCGGTTGCCTTGGTAGTACTTGGCTTATTCAAGTCGAGTTTTTCAAGTTACGAGTTGATTGAATCGAGTTCAATCAGTTGTTTTGGGATAAATAAGTAATAACCCAACATGAAAAAAATTTGAATTAATATCCCATTTCTTATTTCTATTGTACGGTAGCAGGGGCGGAACTACATACAAGTTAGGGGGTGGCGGTGGCCTCCATGGTTCGGCTAAAAATAACAATTTTTAGTGTAAAATTGTTTTATGACCATTTTATTAAAGTACACCCCATTACGAAATCAATTGCCCCCACCTTAAAATCAAAAAAATGTAAAAACCTTAGATCTCTATCTTAATATTAAAAATATAAGTTTTCAGTGTAAAAAATTTCTTTTCATGACATTTTTATTAAAGTGCATCACGAATTTTATCAAATTTTTTTTTGCCCCCCGTCTTCTAAAATCCTGGGTCCGCCACTGCGATAGCTCGAAGGTTTAAGAAGGTCTTGAACTCGAACTTCGTTCAATAAATAGTTTATTCTTAACATAACTAAAAGTTGAAAACAATTATTGAAAATCTGTTAACTGCGTACACAAAAAACAAAAAAGAATTTTAACTTTGCCTAAGTATCCTAAAAAATTACTACGTACTACTTTAGCATAGGGTGTAGTGACTCAAGTTAAACTGTCATCTCATTACTACCTCAACATTTCTTTTCTTTTTTTTTCACTTTAATTCACCCACACACTTAGTGCGGTTTACCTTGCTAGTGCATCTCTAATTCAAGTCAACTTGGTCAAGTTTAAGAGAGACTTGAACTCAGATTTCGTTGAATAAAATAATTTATCATTAACATAACTAAAAGTTTAAAAACAATTACTAGAAAACCTATTAAACGTACATCAAAAACAAAAAACGAATTTTAACTTTCCCTAAGTATCCTACAGAAAATATCATTATTATTTATTTATGTTGCGTAAAGGGTTTATACCCGGTGAATATATTGAAAAAATGATTAGAGTTCATGTACATGGAGGAGTGGTCATGATCCACCCTTCAAAATAAAAGACAATGGGATTTGAACAAACCCAAACCACACCAACCATAACCAAACGAACTAACAGTCGCATGAAATGAAAAAACATAGCTAGAGTTCATGTACATGGAAGAGTGGTCATGATCCACCCTTCAAGAAACTATCACTTTTTATTACCGTAAAGAAGAAGAGTTAGCTTTCATCCCACATCGATAATTGAGAAGAAAATGTGTTACTTTATATTGTGAGGTATGCATTAGTTATTAAGTTGAGTATGGTGTATGGTGTTCCTCGTGGGATATCATGCTTAGATGATACGCAATATCATCAAGACTTTGTCTCCACGATGAATTTGTACACACAGTTAACCTTTTGAATTTATTTTGGTTTTTTCGTCCCTCGCCTTTTCATTGTAAAAGATTTGTAATTTGCTAACTTTTTATGTTCTCTTTCGCTTTTATGAAAAGAAGAAAATTTTGCAAAGAAAGATAGAGAGGTAAGGGTATGTTCTCCACGATGAATTTGTACACACAGTTAACCTTTTGAATTTATTTTGGTTTTTTCGTCCCTCGCCTTTTCATTGTAAAAGATTTGTAATTTGCTAACTTTTTATGTTCTCTTTCGCTTTTATGAAAAGAAGAAAATTTTGCAAAGAAAGATAGAGAGGTAAGGGTATGCCTTGTATTGTATTGTATTTTTTGTTCTTTGTATGGTTTTTTATAAATGTTACCTTTCTAAAAAAGATATATATACATTTTATCGAGTATGTTACCTTTGAGTTTGCATGATGTGAAAAGAACACATTAAGATGAACTTTTGCTGCCTCAAAAACTAAAAGCTTGTTAAAAAACCTTGCGATCAGGAGGTGTTTACTTGTTTATTGGGGTTTACTTCCAACCGAGTCTGCCTAGACAATGATGCCACCAAAATGGAAGAACAATTAAGTTATTGAACAAGATGCTTGAAAGTTATTTTCTAATTTTTGAACGGTTTTTGGCAAATTGTATGAATGTATATATGCAAAAGAGATACTGTACACCATAGATTTACTTAGCAAACATGTCAATGCTTTTGTGTAAAATGTAAAAGGACCACTACAGGTGGTAAAAAACCAATGATAGATGATAATAAAGTTTTCATCTTTTTTTTTTTTACATTTTCGATCGTTTTTTTACGTTTTCGTCCATTTTTTTACGTTATTGTCTGTTTTTTTACGTTTTCGCCCTTATTTTACGTTATCATACGCTTTTACGTTTCATCTATTTTTACGTTTTGTCCCTTTTACGTAAAAAGAAGAAAATGTAACAAAGGACGAAACGTAAAACACTGATGAAAACGTAAAAAGCGACGAAACAAAAAAAAACAAACAAAACGTAAAAGTTAGATGAAACGTAAAAAGCGTAACAAAGGACGCAAAACGTAAAACACGTACTAAAACGTAAAAAAGACGAAACGAAAAAACCGACAAAACGTAAAAGATAGACGAAACGTAAAAAGCGGTGAAAATGGGTGAAAACGTAAAAAAACGGACGAAAACGTTAAAAAATGGACGATAACGTTAAAAAACGAGCGAAAACGTAAAAAATTGAAAGAAAACGTAAAAAAAGACGAAAACGTAATAAAATGGACGAAAACGTAAAAAAACAGACGATAAGGTAATAAAACGGACGGAAACATAAAAAAATAGACGAAAACGTAAAAAAAAAATTGTAAAAAATAGACGGTAACGTAAAAAACGGGCGAAAACCTAAAAAAACGGACAAAAACGTAAAAATAACGGACGAAAACGTAAAAAAATAGACGAAAACGTAAAAACATAGACGATAACGTAAAAAACAGGTGAAAACCTAAAAAACGGACGAAAACGTTAAAAAACAGACGATAACGTAAAAAATCGGACGAAAACGTAAAAAATGGGCGAAAACGTAAAAAGCGGTCGAAAACGTAAAATAACAGACGAAACGTAAAAAAACCAGACAAAAACGAAAAAATGGTCGAAAACGTTAAAAAATGGACGAAAACGTAAAAAAACAGACGAAAGTATAAAAAAAATATCGAAAACGTAAGACAACTAAATTTTAAGTTATTTACTAACGACCGTTAGTATATAGGACTAACGATGCCAACTTGACGCAAGAAAACGGAATAAGTTATTTACTAACGGCCGTTAGTATAAAGGACTAACGATGCCAAGTTATATTCTAACGGTCGTCACTGGGTACATACAATGTACGAAATTCGAATGTTTAGTGTCACATTAGGAAGAAAAAAAAAAACATGACTACATACAACGATAAAAAGTGTCAAGTTTAAGGTCTTTTTAAGTAATTAGCCCTACAACTTTTATGAAGCCCAAAATCACAAACCATAGCAATTTAAAATATAAAATAATCTTTGGTAACATTGATTAAGACATAGTTACATCAAAACATGGGACATACATGACCACACTCGTGAACTTGGTTTGGCTATTTCGATATGAAATTTCATTCAGTTAAAAAAAATCAATTCATGGACATGCTAGTTCTTGGTTTTAGATATATATCAGGTTCCAATTCCAACCATCATATGCGGTTGTGCCACAATTGAAGAAAGAGTTTGAAATATGAACTTATATGTTGTTAGTGAAATCAAATGCATAATTTTTACATATAACTATTAAACATGTATGACATTAATTTTACGAATAATTCTATGGACTATATTATGATGTCTTCATGTGCTAGACCATCTTTAATAAATTTGGTTGTGTTCGCCTTACAACAACGGTTAAAGCATATACTACCTTGTATCACTTTTTTATTAGAGAAGAAGAGATAGCTTTTATTCAACATTGATAATTGAAAAGAAAATATATCGCTTTATATAGTGAGGTATGCGCATCTTATATAGTTTGTTTTTGTGTATTTTGTTCCTCGTTGAATATAATGTTAAGATGATATATTCAAATGAATAACAGTTACACATTGCTAACTTTTTGTATGTTTTTTCGTCGCTAGCTTTCTCATTTTTCATTGTAAAAGATTTGTAATTTGCTAAATTTTATACATTCTCTTTCGCTTTTAATAAAAGAAAGAAGATTTTGCAAAGAAATGTAATAGACAGGTAAGGCATCAATTTGAAATTCTTGGGAGTGAGAATAATTTATTTGATTTTTCCTTGAGAACAAAGTATATATTACGCAAGATAAGGATTGTCGCTATTCTGAATCCATGTTGTAGCTAAGCTAATAGAGGCCCTACGCAAAAGCTTATGTAATAACTAAACACAACAATCAAAGATATATAATACCATCCATTAAAACTAAAAAAACATAGTATTTTAATGATCTAACTTCATTCTTAATAAAATTTTACATAAATAATAATTATATAGCATCTCAACTTTTGTTGGAAGTAAAATTTGAGACTCAAATATAAAACATGGTGTAAGTTTTAAGGCCCATAAAATATGAAGCACAATAGCACACCATTATATACGGTTGTGTTGTGTCACAGTCGAAAAAAGAGCATGAACTGTTAAACAAATATAGTATTATGTTCTATGGACTATAATATGCCGTCTTCATGTGCTAGACCAGCTTTGATCCCACATGGATAATTGAGAAGAAAATATTTTACTTTATATAGTGGGGTATCTACTACTTATTCAAATTGAGTATGGTGTATTATGTTTTTCATGGAATATTATGCTTACATGGTACATCTATTAAGTCGTATTATGAGAGCATAGTCTTTCTGGAATGACTTGTACACAATGCTAACTTTTTATATTCATTTTTTAATTTCCGTCTCTCACTTTTCGTTGTAAAAAATTTGTAACATTTCATACTTTTTATATTCTTTTTCACTTTTATCAAAAGAAAGACAATTTTGTAAAGAAAGGTGATAAAGAGGGAAGACATTGATTTGAAATTCTTGGAGTGAAATTAAAAAAATTGTTTGATTCACAATGTCAAAATGCATATTTACGCTAGATAAGGCTTGTCGCTTTCCTAGAGCCCATAAACCCTTCACCAATGACAACACCATTCTTTATAGCACTTGCTTCAGTCCAATATCAGAAACGTTAGGCGCATGTTAGTGACGAAAACTAAGTTGAGCATGAAGAATATAATTAGCTAACATATATAAGATATATACATTTAATCGAGTATGTCACCTTTGAGGTTGCTTGCTGTGAAAAGAACACATGAGGATGACCTTTTGGTCTCTCAGAATATAAATTTTTACAATTCTAATGTCACATACCAAATCAATTATCTATGAATATTTTACCTTTAAAAATACACTATAAGGAAACGGGATGAAAGGCGTCTGAAGTGTCTCTTGAGTGTACCGCATTTACTCCACCATTTGAATTTTGAAATAATATAAGTTTTGTAAGTATCTTTTAGATACTGCTTATAAATGCAAAAAAATGGCAAGAAGTGCCTTTCAGCCTTCCCGGTCTGTGTTAGCATGTACGTAGTACAAAATAATATATCCTTCTATGACCCGTTACCTAACCCGCCCATTTTGCCATACCTTCCTAACACCAAGATGTCCTCCGTCCACAATGCCTTCTTCAACTATATCAAGACATCCTTGGTGAAGTGGCCCATTTTCTATACAGTTCTGTCTCACAACCTCAGTTATCTTTTGTGCTTCAGATTGGGAACCAATTTTGTCTATTCTGTCAAGGGACAGGACCATGGTTTAGCTCTTTTCCATCTTCAGATAGTACATTGTTCCGCTTATGTCACGCGAGAAACCTTATCCTAAAAGTATGAGTAGTAGTATGTAGCACCTATATGCAGTTTAAAAGTAATACTTGAAACTCGAAAAATTAGTAACAGATGGTCACCTATACAGTTCTGTCTAAACAAATCTTGAAGGATGCTAGTATGTAACTTAAACTACTGGATTCTTTAACCGGAAAAAAAATTGTCCAAATTTGAATAAAGCAATAAAGCATTCTTAATTTGCTGTTTAAGTCTTCAGATATTAGACCAGATCTATTTAGGTGGGTTTGAAACGGGCCCGGTTGGAGGTTGACCCGCCGCAAACACTTTTCACCACTTGTTCAGTTTTCCATGTATATAGGTGTTTACTTCCAACTGAGTCTGTCCAGAAGATGATGCCACCACTGCCAACAAAACGGAAGAACTATTAAGATTTTGAACAAGATGATTGAAAGTTATTTTCTAATTATCTAATTTTTGAACGGTTTTAGGAAAATTGTATGAATGTATATGCTGAAGAGCTACTGTTCCCCATAGATTTACAAACACTTTTCAGTTTTCCAAAACGGAAGAACTATTAAGTTTTTGAACAAGATGCTCGAAAGTTATTTTTCATCTTTTAATGGTTTTAGGCAAATTGTATAAATGTATACGCAGAAGAGCTACTGTTAGAGCACACGGTATGGTTGCAAATAACATGCCATTCATCCCTTTTTTTCGTGTCAATCGTGAGCCAACCATACCGGCTAACATGCCAAAAGGTTTTGAGCCACTCCAATGGCTCATGCCAAATGCACCCTTTTGTGTGTTTTCTTTTTGTCTTTTTTGTATATTGTGAGTGAGTGAGTATATTTGGTGGGGTATTTTATGGGACCTACAGGTGATGTTATTGGTGTGTTATGAAAGAGGGCTGTTTTGGTTATTGATGTGTTATTAGGAGGGGATGATGTGGCGCTGATGTGACATACGAATAACATGTTATTCATTCCTACCTTACCTTGTGCTCTTACTAAGCAAACATGTCATTGCTTTTGTAAAAAATGCAAAATGATCATAAAGGTAAGTGAAAAGGGTAGGCGCTAAGAGCATCCCCATCCTTAACGCACCAACGGCGTTAAAGCCGAAACTAACGCCCGTTAGTGGCGTTGAACGTTGGAAATGTGGCGTTAAACCGGCGTTAAATGGGCCACGTTACCACAATAACGCCGCGTTAAGGGTGGAAATCAAGAAAAAAAAAATCATTTCGCCGCCCCCCCACCCCCCCACATGATTGAAGTGTGTGTTCTTAAGTGTGTGTTGTAACTGTGTGTGTGTGTGTACAGGTTGTGTTTGTGAAATGATAGATATATTTGTTGAATTTGCGCTTTAGTCCTCGTGGTGCTTGTATTGTTATGATTTAGTCCACATGGTTATAAAGTTTTTTTTTTTTTTTTTTTTTTTTTTTTTTTTGTTTTATAAAAATTTAGAGGTTGAAATTGAAAATATCAAATTAATGATATGTTTTGTTTTAAATTAATAACATTTTTAATAACATTTTTAATAACATGTTTTCAAATTTAATGTTATATTTAGTTTAATAAATGAAGTGTTTGTTTTAGTTTAGGGGTTGAAATTGAAAATATGAAATATTATTGGTGTTATGGTGTTATTGGGATGTTATGGTTGTGAGTGTTTTTTGGGGATGTTAATGTTAAATGTTAAAACTGATGTGACGCTGACGTGGACGGTGTTATTGTGTTATGGTGTTATGGATGTGAGTGCTCTAAAGAATAGGTGTTTGCTTTTTTCCCACATCGATAAATTAGAAGAAAATAGGTTACTTTATATAATGAGGTACGTTCTAATTAATAAGCTGAGTTTGGTGTAGTATGTTGTTCATGGAATGTTATGTTCATATTACGTCTTATATGATTCGGGCATCCCTTGAATAACTTGTACACTTTATTAACTTTTTATATCTCCGTCTAACTTTTTATATCTCCGTCTCACTTTTTTGGTGTAGTATGTTGTTCAAGGAATGTTATGTTCATATTACGTCTTATATGATTCGGGCATCCCTTGAATAACTTGTACACTTTATTAACTTTTTATATCTCCGTCTCACTTTTTTGGTGTAGTATGTTGTTCATGGAATGTTATGTTCATATTACTTCTTATATGATTCGGGCATCCCTTGAATAACTTGTACACTTTATTAACTTTTTATATCTCCGTCTCACTTTTTTGTTGTAGTATGTTGTTCATGGAATGTTATGTTCATATTACGTCTTATATGATTCGGGCATCCCTTGAATAACTTGTACACTTTATTAACTTATTTATATCTCCGTCTCACTTTTTTGTTGTAAAAGATTTGTAACATTGCTAACTTTTTTGTTTTTTGGTCTCTTACTTTTCATTGTTGTTCATGGAATTTATGTTCATATGACGTCTTATATGATTCGGGCATCCCTTGAATAACTTGTACACTTTATTAACTTTTTATATCTCCGTCTCACTTTTTTGTTGTAAAAGATTTGTAACATTGCTAACTTTTTTGTTTTTTGGTCTCTTACTTTTCATTGTAAAAGATTTGTAATTTGTTACAATAACTTTTTACATTCTCTTTCGCTTTTATCAAAAGAAAGAAGACTTTGCAAAGAAATGTGATAGAGAGGTAAGACATCGATGGGTGAAGATAATTGTTTTATGATACTACTGGAAATAATAAAAATGATAATTACTTAAACAAACTCATTATTTTTAGACTTTTCAACATATATACGCCTTGAGAACAACGTATATGTTACGCAAGAGAAGGGTTTATCGCTATCCCGAATCCATGTAGTAGCTTAGCTAATCGAGGCATTATGCAAATGCTTATGTAATAACTGAACTCAATGATCAAAGATATATAATACCAACCATTATTTTTAGTCTTTTCAACATATATACGCCTTGAGAACAACGTATATGTTACGCAGGAGAAGGGTTGTCGATATCCCGAATTCATGTAGTAGCTTAGCTAATCGAGCCTAATGCAAATGCTTATGTAATAACTCAACACAATGATCGAAGATATATAATACCAACCATTAAAAATCAAAACATAGTTTTTTAATGATCTAACTTCATTTTAATAAAATTTTACAACATAAAATTATATAGCATCAACATTTTTTTTTGAACAGAACTTTTATATTAAAATATATAAAGTGGTGTTAGTTTATAGGCCCCTAAAGATATGACGCTCTGCATGATAGCACACCATCCTAACGGTTGTGCCATAATCGAAGAAAGAGTTACTTCAACAAATATATAAGTTGTTATTGAAAACAAATACAAATATTTTACATATAACTATCAAATATGTATGACACTAGTTTATATGAATCATTCTAGTGACTATATTATGCCATCTTCATGTGCTAGACTTACTTCAATAAATTTGGTTGTATTCGCCTTACAACAACGGTTAATGCATATACTAGCTTGTATCACTTTTTTATTATAGAAGAAGAGTTAGTTTTTACCGACATCGATAAATGAAGAAAAAATATGTTACTTTATATAGTGAGGTATGCGCCATTTATTCAAGTTGAGTTTAGTCTATCATGTTACTTGTGGTATATGTAGCTTAGAAAATATAATTATCATGGTTACATGTATCAAAAGTATTATGTACACTTTGCTAAATTTTATATTCATTTTAGGGTTCCAATTAAAAAAAAAAAAAAAAAAAAAAAAAAAAAAAAGTTATTGTTCATCGATCACTATTCACAGTGCACTATTCATCGTACTGTTCATCGGTACTGTTCACAGGTACTATTCATCAAATACTGTTCACTTTTCATGAGTTATTGTTTTTCGAGTTACTATTCATGGCATCGGGTAGCAACGATTGGGACGCACTATCCAAGCTCTTGCAAATGGGTACGGTGGCCGAATATCAGAATGAGTTTGAGATACTTATAAATCGAATAACAGGGATCTCTGAAAACTTACTTAAATCGTTTTATATCTCTGGACTTAAACCGATTCTACAATGTGCACTCTTAAGGTTAGCGCCTACAACTTTAGGAGAAGCCTGTTCCATAGCCCGTATAATGGAGGCTCGTTTTGAGATAATTGCAGGAAAAAAGCTCAACATTGAAGAGAAAATAGATATCGTTCTATCATGGCCAAGTGAAGAAGTTCCATATGTGATTAAAGAGTCCTTAAATTCTAATGAAGATATTGGTGTTGTTGAGGTTAGTAGCGTGATAAACGATGTTTTTGATATTGGTGAGATTAATGTGGAAAGCATGGAAGTTCGTAGTGAGTTTAGCGAATTTTCAGAAAATAAAGAAAGTGTGAAAGATGTTGTAGGTAGTGGTGAAGCGTGCAGGGTTGACGAAGATGATTCGAATATAGTGATATCGCTACTTAAGGATGGAGGTGGCATATCTGATGATAGTATAGATGAAATAAATTTAGGTTTAATCAAGGAGTTTGTGATTAAGGTGTTGGAGGGTAGAGATGTTTCCGGAGAGAGTTTGGTTTTTTGTTTGAAGTGGGTATATCGCGAGAAGAGTCGTAGGGCAGCAAGAGATGGAAGAAGGGTGTTGTGTTATGTGATGAAGAAAACGATGGAGGCTGCAATTCAAAGAAGATCATGGAATCCCGGAATTAAGAAAACTTTTGAAGACAACACCTTGAGGGCAAGGTGATTTTGATGGAGTGAGGAATGATACGCTTGGGCTCGAGCCCAAGGCTCATTTAGCTATTAGGGTTTTATCTTGTCTTATAAATACTCTTTGTAATATTTTAGTTCATCATTCAATCAAGTTTAATATCAATAATTATCTAGTTCTTCTCTTCAATTTCTTAAGGAGCTCGCACACGATTGAAGTGGTGCCTTATCCCGATACAACCCCTAACAGGGTCGTATCAGTACCACTTATTAACTAAGTTGAGTTTGGTGTACTATGTTTTTCGTGAAATGTTATGTCAACATGATACTGTTCGATAGCTATTCTCGACAAATTTGTACACTTAGTTAACTTTTTATATTCATTTTTGTTTTCCCGTCTCTCAAAACAATTGAAACATTTATTTAAGCTGAGTTTGGTGTATTATGTTCATCGTGGAATGTTATGTCAACATGATACGCATATCATGTGTGATCAGTGGCGGATCTAAGAATTCAGAACGAGGTATGCACGATTTTTAGAAAGGTTAATAATAAATCAAACTTTTTGATTTGGGTTTTCGGGTCGGGTTTCGGTTTGGGTTTTGGCTTCTCAATTTTGTTGTTAATAGCTTGACAACAAGTGGGCCAAACAAATATTAAACTATCACCATTTAACCTAATGCCCAATTCGCCTCCTTCTTCTTCAAAATGCCGTCTACCACCTCTGGTTCCAAATTAGAGTTTTCTTTTTTTTTTTTTTTTTCAAAATGGTGAGTTAGATTAAGGTATGCACTCATATTTTTTCCATATCTTAGAGGGTGTGCACTCATACACTTTTAGTGTATTTTATAGTTACATTTGAGAAAAAACAAATTTGTTTACACTACTAAAAATTTACTTACACTACTAAAAATTTACACAGGGTATGCACATGCATACCCTGTGTTCAACACAGATCCGCCCCTGTGTGTGATAACAATCCTCAGACAAATTTGTATACTTTGTTAACTTTTTATATTCATTTTTGTTTTCCCGTCTCTCGCTTTTCGTTGTAATAAAACAATTGTAACATTTGCTAACTTTTTGTATTCATTTTTAGTTTTTTCGTCTCTCACTTTTCGTTGTAAAATATTTGTAACATTTGCTAAAAATATTTGTAACATTTGCTAAAGTTTATACTTCGTATTATCGTTTGCTTTTATCAAGAAAAAAAAAGACTTTGTGAACAAAGGTGATAAAGAGGGAACATTGATTTGAAATTCTTCGGAGTGAAAACAAAATTAAAGTTTGATTCACAAAGTCAAAAGGCATATATACACAAGATAAGGGTTGTCGCCAGAGCCCATAAAACCTTCACCGATGACAACACCTTTCTTTATAGTCCTCGGCTTCAGTCCAATATCAGTATCGTTAGCACTTGTTACTCTGTTAGTGACGAAAACTAATTTGAGCATGAAGAATGTAATTAGATAACATATAAGAAATATCCATTTTATCGAGTATGTTACCTTTGAGGTTACATGCTGTGAAAAGAACACATTAATTATATGCCCGTTTGCTTCGGAAACTACAAGCTTGTTAAAATCCTTGGCCTTCTTAGGAATAGAAATTTTGTATAATTCTAATGTCATACCAAATCACTTATCTATTTATATTTTACCTTAAACGGATTAAAAGAGGTAAAATAAAAATCATTTGAAATAATATAAGTTTTGTAACTACGGAGTATCTTTTACATGCTACTTATAAATACCAAAAAAATAGCAAGAAGTGCCTTTCAGCAAGCCCGGCCCGTGTTAACATGTACAAAATAAGATATCCTTTTATGACCCGTTACCCAGCCCGCCCATTTTGCCATACCTTTCCAACACCAAGATGTCCTCCGTGCACAATGCCTTCTTCAACTACATCAATACATGCTTGGTGAAGTGGCCCATTCTCTATAAATTTCTGTGCTTCAGATTGGGAACCAATCTTGTCTATTCTATCAACGACCGGACCCATGGTCTATGCTTTTCAACAATGTCTAATGCCCATTGCCTACAGACTTTAAGCAAGTCTTCAGGAGGTACTTTATATTGTGAGGTATGCACTAACTATTCAAGAGGTATGCACTAACTATTCAAGAGTTGAGTTTATATTGTAAAAGAAGAAGAGTTAGCTTTTATCCCACATCGATAATTGTGAAGAAAATGTGTAACTTTATATTGTGAGGTATGCACCTACTATTCATTAAAGTTTAGTGTATTTTGTTCCTCGTAGAATACAATGGTTAGACGATAACGATACGCCGTATTGTCACCTGTTGGTTCTCACGAGTAATTTGTACACATTGCTAACTTTTTATATTCATTTGGGTTTTTTCGTCACTCGCTTTTTTATTGTAAAAGATTTGTAATTTGCTAACTTTTATATTCTCTTTCGCTTACATTAAAAGAAATAAAGAAATAAGAAAAGAAATAAGATTTTGTAAAGAAATAAGATAGAGAGATAAGGAATCGATTTGAAATTCTTGATCAGAGAGAAAATAATTATTTTTTTGACTCACGTTGTTAAACCTTCACCAATGACACACAACTTTATTTGCAGAATATAATTAGATAACATGTAACTATAAGATATATAAATATATACACTTCATTGCTTTTGTGCTAATCTACTTAGCAAACATGTCATTGCTTTTGTGCTAACTGCAAAAAAGACCACTATGTCTTGTATAAACCAACGATAGATGTTAATAACGGGGTAGCTGAAAAAGCTAGGCGCTAATATGGGTGTGCAGCGATGTGAAGGGAAACTCATCCCAAGAACAGTTGCAATGTCAATGTGAGATGCTCGAAAACAAATGCAATTTATTACATATAACTATTAAATATGTATGACATTAATTTGTATGAATCATTATATGGACTATATTATGGCATCTTCATGTGCTAGGCCATTTTTAAGAGTTTTGGTTGTAAAGTTGTAATCACCTTACAACAATGGTTAAAGTATAGCTTCTATCAGTTTTTGTATTAGAGATAACTTTTATCCCACATCGATAATTGGGAAGAATATATGTTTCTTTATATAGTGAGGTAGGGGTGAGCATGGTGCGAGTTGGTGTGGGTTTTAGTAAAAACCGAACCACATCCGCAATTGCGGTTTAAAAAAAATGAGAATCCACAACCTTGCGGTTTTTAAAGTTTCTTTTTAAATTCTATTTTTTGGTATACATTTTTTATAAAATAAATATATTATAAGGTTACATAATGAGCAGAAACATATATACACAAAATGTTGGATACTTATACAATAATAAAAGTCAAATGAGATTAGAAATTTTTAAAATTCGATGATTAATTGATAAAAAGTATATAATAAATTTTTTTGATCGAAAAAGTATATAATAATTAACCAATAAAATACTTTTGAAATAACTAATTATAAAAATATAGACAAAAGTATTTAATCATACAAAAATTATGAAATTTAGTTGGTTTATTTAAAAATTAAAATTAAAATATATTTGAATATGACTTTGCGGTTCGGTGCAGTTATCGCAAAATGCGGTTTTTTTATTTTTCAGGAACCGCACCGCGGTTTTTGTTGCGGTTTCGGTTTTTGCGGTGTGGGTTTTGCGGTTTTATGCGGGTTTGCGGTTTGCGGTGCGGTTTCTGCTCACCCCTAGGCATTCACTAATTATTTAATTTGAGTTTGATATAGAATGTTCTTCGTGGAATACAATGATAATTGACCAATAATTTGTTACATACATATAGTCAATCATAAGATACGAGTGTCTGGCATGTTTTAACTCTCTTCAAAAATTTCGGGTTGGCGGGTCATTATAATCTCAGCCCAAACGTAACCGATTTATTAATCGTGTCAAGAAACTCAATCCTGACCCAGACTTGTATAACATGTGCAACCCGTTTGTGACCCGCTTAATTCAATGAATAATGTAGGCGGTTTTTCGATTAACTATTTTAAATAACATACCAATAATGTTAGACGATTAGTCTTAGGCTTTGTGTATTTAGGCCCGTATGTATTAGGTTTGTATGTATCTTATATATACACTCATAAATACACAGGAGTTTATATCTACCTACATGGTACCAAAGCCTAAACAACGATCCACATAAAAATGGGTTCACGTGTTGACCTGTTTAATAGTTACTCAACCCAAACACGACCTGTTTATTATACGAGATATACGGGTTGACCTGTTTTTGACCCGAACCTGTTTAACTTCGTGTTAGACTCATGTCGTTCATCGTGTTGTGTCGAGAATTGTCACCCCTAATCCACTGTGCCATACATACTCCTTTGTTTATAAATCTTTTCACCTCTTCTTTCCTATTTTATTTTGCATTATAGGAGGGTTGTACTCCAGCGAGTGTTTAGTGGCAAGTGTTATGGGTCTTGCTTGGCGTCGCGGGGAATGGCTGTTGCAGAAAGTTGTGAGGGTCGAGGTTCAATATGTGGTTGATAAGGTTGTGGTTTCAAGTGTTATGCCATTCATATGTGGGTAAGGTCGTTTCAACAAGTGTTGTGGGGTCGTGGTTTTAAAGTTCTTGGTCGAGCTAGCACACATTGGTTTGTAGTTCGTTTTGGGCTTGGTATAGAGTTGTGGTCTTGTTGATGTTGTTCAGGTCAGGTAGCCTCGTGTTACGTCATACGGGTCAGTTTGATTTGCGGTTCGATGCGGTTCAGATTGGTTTGTAGTTCATGCGTGTCTTGTGGTTTCATATTTGGTTGTGGATTGTACCGATGTACTCAGATGGGGTCGTATTTGTTGGTTATGTGGTTGAGATCTTTTTTTTTTGTCGTCTCAGTAAGGGCCGGTTCGTTGAAGGTCATGGGTAGTTTTGACATGTGATGGTCTTGCAATTATATGTGTTCCCTAAATTAAGTGCTTCTACGTATTAAAGCGCCACCACATGAATTATTTGTGTGGTCGGAACGGTTTGATTTGAGCTTTCGACGGGTTTTAGTGTCAAGGTCGTGGTAGGTTTTCCACCCGTTTCAATACTTTATATTGGGTGATGCCCATATGTGGTTAGGTGGTATGTTAGGTACAATTAGCGAAGGTTCCTCCTTTAATTGTTTTGATCTTCATGTAGTTGATGTAAGGATTGTTTGATAAGAGAAGTTGTTTAGGCTCGTGGCAGTTGTTTAGTGTCGTGGAAGTGTTTGGTGTCATAATAGTTTCTTAGGGTTAAGAGCTTATTAGAAGGAGTCAAAACTAGCTCGACAGCTAGGTGCTTTCTGGAACTCGGCTAGGTGCTTGTCGGCGAGGGGAACTGCGAAAGGTATTATGCTTTCCTTGTTCTATCGGGTTAGTGTTATTAGCCCTCTATCGAGAGGGAAGATGTGATGTTATTATTGAAACAAATACAATATTTTACATACAACTATTAAACATGTATGTCATTAATTTATATGAATCATTATATGGACTATATTATGGCATCTTCATGTGCTAGACCACATCTTCATGTGCTAGACCATCATTAATAAATTTAGTTGTATTTGCCTTACAACAACGGTTAATGCGTATAATAGCTTGTATCACTTTTTTTTATCAAAGAAGAATAGCTAGCTTTTATCCCACATCGATAAATGCAAAAAGAATATGTTACTTTATATAGTGTGGTATGCACTAATTATTCAGGTTGAGTTTGGTGTATTATGTTCTTCGTGGAATTTTATGTTGACATGATACTTGTATCATGTTGTATCATGTGCAAAGAAAACCCGCGACAAATTTGTACACTTTGTTCACTTTTGTTTTTCCGTCACTTACCAAGAAACTTAGCCAAACACCCCAAATAAGCTTTTCCAAACACTAATTATTTAGGTTGAGTTTGGTGTATTATGTTCTTCGTGGAATTTTATGTTGACATGATACTTGTATCATGTGCAAAGAAAACCCGCGACAAATTTGTACACTTTGTTCACTTTTGTTTTTCCGTCACTTACCAAGAAACTTAGCCAAACACCCCAAATAAGCTTTTCCAAACATTAATTATTTAGGTTGAGTTTGGTGTATTATGTTCTTCGTGGAATTTTATGTTGACATAATACTTGTATCATGTGCAAAGAAAACCCACGACAAATTTGTACACTTTGTTAACTTTTTATACTCACTTTTGTTTTTCCGTCAGTTACCAAGAACCTTAGCCAAACACCCCAAATAAGCTTTTCCAAACACCCTAAGTTTGAAGTTCAAAATCAAGATGTAGTTCTCTTTTTTGAAATGCAGGGAGTAGTCACAGATTTGTTTTCATGTATACATTACGAATCACAAACTGATTTGTCGTCTTCTTTCATGTGTCTATTTGCAAATAAGAGAGTCATGAATGCTCGAGATTGTATGAGCGATTTGTGGTTCCCGAGGGCACCAAGAAGTAAAATTTTAAGGGTTAATTCCATATATGTCCAATTTAAACCTTAAAATGCCTTATTTACCAAATCAAAATTTATAATGTCAT
The DNA here is from genome assembly GCA_022545495.1 of Chrysanthemum lavandulifolium. NCBI lineage: Eukaryota > Viridiplantae > Streptophyta > Magnoliopsida > Asterales > Asteraceae > Chrysanthemum > Chrysanthemum lavandulifolium. Next base: position 269,169,504 of record CM040238.1, read on the forward strand.
ATATACCCAAATTAAACATCATATTTGTCATATTTACCCATTTAATTATAAAATCAATTTAATAAGATTTACATCATTAAATTCCAAATATACCCTTCAAGAATATAAACAGGTGGAAAATAATAGGTGACCAAGTCAATCGATTCACTTAGATCTCAATTGCTTGCTAGCGGTGTTACCGGTAGCGGTGTTAAGGTGCAAGAAGAGATTCTTAAGTGGTTAGATTATCTGACTATTTGAGTGAGAAAGCACATCGAGATATTCTGTACATTGGATAACAAGTTAAGGAGCTGCTTAACTCAAGTTAATAGTAACTGTTATATTAGATGGTTTAAAAATGCAGTTTTCCATGTTCATAATGCAATGATTTTGTGTTGGGATTAGGATACTAAAGTGAAATTATGTTTCTATAGAAAAGGTTAGGTATATTATATATATGTTGGCGTGTCCAATTTGGATCAATGAAATTTACATGGTTTGGTCCAGAAATGATCTACATCCACAGTCATACTAGATTTGAATCATGAACTAGCTTTCAAATTCTTAGAAAATGATTTGCACTTGATACAAATGTTTGACATTATACAAAACCACCTAACGTAATAAACATCTTGGAGTAGTACAAATAGAAACACCAAGCAAAATATATAGAGTTTAAGGGTATAATAGGTAGTTAATAAATGGAAATTCATTTTAAGTTACTTTTATAACCAATTGGGTATATATGACAAATACGATACTTAAGTTGGATATATATGACATTATAGATTTTGATTGGGTAAATAAGGCATTTTAAGGTTTAAATTGGACATATATGGAATTAACCCAAATTTTAATATGTCTTCCTCTTCTCTATCCATTTTAATCTCTTCTCTTCTTTTCTTTCATATCAAAACTCACGAACAGAGAGAGAAGACCATACCATAGGGAACATTGTTCACATGTATGCCTTCTTTAACTTTAACATAATAACTCGAAAGTTAACACTTAGTTTCATTAAAAACGAATTTAATTGGGTGAACCTGTATTATACAAACAGGCAGTTGCACAGGGATCCACGACTAATTTGTAAACTTTTTAACTTTTTATATTCATTTTTGTTTTTCAGTCTCTCACTTTTCGTTGTAAAATAATTGTAACATTGCTAACTTTTTATATTCATTTTTGTTTTTTCGTCTCTCGCTTTTCGTTGTAAAAGATTTGTAACATCTGCTATAGTTTTATATTCTCTTTCACTTTTATCATAAGAAAGAAGATTTTTTAAACAAAGGTGATAAATAGGGAAGACATTGATTTGAAATTCTTCGGAGTAAAATAAAAAATTGTTTGATTCACAATGTCAAAAGGCATATTTACTTTAGATAAGGGTTGTCGCTATCCCAGAGCCCATAAAACCTTCACCAATGACAACACCATTCTTTATAGCACTCGGCTTCCGTCCAACAGAAAGGTTAGGCACATGTTAGTGACGAAAATTAAGTTGAGGATGAAGTATATAATTAGCTAACATATAAGATAAATACATTTAATCGAGTATGTTACCTTTGAGGTTGCATATTGTTAAAACCTTGGCCTCCTGAGGAATATAAATTTTGTAGAATTCTAATGTCAAAAGACGTAAAATAAAAACAATATGTTATTATAAGGAAACGGGATGAAAGGCGTCTGAGGTGTCTCTTGAATGCACCTTATTTACTCCATCATTTGAATCTTTTACATACTACTAGTACTTATAAATTCAAAAAGATGACAAGAAGTGCCTTTCAGCCAACCTGGCCCGTGTTAGCATGTACAAAATAAGATATCCTAATATGACCCGTTACGCCTATTTTGCCATACCTTCCTAACACCAAGATGTCCTCCATCCACAATGCCCATTTCAACTATATCAAGACATGCTTGGTGGAGTGGCCCATTTTCTATACACTTCTGTCTCACGACCTCAATTAATTATCTGTTGTGCTTCAGATTGGGAACCAATTTTGTTTATTCTGTCAAGGGATAGGACCAAGGTTTAGCTCTTTTCCATCTTCAGATATTAACATTGTTCCGCTTATGTCAAACAAGAAACCTTATCCTATAAGTATGAGTAGTAGTGTAACACGTATAGATTACCATTACATATGAGGAGAGACCTAGATAAACATTCCACTACATTAGTAGGTGTTCGCATACACAGTTTGAAAGTAATACTTAAAACTCGAAAAATTAGTAACAGTTGGTCAGTCTCCAAAATCTCAATAAGCAAACTTTACACATACAAAATCTCAACATATCTTGGAACCATGGTAGTATGTAACTTTAACTACTGGATTCTATAACCGAAAACAAAATTGTCCAAATTTGAAAAAAGCAATAAAGCATTCTGAATTTGCTGTTTAAGTCGTCAGGTATTTGACTAGATCTATTTGGTGATGTTCTTCGTGTAACTCTTGCATATACTCTTGGTTATAGTCGTCGACGATAAGATGTAGGTACACTCTGCAAATGCATATTTATATGTTACGCATGAAATAAAACAAATTTGATTCTAGCATCTTTATTCACAGAAATCAAATCATTACTTTTAGTTGGGGTTGAAACGGGCGGGTTGGAGGTTGAGCCACCGCAAGCACTTTTCACTCTTCCAAAACGGAGGAATTGTATCATAAAGCGAAAGAGGGTTGGTTAATAGTTGAAGGACTCATATTGGAACATTGAAATAGTGTAGGGTTTGTTTTGTAACTTTTACATTATTCTTTTTTTCTCCTTCCTCCCATCTTTTTTCTTTGTATAAAACCTTTGTATCTTTCATTTTGAAGTAATAAGGAGAATCATTTTCCTTTGTGTGAGCTGTGTGTTCTCTACTCATTCTTGTCAACATGGTATCGAGCTCGATGTGAGTTCTTGATCGATTACAACCGACTCAACCGTAACCACCATAACTAACTTTTCCGATCACCATAAACCACCGTAACTAACTTTTTCGATCATCATTTCTCCATCATTCCTATCATTCTATTCACAATTCTTTCATCATTTCTATCATTCTTTCATCTCGTTCTTTCAAGATTGAGTTACGGTGTATTGTTCAAGGTGAGTTTGTTGAGTCATTTGGTTGTTGTAGCGGTTCTTTCAAGATTGTTGAAGCTTCATAGCGTGTTAACAATGGCGACATCATCTTCTTCAGCGATGCTACTAGCCAAAACAGTCAATCTCTTTTGTTTCAAAATCCATTGTATTTGCATCCTTCGATGGCCTGGTACTCTTGTGGTGAATGAGAAATTGTTAGGAGCACAAAACTATCGTTCTTGGAGCGATCGGTTGAAATTGCTCTTTCTACCAAAAGAAAGTTAGGTTTCATCGGAGGAGCAGTTCAAGATCACAAGATGATGTGAATTTACAAAACGATGGGATACATGTAATAATCGGTGATTAGTTGGTTAATGAACTCGATGTCGAATCCATTGCAAAATCCATTATGTTCATTGGCTTTGCTTATGCAATTTGGATTCAACTTGAGAAAAGATTTGCTCTCGACAATGGGTCACATAAGTACAAGTTGAGCAGAGAGACTTATGAGACCATGCAATCGGGAAGATCGTGAGTGAGTACTATACAAGTATGAAGTGTGTTTGGGAAGAATTGGATTCAATGAATGAATTGCCAAGAATAGTCAATATCACCCGAAATTCTTGTTTTTCTAAGCTGTTTTGAGTACTCGAAAGAAGAGCAAAGATTGTTTCGGTTCTTGAATGGTTTGGATGACAAATTTTCTCATCAAAGGAGTCGAGTTGTTGTTAAATTCTCCTTTGCCAAGTGTTGAGGCGCTTGTGCTTTGCTTCAACAAGAAGAGTCTCAAAGGGGTATTTGGATCGGGACAATCATTTGTTGAATCTGACTCTCTATAGCAAAGGTGAGGTCAAAGAAGTGTAACATATGTGGCTACAAGTGGCATCCACCGGACAAGTGTTGGGAGAAAGTTGGTTACCCCATGGCATTACAAGTATAAGCGATCCGAGAAGGTAAAGCTCCTCGGAAAATTTGGTTCGGGGAATGTGAAAAAACAAGTGCATTGGTTGAAAGCGGTGGTCATGTGGTCTTTACTTCAAAGCGGTTTGAACAACTCATGAAGAGTATTCCTCATTTCAATCGGACTCTTGATGAGACTAATACATTGGAACATCCTTTTGGAGAAGGTACACTCTCTTGTTTTTCTTGTGTTAATGGGGTTATAGAAGGATGGATAATTGATACGAGGGCAAGTGATCATATGTCACCGGATATAGCGATTTGAATGATGTTGAGGCTCTTAAGTGTAAGCAGGTTATTAATTTGCCAAATGGACATACTTGATCATTTCCAAAGTAGGCAATGTTGCTTTACAAAATGGACTTAAAGTGAACAATGTTCTCATAGTTCCTTCCTTCAAATTCAAGCTTTTGTCGGTCTCTAAACTAACAAAAGATTCTCATTGCTTTGTTACATTTTATGAGAAATTTTGTGTTATCCGGGACTTGAAAACCGGGAAGGTGTTGGGCTTGGGTAAAAGCAAGTGGCCTCTATCATCTACTCAATCTTCCTCGGATCAAATTCATTCTCAACTTTCTTCAATGGTTGTATCGCCCTTGAAGATTGTAGTCTATTTTCATTTTCTCAAAGCATTACTGTTCCAACAAACTATGCTTTTAGTGTTTTCAATAATTCTTACAGTTTGTGGCATCATAGACTTGGTCACATTTCGATTCTACTTTCAAACATATTACTTACATTCACGAAAGTGTCTCTCATTCTAATGAGAATTCTTGTTTGACTTGTCCAATGGCAAAATTCACAAAACTTCCATATTACGCTAGTAAATCTCATTCCAAAGTTCCATTTCGACTCATTCATATAGACATTTGGGGACCTATAAAGTTCCAACCATAGGGAATCATAAGTATTTTCTCACTATAGTTGATGATTGTAGTAAATTTGTTTGGACATATTTACTAGTCGAAAGTCGGATGCCTTTGCCACTTTCAAGTCATTTGTTACTTTTGTGAAGAAGCGGTTTGAAAAAGATATAAAAGTGGTGAGATCGAGACAATGCCTTAGAATTTCTCAAAGGATCTATAGGCCCTTTTATGGACTCACTGGGAATAGAGCATCAAACTTCATGTGTTGATAGACCTCGACAAAATGGGAGGTAGAAAGGAAACATAGAAACATATTGGAGATAGCTAGAGCCCTAAGATTGCATGCTCATTTGCACTGTACATTATTGGGGTGTTGTGTTATCAACGCAACATATCTCATTATGATTTCCCTTCTTTGTGTTGAAATTTAAGACACCTTATGAAGTTTTGTTGCAATCTAAACACGAGTATAGTCATCTAAGGGTGTTTGGTTGTTTAGCAATGGCTAGTAATCCTTCGAGTTCTTGACAAATTTGATTCGAGGTGTACCTTGTTTATTTACGGGTTATCCACAACATCAAAAGGGTACAAACTTACGAATTTCTTTGAATCATACAAGGTTTGTGTCAAGAGATGTTGTCTTCTATGAACATATATTTCCTACTCTAAAACAAGTATGTTGCAAGTTCTTCAACTGTGCTGCACCCATTTCTTCACCATTGTGGTATGAAGATTTTGTATCCACAACACAACTTTGTTCATGAGCCCTTTATTCTTCTTTGAAGTTGTTCATGATTCTGCTGAAGTTGTTCATGAATCTGCGATGTTGTTCATGATTCTTGAAGTTGTTCATGAATCTGCGATGTTGTTCACACTGCACCATCTTTCATTCCAACCACTAGTGTTCAAGATGCGAGAATCGGAAGATCCACTAGAGTGTCAAGTGCTCCAAGTGGCTAAAGATTATGTAACACCAATTCATCAACCAAAGGCTAATCAAGTGTCGATTACTCCTCTTGATCTCAATTTCATGCTTTTCTATGTGCTTTGGTGGCTCGATCGGCACCTACTTACTTCAAAGCGGTTAAAGAAGAAGATTGGTGTAATGCAATGAATTTGGAGCTAAGAGCATTAGAGGAGAATGATACATGGAAGTATTTGTTCTACCTAAAGGGAAGAAAGCTATTGCTTGTCATTGGATCTACAAAATCAAACTCAAAGCGATGGTACACTTGACAAGAAGAAAGCTAGACTTGTAGTGAATGGGAATAGGCAAAGAAAAGGTGTTGACTATGAAGAAACTTTTGCTCGATGGCAAAAATGGTATTATTAGAGCTTTACTTGCGATGGCGACCATGAAAGGTTGGGAAATTTGTCAAATGGATGTGTCTAATGCCTTTCTCCATGGTGATCTCTTTGAAGAAGTGTATATGCAAATGCCTCGAGGGTATATTGGAAAGGGAGAGTGTGCAAAATGTTCCTGTGATTCAAGTTTAGTATGCAAACTCAAGAAGTCCTTGTATGGCCTCAAACAAGCACCTAGGCGGTGGTTTGCCAAACTCTCTTGACATTGTTGTCCTTTGGCTATACTCAATCTAAGGTGATTACTCATTGTTCATCAAGGCAGATCTTGAATCCTTCTGGTGATCCTTGTTTATGTTGATGATCTTCTAATCACTTGGTTCTAGCAACACTCGATTCAAGCTCTTAAAACACAATTAAGTACTCATTTTCACATGAAGGATTTGGGTCGGATGAATTATTTCTTAGGATTTGGAGGTGTGCAAAAGTGACCAAGGCATTTTCATCTCTCAAAAAAGTACACTCTTGATTTACTTCAAGAATTTGGTTTGACTAATGCAAGACCATACAAGTTGCCTATGGATTCTCATATCAAGTTGCAAGCGAGACATGGGAACTTCTTTACGATCCAGTATCTGAGAAGATACATAGGCAAACTCATATATCTCACAATAACAAGACACGATATTTGCTATCTTGTGCGGTTGTTGAGCGGTTTATGCAAAATCCTACATCGATGCATATGCAAGCGGTGAAACATTTGATGAGATATTTGTTGAATTCACGGTCAAGGTATATTATTAGCTAATGATTAATTTGTTCATTTGACGCCTATTGTGGCGATGATTGGGCTAGTTGTCCTATGACAAGAAGGTCCACCCTGGCTATTGTATTTCTTTGGGTCAATCACCTATTTCATGGAAATCTAAGAAGCAACAAGTGGTGTCTAGATCATCGGTGAAATTTGAATCTGAGCTATGGCCCTAACATGTTGTGAAGTTACTTGGTGGTGACATTGTTGAAAGATTTGGGGCTCAAAGATCTTGGTCTGTAGATTTGAAATGTGATAATCAAGTCGCCATTTATATAGCGCCAATCCGGTCTTCCATGCGAACAAAGCATATAGAAGTGGATTGCCATTATGTAAGGATCAAGTCAAGAATGGGAAGTCCTACCTTCTCATGTTTCCACTAAAGACCGGTGGTGATGTGTTTACTAAAGTTCTTCAATGATCGGCATTCTAAATTAATGTCCAAGTTGGGAGCTTGCGGTCCTTCCACCTCTCAACTTGAGGGGAGTGTAAAGAGGGTTGGTTAATAGTTGAAGGACTCATATTGGAACATTGAAATAGTGTAGGGTTTGTTTTGTAACTTTTACATTATTCTTTTCTCCTTCCTCCCATCATTTTTTTCTTTATATAAAACCTTTGTATCTTTCATTTTGAAGTAATAAGGAGAATCATTTTCGTCAATTGTGTGAGCTGTGTGTATTTCTCTCTACTCATTCATTTATCAACAACCTTCACGGCTTCACCAATGACAGCAACTTTCTTCATAGCCCTCGGCTTAAGTCTAATATCAGTAACGTTAGGCACATGTCAGTGACGAAAATTAAGTTGAGCATGAAGATGATAATCAGATAACATATAAGATATATGCATATTATCGAGTATGTGAGATTGTTACCTTTGAGGTTGCATGCTGTAAAAAAAAATAATAAAAAAAAAAAAAAAAAAAAAAAAAAAAAATGGTGATGACCTTTTGCTGCCTCGGAAACTACATGGTTGTGAAAAACCTTGGCCTCCTGAGGAATATAAATATTGTACAATTCTAATGTTACAACAAATCACTTATCTAAGGATAATTTACCTTTAACGGGTCAAAAGAGGTAAAATAAAAACAATATTTTGTAAGTAAACAGGATGAAAGGCATTTAAAGTGTCTCTTGAATGCACCGTATTTACTCAATCATTTGAAATAATATAAGATATCCTTTTATGACCCGTTACCCAACCCGCCCATTTTGCCATACCTTTCCAACACCAAGATGTCGTCCGTCAACAGTGCCTTCTTCAACTATATCAAGACATGCTTGGTGGAGTGGCCCATTTTCTATAAACTTCAGTCTCACAACCTCAATTATCTGTTATGCTTCAGATTTTGGGAACCAATTTTGTCTGTTTTGTCAAGGGACATGACCATGGTTTGGCTCTTTTCCATCTTGAGATAGTATCGTTGTTCCGTTTATGTCACACAAGAAACCTTATCCTATAAGTATGAGTAGTAGTGTTGCACCTATAGATTACCATTACATATGAGGAGAGACCTAGTTAAACATTCCAGTACAGTAGTAGGTTTTAGGATAGGCAGTTTTAAAGTAATACTTGAAACTCGAAAAATTAGTATCAGCCAGTCTCCAAAATCTCTATAAGCAATATTTACACAAACAAAATCTCAACAAATCTTAACTTTAACTACTGGATTCTATTCACCGAAAACAAATCTGACCAAATTTGAAGTGCTACCTTCCCTTGTGGCATGATATTTGCTAGCTTTCTTGACTCCTCTATAACAGGTAGCACCATTGATCAGGCTTTAATTTGCTACATTTTTTATAGATGTGATACCCTTTTCTATTGCTTTTACCTGAAACATGAGGGTGGAGTAAACAATGGATCCGTTTTCGAATACATGTGAGTTAAATATTACGCACGCTATATGAGGGTTGTCGCTATCTCGAAACCATGCTCTAGCTGAGCTAATAGATCGAGGCCCTAGCAAAAGCTCATGATCTAACTTCATATTTAATAAATTTTTCACTGATAAAATTATATAGCATCAACAATTTTTGTTGGAAGTAAATTTGAGAGTCAAATATACAACATGTTGTAAGTTTTGAGGCCGTAAAGATATGAGGCTATGTACAATAGCACGTCTTGCATACCATCATATATGGTTGTGGCACAAACGAATAAAGAGCTTGAACTATCGAATTATATGTTGTTATTGAAAACAAAAATAGTCTTTTACATATAACAATTATATGAATCATTCAATGGACTATATTATGGCATCTTCATGTGCTAGACCATCTTTAATAAATTTGGTTGTATTCGGCTTACAACAACGGTTAATGTATATATTAGCAGTTAATGTAGCTTTTATCCCACATCGAAAAAAATGAGAAGAAAATATGTTACTTTATATAGTGAGGTATAGCAAACAACTTGAGTTTGATGTACTATGTTCTTCGTGGAATATATCATTCACATGAGGTAACATCATGTGTACATTATGCTAGCTGTTTTTTATTCAAATTTGTTTTAACGTCACTCTTACTTCCTCGACTAATTTGTACACTTTACTAACTTTTTTTATTCATATTTGTTTTAACGTCACTCACTTTTCGTTGTAAAAATTTTGTAACATTTGTTACCTTTTTAAATTCATTTTTGTTTTTTCGTCTATCACTTTTCATTGTAAAAGATTTGTAACACTTGCAAAGTTTTTATATTCTCTTTCGCTCTTATCAACAGAAAGAAGATTTTTATCAAGAAATGTGATAAAGAGGGATAACCTTGATTTCAAATTCTTGGAAGTGAAAAAAAAAAAAAAATAAATAAAAAAAAAAAAAATTGTTTGATTACCAATATCAAAACGCATATTTACGCAGGATAAGGGTTGTCGCCATCCCAGAGCCCTTAGAAACTTCACTAATGACAACACCTTTCTTTCTATCCGTCAGCTTCAATCCAATATCTGAACGTTAGGCACCTGTTTGTGACGAAAACTAAACCAAGTTGAGCATGAAGAATATAAGTAGATAACATATAAGAATAATTTATTTTATCGAGTAGGATACATTTTAAGATGACCTTTTGCTGCCTCGTGAACTACAAGCTTGTTAAAAACCTTGGCCTCCTGGGGAATATAAATTTTGTACAATTCTAATATCAAAAGAGGTAAAATAAAAACAATATGTTACTATACGGAAACGGGATGAAAGGCGTCTGAAGTGTCTCTTGAGTGCACCTCATTTACTCCCAAAAGATGGCAAGAAGTGCCTTTCAGCTAACCCGGCCCTTGTTAGCATGTACAAAATACGATATCCTTTTATGACCAGTTACCCAACCCGCCCATTTTTCCATACCTTCCCAACACCAAGATGTCCTCCGTCCACAATGCCTTCTTCAACTACATCAAGACATGCTTGGTGAAGTTGCCCATTCTCTATAAATTTCTGTCTCACAACCTCAATTATCAGTAGTGCTTAATATTGAGAACCAATCTTGTCTATTCTGTCAAGGGACAGGACCAAGGATTACACTTTTCAGCAATGTCTAATGCCCATTGCCTAGAGACTTTAAGCAAGTCTTCAGGATGTACAATAGCATCGATTAGACCTAGCTCTTTTCCATCTTCAGATAGTATCATTGTTCCACTTATGTCACACAAAGAAACCTTATCCTATAAGTATGCGTAGCAGTGTAGCAATTATAGACGATTACAATTACATATAAGGAGAGACCTGGATAAACATTCCATTCCAGTACATAAATAGATGTTCAGATACGCAGTTTGAAAGTAATACTTGAAACTCAAAAAATTAGTATCAGTTACAAAATCTCAACAAATCTTGGAACCATGGTAGTATGTAGCTTTAACTACTGGATTCTATAACCGAAAACAAAATTTTCTATATATGAATAAAGCAATAAAGCATTCTTAATTTGTTAACTTTTTATATTTCCGTCTCACTTTTTGGTTGTAAAAGATTTGTAACATTTCCTAACTTTTTTTATATTTCCGTCTCACTTTTTTGTTGTAAAACATTTGTAACATTTCTAACTTTTACCCAAAAAAAACATTTCTAACTTTTTATTTTTGCTTTTTGTTTATTTTTCATTATTCATTGTAAAAGATTTGTAAATTGTTAACTTTTTACGTTCTCTTTTGCTTTTATCAAAAGAAAGAAGACTTTGCAAAGAAATGTGATAGAGAGATAAGGCATCGATGGATAAAGATAATTATTTAAACAAACTTATTTTTCAGTCTTTTTAGAATGGCCCAAACATAACACAAAGCCATCTTTTGGTTCCGATGCACGCTAAAACACAAGGAGTAAAATGGAACAACGATGGTAAACTGGGATTGCCTTATTCTACACGAAACAACTTTCAATTTTTATCTATAGTCAAGTGTTACCTTCCATTGTGTAAGTTTTGGCAGCACACATTTTGAGACTCAAATATATAACATGGTGTAAGCTTTGGAGCCCCTAAAGATATGAGGCTATGTACAACAATACACCATCGTAGACGATTGTGCCACAAACGGAGAAATAGCTTGAACTATCAAATTATATGTTGATATTGAAAACAAATGAAATTTACTACATATAACTATTAAATATGTATAACATTAATTTGTATGAATCATTATATGGACTATATTATGGCATCTTCATGTGCTAGGCAATTTTTAGGAGTTTTGGTTGTAAAGTTGTAATCACCTTACAACAATGGTTAAAGTATAGCTTCTATCAGTTTTTGTATTAGAGATAACTTTTATCCCACATCGATAATTGGAAAGAATATATGTTTCTTTATATAGTGAGGCGTTCACTAATAATTTAATTTGAGTTTGATATAGAATGTTCTTCATGGAATACAATGATAATTGATTGAATAATTTGTTACATACATATAGTCAATAATAAGATACGAGTGCTGGCATGTTTGTAACTCTCTTCAAAAATTTCGCGGGTTTGTCGATCAACTATTTTAAATAACATACCAATAATTGTCGACAATTTTAATGAAACTTGCATTATAATCGTAACTCACTCATATTAGGTACTTAACAAAATACATTTAATCCAAATGTAACATAAAATCTAAGTAGTATATTTATTTTTAATGCATACCAATAATTGTACGACAATTTTAATGAAACTTGCGTTATAATCGTAATTCAGTCATATTGCGTTATATCGTAACTCACTCATATTAGGTACTTAACAAAATACATTTAATCCAAATGTAACATAAAATCTAAGTGGTATATTTATTTTTAACGCCTTATATACTTAAACATGTTCGTAATCCAAATGTAACATAAAATCTAAGTAATATATTTTATGTTCAAAGCCTTATATACTTAAACGGGTTTACGTGTTGACATGTTTAATACTTACTCAACCCAAACACGACCTGTTTATTAAACGGGTTAACCTATTTTTGAATCGAAGTTTAACTTCGTGTCGTTAATCGTGTTGTGTCGAGAATTGCCACCTCTAATCCACTGTGCCATACACTCCTCTGTTTATACATCTTTTCACCTCTTCTTTCCTATGTTATTTTGCACTATAGGAAGAGTGTACTCCAGCGAGTGTTTAGTGGCAAGTGTTATGGGTCTTGCTTGGCGTCGCGGGGAATGGCTGTTGTAGAAAGCTGTGAGGGTCGAGGTTCAATTGTTGTGGATCGTGGTTCAATATGCGGTTGATAAGGTTCTGGTTTCAAGTTTTATGCCATTCATATGTGGGTAAGGCCGTTTCAACAAGTGTTGTGGGTCGAGGTTCGAGTGTTGCGGGTCATGGTTTTAAAGTTGTGGGTCGAGCTAGCACATCGGTTTGTAGTTCGTTTTGGGCTATGTATGGAGTTGTGGTCTTGTTGATGTTGTTCGGTCGGTAGCCTCGTGTTACGCCATATGGGTCGGTTTGATTTGTGGTTCGATGCGGTTCGGATTGGTTTGTTGTTCATGCGGGTCTTATGGTTTCATATTTGGTTGTGGATTGTACCGATGTACTCGGATGGGGTCGAATTTGTTGGTTAATTGTTAAGATCCTTTTTTGTCTTCTCCGTAAGTGGTCGGTTCGTTGAAGGTCATGGGTAGTTTTGACATGTGATGGTCTTGCAATGATATGTGTTCCCTAAATTAAGTGCTTCTAAGTATTAAAGCGCCACAACATGATTGTTTGTGTGGCCGGAACAGTTTATTTGAGCTTTTGACGGGTTTTAGTGTCAAGGTCGTGGTAGCTTTTCCACTCGTTTCAATACTTTATATTGGGCGATGCGCTTATGTGCTTAGGTGGTATGCTAGGTACAATTAGCGAAGGTTCCTCCTTTAATTCTTTTGATCTTCATGTATATGTAAGGATTGTTTGGATAAAAGAAGTTGTTTAGGGTCGTGGTAGTTGTTTAGTGGCGTGGAAGTGTTTGGAGTCATAATAGTTTCTTAGGGTTAAGAGCTTATTATAAGGAGTCAAAACTAGCTCGACAGCTAGGTGCTTTCTGGAACTCGGCTAGGTGCTTGTCGGCGAGAGGAACTGCGAAAGGTGTTATGCTTTCGTGATTCTATCGGGTTAGTGTTAAGTAGGTGATTTAGCCCTCTATCGAGAGGGAAGAGGGAATGTTGTTATTGAAACAAATACAGTATTTTACATATAAATATTAAACATGTATGACATTAATTTATATGAATCATTTTATGGCATCTTCATGTGCTAGACCATCTTTAATAAATTTAGTTGTATTCGCCTTACAACAACGATTAATGCGTATAATAGCTTCTATCACTTTTTTTATGAAATAAGAAGAGCTAGCTTTTATCCCACATCGATAAATGCGAAAAGAATATGTTACTTTATATAGTGAGGTATGTACTAATTATTCAAGTTGAGTTTGGTGTATTATGTTCTTCGTGGAATTTTATGTTGACATGATACTTGTATCATGTGCAAAAAAAAACCGCGACAAATTTGTACACTTTGTTAACTTTTATATTCACTTTTGTTTTTCCGTCACTTACCAAGAAACTTAGCCAAAATTAGTCGGTTGGTGGGTGTTTGATTATTTTAGCCATAACAACGATCATGCTCTCTTTTTTTAACCACACTATCATTCTTTTACTATATCTTATACCTCCATTATCAAATACCGTTCATGTATGTTGAGACTTGAGACGTTGACTGATACAATCAAACCAAACACCACAAATTATTTGCAGCGACTTAGCGCGGTTGCCTTGGTAGTACTTGGCTCCATCAAGTCGAGTTGGTCGAGTTGATTGAATCGAATTCAATCAGTTGTTTTGGGAAAATAAGTAATAACCCAACAGAAAAAAAAAAAAAAAAAAAAATCCATTTCTTATTTACATTATACGGTGGCTCGAAGGTTTGTGGTCCGGACCGGATCGGACCGAGACCGAATTTGCCAAAAATGCTAGACCGAGACCGGACCGCCGGTCCTTCGGTCCGGTCGGTTTCGGTTCGGTCCGGTCAGTTTTATCGGCCGGTCCGTTTGCTCACCCCTACTCAAAGACACAATTCTGAGTAACTTAAACTAAAACCTTACTTTTAAAACTCACGGTACCCAATTAAAACATAAACTTAATACAAACTAATAAAAAAAGAAGACAAGATTCTTCATTTGGCGTAAGCCAAATATTAGCCGTGTGGTTTGACCAAAGCCGTCTTTGAGGGGTGCAAGGTGGCGATCACTCAGGGGCCCAAAAATTTTTGGGCTTCAAAGTTAGCCCCTTTAATAATTATATACATGTGTACACATATTTTACACAAATAAAAAAATATTTCAATGAGAAATTTTTTAAAATAAGTAATTTATTGAACGTTTAGATAATTAATTGTATTATATCCAAGGACGGAGCATAGTAGGGGCAAGAAGAGGTTGTGGCCCCCCAAAATTTTGGACCACTAAGCTTTATTTTTTTGTGGTTTTGTATACTATTTCTAAAAAATTAGTATAAATGTGAAATAATTATAGGTTTGGCCTCTTCAAAATTAATACGACTACATTTTGGCCCCTCAAATAATATTGCTCAAGCTCCATCTCTGATTATATTTAATAAACGGTGACACTTTATATATAACATTCCTTCTCGAAAAGCCTCGTTATATAAATTCGTTAAAAGCCCTCAAAAGTTTCAAAAATTCAGGAACGGTTATGGGTTTGACGAAGGATACCCCGATGTAGTGGCTTAGCTTGGCGCAAGTGTCATGTCAACTTGCCAACTGCCAAGTGACTCCGCCCAATGCTCTAAAACTAGCGATAATATAAAACAATTAAAAAAAATGATATTTTCAATGATTATTTAAAAAAATGACAAATTTTATTTTATCTTTTTATAGTTGAATGATATTTAAAATAATGATATTTAAAAAAACGATAATATAAATAGGAGAGTTATTTTACATACCAAACTTTTCTTACATAACAAGGGACTCATCTCGACCATCAATTTAAAAAGAAATCAATTGCTGAAATTAAAAGCATTTTATTATTTCACCTATTTTTTATAATTTAAATATCTCTTAAACCGTTAATTGTTTTGCGAAAATATTTACACCGTCGCGACGAGCATTTAATTATCTTTCTATAGATAAGACTTTGATATACTTTCGAAAAAAGGAAAAAATTCGTTTTTTCACGTTTTTTCGTATTTTTTGTTTTTACGTTACTTAAATTTGCATGAAAAAAATCATATATGATAAAACACTAAGTTGAATATCACATGTGATATTAGTGTTAAATCATATATGATATGTAATATCATATGTAATATTAGTGTAATACCATATATGATATTACATATTTTATATGATTTAACACTAATATCACATATGATATTAATATCATATATGATTTAACACTAATATCACATGTGATACTCAAATTAATGTTTTATCATATATGATTTTTAATGCAAATTTTAGTAACGTAAAAAAGCAAAAAAAACTTTAAATAAAAGTGAAAAATACGGAAAAAAAAATTTTGTCGAAAGTATATAAAAGTGCCTATCTACAGAAAGATAATTAAATGCTCGTCGTAATGATATATTTTTTTTCACTTAACGATTAATGGTTTGAAAGATATTAATATTTGAAAAAAAAAATGATGAAAGTGGGTTTTTTAAATTGTTGTGATTAATCTCATCCATTATATCAAATAAAAATGAATGGCGGAGATTGATCCCTTGGTATGTAAAAAATCTTTTGTCCTAAAATGATATTAAATCTAATATAAAACAACTAAATATTGTACCTCTGCCCTGGAATAGTTCCATGAGACAATTTGAGCAAACATAAGAATTTTTATGAACCCCAAAATCACAAACCATTGCAATTTAAAATATAAAATAATCTTTGGTAACATTGATTAAGGAATAGTTACATCAAAAGCATGGGACATACATGACCACACTCGTGAACTTGGTTTGGCTATTTCGATATGAACTTGGTTTGGCTAGCTCATGGTTTAGATATCAGGTTCCGACCATCATATACGGTTGTGCCACAATTGAAGAAAGAGCTTGAACTATCAAATTATATGTTGTTAGTGAAAACAAATACATTATTTTTACATATAACTATTAAACATGTACGCATTAATTTTATGAATAATTCTATGGACTATATTATGGCGTCCTCATGTGCTAGACCATATTTAATAAATTTGGTTGCATTCGTCTTACAACAATGGTTAAAGCGTATAATAGCTTGTATCACTTATTTATTAGAGAAGAATAGATGGCTTTTCTCCCACATTGATAATTGAGAAGAAAATATGTTACTTTAGATAGTGAGATATGCACAAGTTATACAAGTTGATTTTCGTGTCTTATGTTCTTCGTGGAATATAATGTTTACATAATACGTTTAACATGTATGCACATTTCACGAATAATTTGTACACTTTGTAAATTTTTTATATTCATTTTTGTTTTTCCGTTCTTAACTTTTCGTTGAAGAAGATTTGTAACATTTGCCGGAGGATTTTCCATCGAAATAAAAGAGAAGACTAGGTTTAAGTAAGGTATACGAAGGAAAGCCCCTTAAACTCATTGAGTTGTTCCAAAGAGCAAAACGGCCGGTGATTAATGGAATTCCTTGTCGGTTCTTTAGTCTTCGATTCATATTTCAGATAATTCCCTCCCAATTCACATCTTTGTTAAAGCGTATACTAGATTGTATCACTATTTATTTAAATGAAAAGTTAGCTTTTATCCCACATCGGTAATTGAGAATAAAATGTGTTACTTTATATAGTGAGGTATCTACTAATTATACAAGTTGAGTTTGGTGTATTATGTTCCTCTTGCAATATAATGTTCACACGACAAACTTGTTATGGGGTTCTGTGTTGCAAGGATAACTTGTACACGTTGAGAACTTTTTGTATCTGTTTTTGTTTTTTCGTCTCTCGATTTTCAACTTTTTCGTTGTAAAAGAATTATAATTTGCTAACTTTTTATATTCTCAATCCCTTTTATCAAAAGAAAGAAGATTTTATAAAGAAGGGTGATAAAGAGCGAAGACACTTATTTGAAATTCTTGGGAGTGAAAATAGAGGTTGTTTGAAATTCTTTGAAGCAAAGTATAATGGCTATAAGCTCTCTTACATGAATATATATTTGTATTTTCCATCTTGTAATAAATTAGCTAAATTTCTACCTTTAATTTATTTACTAGGTGCAAAATCTCTACTATTTTACAAAGTTTTCTAATCCTCAAGTTCCCTTAGCATCAAAATTTTAACCAAAGATAAATTTTCTTTTCACGCCGGATAAAAACGTGACACTATCATTCTTTTACCATATACCATTATCTAGTCACCAATCTTTATTAACTTTTTAAACGAGTGTTTGGCATGTTTTAGTTTGTTACAAAATGTATACATATAACGGCCAGAAAGAACATTCGTATGAAATGGGTGTTTAGTCTCAACAGCAGGTTATAAGAAGTAATTCGTAACTCTACATTAATCTTTTGTCTCAACTAGTATGAAACTGATATTTTTGTTGTACCACTAAAGAAACTCTTCAAAATTTCCCCTCTAAAAAAAACCCATAACATACTCCTCTGTATATACATCTTTTCACCTCTTCTTTTATAAGTTATTTTGCGTCGTAGGAGGGTCGTGTTTGTTGTCCAGCGAGTGTTTGGTGGCAAGTGTTATGGGTCTTGCTTGACGTTGCGGTAAATGGTTGTTGCAGAAAGTTATGTGGGTCGAGGTTCAAGTGTTGTTGGTCGTGGTTCAATATGCAGTTGATAAGGTCATGGTTTCAAGTGTTATGCCGTTCATATGTGGGTAAGGTCATTTTAACAAGTGTTGTGGGTCGAGGTTCGAATGTTGCGGGGTCGTGGTTTTAAAATTGTGGGTCGAGCTGGCATACATCGGTTTGTAGTTCATTTTGGGTTATGTATTTTAGAACGAGTTGTGGTCTTGCTGATTTTGTGCAGGTCAGGTAGTCTCATGTTGCGTAACGGAGCCAGCCACTAATCTAAGGTGGTTCCTGGAATAGTGAGGGAAAAGTATTAAGGGGTCAACAACCAACTAGTCGTTTTTTGGGTCGGGTCGGTACAATCTATACTACTTTATAATGCATTTAGGCCTTCTAAAATTAGAAGGCTTAAAAATTCAGACTTTTTTATTTGCTTATTATGGAAAGAGTTTTTCTAACAAAAAATTAAGATAAGGAGCTCCAATCATGAGATGACATGTGTCACTTCTTAACAAACTACAAGCCTAACTTCTAACAAACTCCAAACCTAACTTCTAACCACTAAAAATTAAGATAAAGAGCTCCAATTATAAAATGACATGTGTCATTTCTCAACAAAAAATTAATCTTTATTTTTAAATTAAAATATCTTTTTATCTACTTATTTTTTTTTATAATCTAATTTCACCACATTTTCTAAAATTTTATGCTCTTTAATTCAACATCCATTTTAATATATTTTTATGAGTTTTTAGTTTTTATATTTTTAATGGGTTTATTTTACTATTTTAATTCAAATTTTTACAACTTTAACCTTTATTTCATTTATTTCAATCAATATAATCTTGATTCGTCAAAATCATATACTTTTGGGGAGTGTTTGTGGCGTAAGAGATTGCGAGGTATTTCTATATGGGAATAATGATGTCGCGGAAAGCTACGGAAAGTTACGGTAACCCAAACAAACACTTACAACTAACACATATACATTCGAAGTGTTGTGAAACGAATTCACTAAACGGGTAAGCAAACACATATAACTATACTTATCGCCATTGTCTATGGTACCAACTAGTTTAACAAAAGCATATACAGGTAGAACATCAAACTGAACGTGTAGAAGCTTTTTATTTTAACTTTAACATAAACATTTGATGCATGTCAATACACGTTTAAATATTCTGTTTAGATATTCGGTGCAAGTAATAAAACACGAAACTATATATCTTCTTAACTTTCGCTCAAACTAATTATCCTAATTCTGTGATCGTAACTGAGAGCAAAAATTACTCCGTAATATATTGTTAGCTTATTTTAAATCGCGTTCACTTTCAAAGTTTCAAATTACAATAGTGGAGATTTATTTTTCAGAAATAGCATCATTAAAAAGACAGCAAATAGTAAGAGAATATGAGAAGTTGAGAAATCTTCATAATTCACTTTTAAGACTTTCTCATAACAAGATCTATTTTCACCATTGTTTTCTCCTCATTTCGCCTGTTTTAGTCACCATGTTTCACCATTTAAACATCTAAGGTGGTTCCTGTTGGGATTTTAGAACTAAGTTAACCATTAATGCAATGAGTACGCAGAGGATATGGATCTAGTAATCGCAATTAGGTTAACATGTATATAATAAACAATTAATGAATAAAAGCTAAAATAGGAAACTAACCTTTCGTGGTAATTGAACTTAATGTAACGAACAAGAAAACCAAACGAAACCCCAAGTATCTAACGTAGATACCTCTATGAGTATCACATACAAACCCGATAACCGTATACGTTCGATAAAGAAAGCTAGTCGAGAACGTAAACAAACCAATCAATAATTGACCCACTTGAATAACACACGAAACAGAAAACCACCAAGATTCTGACTTGCTTCTGCCCGAGATCCGAAAACAGTCAAGAAACTGTTTTCCACCTTTTACCCGATATCGGATGGAACGATCCGATATCACCTATTCTTTTTCCGAGAACCAACAGGGACAGAAAACCAAAACCTTCTTTGTTTCTGCTGCTCAGTCGGCCAGAAAACAAGAACAAAGAAACCTCCAATTTTATCTAAACACTTGAATCAAAACAAGTTTAGAATTAATCAAAACCAAAACCTTAAGTCGACTTAGGGAACAAGTCGACTAGGAATCTGAGATGGGAAAATATGGATCGGTTTAGGGTATTGGAAGGATATGATAATGCGTATGAATGGCAGAAGGGTTTGTTTGCTTTTATACAAAACCAAACCGACCTAGCTTGGGTCTATTGCTTGGTCGACAAGCTTCAAGCCCAAGCTATCCCTCATACTCTTTCTTTGCCCGATCAGTGAACTCCAAGGCCCAAGGCTGTCCACCAAACCGACCCATTCAATAAGTCACAAAACCCATGGGTCGTCATTAGTAATCGGGTCAAGTTTGCATGCATATCGGGTATGAATATTCAAGTATCAAATACGTTCTACACTTATATAAGTGTTTATCATGTGTGCCCCCATAGGCTCACACACTTTTAGTGTTTTGTCGTGTTTACAACTCCCACAAACCAACAGTTCCCGACATATTTCTAAAGAAGGTCGCAAATTGTTTACCACATCGCTTGTACACGAATTTTTTTTCCAAAGTGGTTCCTAGGCACCACCTAAATGTGCTTAGATCCGCCCCACTTATGTCATATGGGGCATCTCGATTTTTTGTTCGATGTGGTTCAGATTGATTGGTTGTTCATGCGGGTCTTGTGGAGTTGTGGCTTCATATTGGGTTGTTGTGGATTGTTCCCTCTATGAATCACTCTATGGACTATATTATGGCATCTTCATGTGCTAGACCATCTTTAGTAACATGGTTGTATTTGCCTTACAACAACGGTTAATGCATATACTAGCTTGTATCACTTTTTAATTAAAGAAGAAGAGTTAGATTTTATCCCACATCGATAAATGAGAAGAAAATATGTTACTTTATATAGTGAGGTATGCACTAATTTTTCAAGTTGAGTTTTGTGTATTATGTTCTTCGTGGAATATTTTGTTAACATATGATACGTGTATATCATATGTTACCTTTATTAAACGACAAATTTATACACTTTGTTAGCTTTTTATGCTCACTTTTGTTTTTCCGTCATTTAATTTTTTATATTCATTTTTGTTTTTCCGTTTCTTACTTTTCGTTGTAAAACAATTTTAACATTTTCTAACTTTTTATATTCACTTTTTTTTCCTTCTGTCGCTTTTCATTGTAAACGATTTGTAACATTTGCTAAAGTTTATATTCTCTTTCGCTTTTATCAAAAGAAATAATATTTTGTAAACAAAGGTGATAAAGAGGGAAGACATTGATTTGAAATTCTTCGGAGTGAAATTAAATTTTTTTGCTTGATTCAAAATGTCAAAAGGCATATTTACGCTAGATTAGGGTTGTCGCTATCCCATAGCCCGTAAAACCTTCACCAATGACAACACCATTCTTTATAGCACTCGGCTTCAGTCCAATGTCAGTAACGTTAGGCACATGTTAGTGACTAAAACTAAGTTGAGCGTGAATAAATTAATTAGATAACATATAAGTTATATTCATTTAATCGAGTATGTTACCTTTGAGGTTGCATCGTGAAAAGAACACATGACGATGACCATTTGCTGCTTCAGAATATTAATTTTGTAGAATTCTAATGTCATACCAAATCACTTATCTATTAATTCTTGAGTGCACCGCATTTACTCCACAATTTGAAATAATATAAGTTTTGAATATATCTTTTAGATACTACTTATAAATACAAAAAACATGGCAAGAAGTGCCTTTCAGGCTTTCTGCGAACCCGGTTTGAGTTAGCCTATACAAAATAAGATATCCTTTTATGACCCGTTACCCAACCCGCCCATTTTGCCATACCATTCCAGCACCAAGATGTCCTCCGTGCACAATGCCTTCTTCAACAACATCGAGACATGAGTAGTAGTGTAGCACCTATAGATGTTGAAATATAGCAATCCTATGAAAGATTAAGGGTTGTTTGGTAAATATTTTTCTCTATGTTTTCTAATATCTAAAGTTTAGCTAGTTTTGGTGAGTTTGTATTGTGCAGGGTTTAAAGTGAAACTTCTCTGCCTATATAAAGATCTCATATTTCTAGGGTTTCGGCATTGTTTCATAAATCTGGTTTACATCTCTCAAAAGTCTCTCTGCTGATCTTGGTTTTGATATTGGTTTCTGATTGTATTCACTGGGTTTTGTCTGGTTTATATTTAAGATCATCTTGATCTTATTGTTTGGTTTGTTTCTGTAAACTGGGCTACATTGGGTTTAGGTTTAGTGAGTGAGTTTGTAGACAACACCTATTAGAGGGACTCTCATTGTTTCAGTTGTATTGTTTTGCTTGCATCCGTGTTGGGGACAAGCTATCAGTGTTTATTGTTATAATAAAAGATTGATATCACCAAGGGGTGGTTGGTTGGGTGATTACACCTTGTGTTCTTGTTGTTTTGATACCATTTTTACAATAGATTACCACTACATATGAGGAGAGACCTAGATAAACATTCCACTACATTAGTAGGTGTTCAGATACGCAGTTTGAAAATAATACTTGAAACTCGAAAATTTTGTATCAGTTGGTCAGCCTCCAAAATCTCAACAAATCTTGGAACCATGGTAGCATGTAACTTTAACAACTGGATTCCATAACCGAAAACAAAATTGTCCAAATTTGAATAAAGCAATAAAGCAATTTGAATTTGCTGTTTAAGTCTTCAGGTATTAGACCAGATCTATTTGGTGATGTTCTTCGGGTAACTCTTGCATATACTCTCGGTTATAGTTGTCGACTCGTTTCCACCCCTAGTCACAAGTATATACAGTAAATCACTTAATATTGTACCTCTGGCCCCTGGAATCATTCCGTGAGACAATTCGGACAAACCATAAGAACACTTTTAACAAGTAACATTGTGGACGTATGGTCCGGACTGGGCCAGGAATGGGTCAGGCCCGGCATCAGCGGCCCACTCTACACCTAAACCCTAATCCATGCCTATATATACATGACAAGTTATCTCTAACCCTAAGATAGATTGGCTACACTACGCCGATACTAACTTGACCGTCGGAGGTGGACCCCGGGGCTACGGCCTCGGGTCCACTCCTAACGGGTTCTCTTTGTTGACAGGTCTACTAGGGCTCGAGAAGACGACTAACAGCCAAGGAGAGTCGTTGAATCCATCGCGCTGCATTATGCTTCAACAAGTTGGCGCCATCCGTGGGACCATGAATAAACTATGTTTCGTGTTCTCATATTACCGAAAAGCAGAAATCAATTTCTAAAGTCGGTAACTCTAAAACCTTTCACTTTATTAAATTGGACGATGCGTACAACTTTATCCGCAAGGATTAGCGCCTCTACGCGTCGATCGCTGAATTTAATATCACTTTAAGAAATATCATGCGTAAATCTGCTTTACCATCATATTAATTTAATACCATGCGTAACTCTTGCTTTACAAATTGCTTTACCATGCGTCAATTTTGATTCAAAATACTTATGCATAAACGTGGTCCTACATGGAATAAATTTATGGAATGAAATATCACGTTATTATTGTGTATTGTTATATCCTTATTTACGAATAAGTCTATTCTTTTATTACGATAGATAAAAAGAAAAACATCCGCACGATCGGACTTATTTTATATTTTAGTCCGCACGATCGGACCTAAGCAAATATCCGCACGATCGGAGCTATTTTATCTTTTAGCCGCGAATTAATTCGCGCATATACTGTTTTTACGGTTGGTCCGCTTGTTCGCGCTCGAACAACGCAGTCGCGATAAATCTACCCGCATTCGGCCGTTTGTTCAGACATTTTCGCGAGAACGCGACGCGCGAAACCACGATGCTAGTCAATCGCCATGATGCGACCGGACCAAAAGCCGTGGTATAAACATCTGCGATCATCCGAAACGTTCGAGTCTGCGCGGTTAAGATAAATCCATCTCGTGTCTATTCGTCGCGGTCACGAGACGTCCATCCTAAAAAAAAAAGCACAATTTATTATTTCATCGATGACGCATCCCACGACGGTGCGACCGCCAATTTTCTTATAAGCTATGTGCTATATATATTTTTATGCTATGTGCTATATATTGCTTAATTTTATTAGGTTTTATATGTCGCGATTCGCGGCATATACTTTAATCTTTGCATTGAGTGTTTTTCGCATTAAATAAGTTTAATGCTCCTACGAGTAGCACCATCAAACTTGGGGGCTACCGGGTATACGCTACCACCGTTTAAGACGCAGTGTATTTGGAAGCAGATCAAGACGAATTTAAATATTCGCACCAACTTGCCGTAGGGAGACGTCCTCGTCGGTTGTGAAGACGCCGCACGCCAAGCAGAAGCACGTTTTCGTCGCACATCTTTAGCGCCGCACCTGCGCGCAGAAGCACGTCTTCGTTGCACCTCTTTGTCGCGCGACAACAAGACACTTACGCTTGTAAGCACGCCTTCGTCAGACATCTTTGTCGCGACAACGCACACTTATGCAATGAAGCACGCCTTTCGTCGCACCCTTTGTCGCAAGCAGCACGCACTTATGCTCTGGCTAACGCCTTCGCCGTCGCCCTTTGTCGCGCACATCGCGCACTTATGCTACGAGCACGCCTTCCGCCGCACCATCTTCGTCGGTCGCCATCGGTACAAAGGGTACGCCTCACCCGTGATGTGTTAATACAAATAAACCGTAAAACGTTTATTAATATTTTGCGATCTCTTTGTGTTTTGTTGATAACATCTTTTGGAATTTTTTAATAAAACTTGTTAATACAAATAAACCGTAAAACGTTTATTAATATTTTGCGATCTCTTTGTGTTTTGTTGATAACAAATATAATGTTATCTTAAGTACAATTATAAGGATACATGTTATTTTTGTAAAGCATTTACATATAGCCATCTAATACAAAATGTTGTAATTAATCATTTGTTGTAATAGTTTATTAGGATGGGTAAAATCACAACCCATGGATCATATCCATAACCCATGGTATTGACCCATACCCACAAGACTAGATACAATGTACTCATTAGATACATTGAATCTAAAAGAATACCCATTGACCAACCCATAACCCATGACCCATGACCCATAACCAAAAAACCCATGGGCAAAGAGGAGCGTCCCACGGATCCCTAGGATTACACTAGACGGATCCTTGTGGGAGGGATCCGTGGGATCCGGGAACAATGGCGATTTTGCCTATAAATAGAGAGCCATTTCTTCATTCTAACTCACCCCTCTTCTTACTAATTCTCTCATATACTCTCATTCTCTTCTAACAAAAGATCACTTGATCTAGAGAGTACTTTCTTCTTTCTTTCTTTAGTGATTCTCATATAGGTCCTTCTCTAAGGCGAGATCACGAGCATTCTACAAGTCATCCAAGCAAGGGGTCCTTGATTGATTTGTTCCTCCGCAAGATTTCTGTAGCGAAGATCTTGTATTTGATATTTCACATATTTGTTGTGTAATAGTCGTGTTGGTTTGGTCCACCGTGTTACGGACTCGGTATTTAGCTTTGTACCGGAAAAGGTGTAAGCAACGTTGTGAAGGCTTCTCCGCCAAGTTGAAGGAGTTTGTTGACATAGTGCTTGAACTCTCGAGTAGGTGACTCGGGAGTGGAGTAGGCAAGGAAGGTGTCCTTGTAGCCGAACCACTATAAATCGGTTGTGTCATTTCTATCCCTTTGCTTTACTTTATTTACTTGCTTTATCATTAGATCTATACTTTCTCTACATCCATACGATCTCACATATTATCGAATCTAAAGTTTTTGAAACTAACTTAAAATCGGCAAAACTATTCAACCCCCTTCTAGTTTTCCACAATTGGCATCAAGAGCTAAGTTTATAAAAGTTTTAAAGTAAACCGTATTTTAAAACTTTTCGATCACTATGGGTTCGAAAATTACAAGGAAGGGCAATCTATGCAACGACCACCACTACTTGAAACTAATGGTTTTATATATTGGAAAATAGATTCAAACGTATGTGAAGTCTAAAGATATTGATCTTTGGTACATTATTGTTGAAGGCGATTTTGAGGCTACCTCAAAAGATGATAAAGGAAATTTAGTTAACATACCTCATGATAAACTAAATGATGAAATGAAGAAAAGCTTTCTAAAAATAGTGAAGCTAAAATGGTTTTGTATAATGCTTTACCCAAAAAGGAATTTGAAAGAATTTCTATGCTTAAAACCTCTAAAGAAATTTGGAATTCTTTAGTTGTAACTCATCAAGGTAATCAACAAGTTAAAAATAATAAAATTGATTTATTTGTTCAACAATATGAACAATTTTCAATATCGGATGAGGAAACTATAGATCATTCATTTGCTAATTTTAATACTATTATTACATCTTTACAAGCACTTGATGAATCTTTTTCTAGCCGTAACCATGTTAGGAGATATCTAAGGGCACTTCCATCCAAGTGGAGATCCAAGGTGACGGCGATCGAAGAGTCAAAAGATTTGACAATCCTCACCCTTGATGAACTCATAGGCAACTTAAAAGTCTACGAGCTTGTCCTTGCTAAAGATTCCGAAGCCTCAAAGGTGAAAGAGAAACACAAATCTCTTGCCCTTAAAGCCAAAAAGGCTTCAAGCGATGAAGAGAACTCCTCTTCGGATAGTGACGACGAGGAGTATGCTATGGCGGTAAGGGACTTTAAAAAGTTCTTTAGAAGGAAGGAAGATACGTCAAACAACCGTATGACGACAAGAAAGGATTCGGAAAAGTAAAGAGGACGAGAAGCCAAGGGATGATCGTGCTTGCTTTAAATGTGGGGACCCAAACCACTTTATTAGTAAGTGTCCCAAACGGGATGATCAAAAGGCGTTCGTGAGCTGCACGTGGGGAATGAGCGACGAGGAGGACGAAGAAATTTGTCTCATGGCAAATGACGAGGTATGTCACGAATACTATAGTAGCTCATCACTAGATGACGACTCATTGCATAATGAATATGACAAACGTGCAATATTAGCTTAAAACTAATTAACAAAACAAGCTTTTAAAAAGTCAAAACCAACGTTTAGATAAAGAAGTCATAGAATTAAAAGCAAAATTGAAACGTCTAGAAAAGGGTAAAATAGCAAGTGGTGAATGTGAACTTTGCGTTCAACTTCAAACACTAGTTGATCAACTAGATTCTAAAATTGCTAGAATGAGTACGAATACTTTAGATATGATATTAGATAGTGTTAAAACCGGTAACAACCAAAAAGGTTTAGGTATTCAACAACTTGATCCATCAACTAGTGAAAACAAAGAAACACAATTTGTTAAGGCACTAGAAAAACCACCATGTTGTGGCGGATCCCACGGATCCCATAAAAAGGAACCGCTAGTGTTAAGCCAGGATCCGTGGGTCTCTGTAGCAAACAAGTGGTAATAACGTAGCTTCTTCATCTAGAACCGATTTTGTTATCGTTAATAAGAAGAAACCAACTCATTTCACCACTAGACAACCACCTCCAAAATATAATCCTATTTTGCAAGAAACAAAGCTCCATCTTTTCAAAACCTAATCCATCTAGGAGACCTAATAATGTTTACCCGAGAAGTAACCATCAAATGGGATGGAACCCAAATATGCAAAATGGTTTTCCTTTTCAAAACTTTGCTCCATGGAATGCATACTCACCTTATCCATACATGTCTAACATGAATGGAATGTTTAACACTAATGGACCCATGAACAAATGGGGACCAAACTTTTGAGTTAATTGTTTTCTTAGGTGTGCTTAAAGGTCGACCTAGACCCGGATGAATGGGTCAAGGATAGCGGGTGCACGAGGCACATGACCGGCAATAAAGATCTATTCTCCACATATGAATCCTTCAATGGAGGTAATGTGGTGTTTGGAAATAGCAAAGTAAAATCATCGGTAAAGGTACGATTTCTAACAAATCTCTAACCATTAACGATGTGTGTCACGAGAAAACCTAAACTTTAACCTCTTAAGTATAGGACAAATATGTGATAAAAGTGCAATGTACTTTTTACCGAAACCGTAGTAAGATATTAAAAATGGCATAACCATAGGAAGAGGAATTAGGAAACATGGAGTCTATGTCATTAAAATCGGTAATGAACCTAAAGACAAACTATGTCTTACCTCTATGGATGATACTTGACCTTATGGCATCAAGATTGGGTCATGCCAATATGCGACTTCTTCAATCGCTATCATCCAAAGATCTAGTAAGAGATCTACCTAAGTTAAAATATGAACATCACTTTTGTGATGCTTGTAATGTAGGAAAACAAGTTCATTCTAGTCATAAAGCTAAAAACATGGTGTCTACAACTAAGTGTCTAGAATTACTACATATGGATTTATTTGGTCCATCCGCTATCCAAAGTTATGGAGGCAACTACTACACTTTGGTCATAGTGGATGATTACTCTAGGTACACATGGACAAAATTCTTAAAGAACAAAACGGAAACGTTTAATTATTTTGAAATATTAAGCAAGAAAATCCAAAGACAACTAGGAAGTCCTATAGTGTCTATTAGAACGGATCATGGTAGGAATTCGATAATGAAGTGCAATTTGGAGCTTTTGTGACGCTAATGGTATTACTCACAACTTCTCGGCTCCGCGACTCCACAATCGAATGGGGTAGTTGAAAGAAAGAATAGAACCCTACAAGAAATGAGTCGCACCATGCTTAATGAGCAATCCATACCTCAAAAGTTTTGGTGCAATGCCGTTGATACTTCAACGTACATACTCAATCGAGTCTTAATTAGACCAATCTTAGGTAAAACTCCATACGAGTTACTCCGAGGCAAAAAGCCTACGTTAGATCACTTTAGAGTCTTTGGTAGCAAATGTTTTATTCTTAACACTAAAGATTACCTTACAAAATTTGATCCTAAATCAACCGAAGGTATCTTTCTAGGTTACTCTCCAAATAGCAAAGCTTACGTCATATTAAACAAAGAAACAATGAAGGTAGAAGAGTCATTAAATATAAAATTTGATGAAAGTCCACCCAAACCCTCTCCACCTCTTGTCGATGACGAGATTGTAGAAAGTGAAGCTATAGTAATAAAGAAAAAGATAAATGAAGAAGAAGAACCTTTAAATGATGAAGTCATAAACATTAAAGAGTCCAAAGATCACCCCGTAGATAAGGTCATAGGAAAGCTAAACGAAAGAACATTAAGGTCTCAAGTTCAAAACCAAAGTAGCTTATTTTGTTTTGTTTCAACCATAGAACCTAAGAATACACAAGAAGCCATAAAAGATGAAAGTTGGGTAATGGCTATGCAAGAAGAATTAAATCAATTTGTTTCTAATGATGTTTGGACACTTGTCCCTCCACCTAGTAATCAAACCATAATAGGAACCAAATGGGTTTATAAAAACAAATTAGATGCAAACGGAGTAGTGTCTAGAAACAAGGCTAGACTCGTTGCCCAAGGGTATAACCAACAAGAAGGAATAGACTTTGATGAGACCTATGCCCCGTGGCTAGATTAGAGTCTATAAGAATACTTCTTGCTTATGCTTGTGCTAATGATCTAAAGCTTTATCAAATGGATGTCAAAAGTGCTTTTCTAAATGGTTTTATTAATGAAGAAGTATATGTAGCTCAACCTCCGGCTTCATCGATTTTGAAAACCTAAACATGTGTATAAGTTAAAGAAAGCCCTTTACGGTCTTAAACAAGCTCCAAAAGCTTGGTATGATAGACTCAAGTCATTTTAATTAAACACAACTATACCATGGGGTTAGTTGACAACACACTTTTTACTAAGAAAAGAGAGTCACATATAATCATAGTTCAAATATATGTAGATGATATTATATTCGGATCCACTTGTCAAGACATGTGTGATGATTTCTCTAAAATCATGCATGACGAGTTCGAGATGAGTATGATGGGAGAACTTAGTTTCTTTCTTGGTCTACAAATCAAACAAGTAGAAGATGGTATCTTCTTTAATCAATCTAAATACATAAAAGAGATGTTAAAGAAATTCGGATTAGAAGAGTCAAAACCAATTAGGACACCAATGTCATCCGACACCAAACTCACTAAAGATGAAGACGGAGAATCCGTAGATAATACTAAATATCGTGGCATGATTGGTAGTCTTCTCTACCTCACGGCTAGTAGGCCGGATATCATGTTTAGTGTTTGCTTATGTGCTAGGTTTCAAGAAGACCCTAAAACATCACACCTAGAAGCCGTAAAAAGAATATTTAGATATATTAAGGGTACAACACAATTAGGATTATGGTATCCTAAGGGCACAGGAGTAGAAACAATTGTATATGCAGATTCTGACCATGCAGGTGATTATGTTGACCGAAAAAGTACAAGTGGGGTATGTACTTTTATGGGATGTTGTTTAACATCTTGGTTTTCAAAGAAACAAACGGCATTAGCAATATCAACAACCAAGCCGAATACGTCTCCAACGGCAAAGCATGCCAACAAGCACTATGGATGAAACAAGCGTTAGTTGACTACGACATTCATCTAAGTGACATAGCAATTCTATGTGACAACAAGGGTGCCATAGATTTAAGCAAGAATCCGGTATTACATTCTCGCACAAAGCATATAGAGATTCGTCATCACTTCTTAAGAGACAATGTTCAAAAGGGGAACATCTCTATTGAGAAGGTAGCGTCCGAAGACAACATAGCCGACGTCCTCACCAAACCGTTGAAGCGGGAACAATTCAACCTACTTCGTCTTGGTCTTGGTCTCATGGAACAAACGTCGTAATTTATTTTTTGACTCTACAAGGTATGTAAACACTAGCCTTCTTCTTTCTGAGTCTAGGATCTCTATTTCACGCACAACTCACAAACAATACGGGAATTTTCAAAACCCAAGATAAGTTTTTTTTTACTTATAACTCATAGTTTCTCTTATTTTCTTTCAAAAATAAGTACAAGTTGCAAACACATAATTACATACACATCTTCTTTTCAAAGGATAAAACGATTTTTATTCACAAATGGAAACCTCTTTTTGAAACGTTTTCTAAAAATGATACCTCTTCCCGTATCAATTTCACAAAAGCAATTTCTCACGTCTAGGACAAATCGCTTTTTCATTATTAATACAAAGTAAAACCCGTTTTCATTGCATCTCATGTCTTTTGAATGCTAAAGGAGATACATAACTAATATGTATTTTTGGGTACATTCATTTAAGCAACAATGAATTAGGAGCACTCGGGTTATCTCACATAATAGTATGCTTTTTCACTTCTAGTTTATTTTTCTTTTCTTCTTAGGAGTCGAGATAACCGCAACTCCAAATAGTTTGCATATAGGCACACACTAGGCAAAAATGTTTCCAAAAGGAAAATTTTGTGCTGCCTGGATCACCAGACCCACGGATCCCAGCCTTTCATGCCGGACGGATCCTCAAGGAAGGATCCGTGGGATCCGTGAGATGTGTCGCTATTTTTATCTTCTATTTTTCTCACTTTGGATGAAAACTCCAACATTTGTTTTATTTTTGAGTATGTTCTTTAATGCTTGTGTTCTCATGATCACATGCCTTAAATTCATATCTAATCATTAGATTTTAATCCACATTTTGGGTCAAGCATTCATTACAATGCATTGTTTTTCTATATATAGAACTCCCAAAATGCTTGCATAATTCATCTCATCTTCACAAACAAACAACACCATGTCATTCACAAGCTCTTACAACTTAGATGAATCACCTAGTACAAACAATCCTCTTCATGAAACCCAAACTTTTGTACTACCACCTTCCAAAATACCACAATCAAACTCTAGGATATCCGCACGGATTAGCATCCGATCTTGTTGCTTAGCAAAAACATCATCAAATGGCTCATCACCATCAAATAACTCACCACAAGATGCTTCCATTATAGCACCTCCCTCATCACCAACAAGTACACCATCTTCATCACCTAAAGTCACTCTTTTGGAACTCCTTACGACTCCAACAAGATCTCAACAACCAAAACAAAAGAAATAGCCTTTTTGACACCTCCAACTTCTCCAAACACAATATTCAATGATCTTGAAACATCACCACCCTTAGCTCCCATTAAACTACAAGAACATCTAGGTTCTTTTCCACCACCACTTCCAACCATTCCGGACTTTGATCCATATTTTCCTATTTTTCCACCACATATTCCGCAACTCACAAATCAAAACAACCCGGAAAACTTCCGCACTCATTACCCACATCACTTACATTGTGAACATTGCCAATCCACTAGGGAAATTGCAATAGAAGTTAGGGAAGAAATGCGATTCATACTCAACCTCATCCTTGATCGCATCAATACCATTACTCATCAAAACCTCCATCCATAACCTTATGCAAGCATGGAAGGAATCATTATTACTATTTTCTATTTTTAGTACTTTTTCTTTTGAGTCATTTTCAAGAACAAGTCTTGTTCTTATTTTTACATGCTTGTAGGTGGCATAAATACCACTACACTTTGTTGTTTTATTACAAGGCCTTGTTTACATACCTTGGCTCCCAATC
Organism: Chrysanthemum lavandulifolium; assembly: GCA_022545495.1. NCBI lineage: Eukaryota > Viridiplantae > Streptophyta > Magnoliopsida > Asterales > Asteraceae > Chrysanthemum > Chrysanthemum lavandulifolium. The sequence goes on from CM040238.1 coordinate 269,202,285, forward strand.
TTGATTCTCGTCAATCACAAGATTATTTAAGCATGTTACTAACCTTTCTCTTTGTAGGATTTTTTATTTTTCTTCACTTGACGCCCCAAACTAGGGGGAGCTACCGTCAAGGGGGAGTAAGCGATACGTGGACCATTTTTTCCACACTTTTATTTCTTCGATGGGTTAACTTTTTGTTTCGACAAAAAGGGGGAGAAGAAGTAAAACTTAGGGCTTTCAAAACATACATCTATTCTTAAGTTTTACTCATCATAACATTATGTTTTGTCATCAACAAAAAGGGGGAGATTGTTAATACAAATAAACCGTAAAAACGTTTATTAATATTTTGCGATCTCTTTGTGTTTTGTTGATAACAAATATAATGTTATCTTAAGTACAATTATAAGGATACATGTTATTTTTGTAAAGCATTTACATATAGCCATCTAATACAAAAATGTTGTAATTAATCATTTGTTGTAATAGTTTATTAGGATGGGTAAAAATCACAACCCATGGATCATATCCATAACCCATGGTATTGACCCATACCCACAAGACTAGATACAATGTACTCATTAGATACATTGAATCTAAAAGAATACCCATGGACCAACCCATAACCCATGACCCATGACCCATAACCAAAAAACCCATGGGCAAAGAGGAGCGTCCCACGGATCCCTAGGATTACACTAGACGGATCCCTTGTGGGAGGGATCCGTGGGATCCGGGAACAAGTGGCGATTTTGCCTATAAATAGAGAGCCATTTCTTCATTCTAACTCACCCTCTTCTTACTAATTCTCTCATATACTCTCATTCTCTTCTAACAAAAGATCACTTGATCTAGAGAGTACTTCCTTCTTTCTTTCTTTAGTGATTCTCATATAGGTCCTTCTCTAAGGCGAGATCACGAGCATTCTACAAGTCATCCAAGCAAGGGGTCCTTGATTGATTTGTTCCTCCGCAAGATTTTGTAGCGAAGATCTTGTATTTGATATTTCACATATTTGTTGTGTAATAGTCGTGTTGGTTTGGTCCACCGTGTTACGGACTCGGTATTTAGCTTTGTACCGGAAAACGGTGTAAGCAACGTTGTGAAGGCTTCTCCGCCAATTTGAAGGAGTTTGTTGACATAGTGCTTGAACTCTCGAGTAGGTGACTCGGGGAGTGGAGTAGGCAAGGAAGGTGTCCTTGTAGCCGAACCACTATAAATCGATTGTGTCATTTCTATCCCTTTGCTTTACTTTATTTACTTTCTTTATCATTAGATCTATACTTTCTCTACATCCATACGATCTCACATATTATCGAATCTAAAGTTTTTGAAACTAACTTAAAATCGGCAAAACTATTCAACCCCCTTCTAGTTTTCCACAGGCCTTATGCAAAAGCTTATGTAATAACTAAACACAACGATCAGAGATATATATTACCACCCATTAACACCCAAAAGTCCAAAACATAGTATGTCAATGATGTAACTTCATTTTTAATAAAACTTTACATATATAAAATTATATAGCATCAACATTATTTGTTGGAGTGAACTTTGATATTCAAATATATAACATGGTGTAAGTTTTGAGACCCGTGAAGATACGAGTACAATAGCACACCTTGCACACCATCTATACGATGTGCCATAGTTAAAGAAAGAGTTTGAAATATCAAATTATATGTTGTTATTGAAAACAAACACATCTATACAATTGCATGTATGACATTAATTTATATGAATCATTCTATGGACTATATTATGGCATCTTCATGTGCTAGACAACCTTTAATAAATTTGGTTGTATTAGCCTTACAACAACGGCTAATGCATATACTAGCTTGTATCATTTTTTTTTAATTATAGAAGAAGAGTTAGCTTTTATTCCGCATGGATAAATGAGAAGAAAATATATTACTTATACGAGTCCCTTCATTTTGCTTACCATCTAATTGTTGCATATCAAGGAACAGATCTGCACCGTTGGATCAAAAGGACAAAACTTAATGAATAAAAACACGGAGGGACTTTATTGTAAATTCGTCATTCTAGCCTAACCGACACACCAAACACGTCATTTCTCACAAATATTACTCACACAAAAAAACACACAGATAACACTTTCTCTCTCTAAATTAAAACTTAAAAATAAAACAAAAACATCACAAATCATCCAATTTTAACCGTCAAAATCAAAGAAAACACATAAAAATAAACGAATCAAGGCAATCAAAACCAGATCTGGAAAAAAATAGGTATGGCACTTCAATTCATTATTTTGTTATTTATTAACTATTTGTTGTGATTTTATTCGTATATTTCTGTTATTGATAGTGTTTATGAAGATGTTTTTTGCTTTTTTGTTGTTTTTAGTTGTTTATTAATATATATACATGTGATACAAAAAAAAAATGAATTGGTTTTGGTGTGATTTTTATTGTGATTGTGACATGCTTTTGGTTGTGTTTTTTAGTGTTTACATTTGGTTGAGTTTGTGAGTAAAACACTTTGTATACATTGATGCACACCAAGTGTTTGATGAAATGTGTGAGTGAAAAGTATATCACCAGTGATATTTGAAGTTGAACTGTATATATGTATTATCACTAGTGATATTTGTATTATCACTAGTGATATTTGTATTATCACTTGCGAAATTCTTGTTTATTTGATAGGTTTTTGTTTACTTGTTAAGATTTATTATATGTAATGTTTAATATCACTTTTGATATTTTATTGTTATTGTTTTGTAATCATAGTCAGCTTTTTTTTTTTTTTTTTTTTTTTTTTTTTTGCTAAAATTTTGATGATATACTATTTATCGTGAGTAATGCGGTTATGTCGTCAATCAAATTTTGACTCCATCTACAGAGATTCATAAAAGTAAAGGTATATTGTAACATATAAGCATGTCTCTTTAGAAGAATTAACGTGATAAAACCCTGAATGTATGCGGCGTACTTGATTTAACATTTAGCTTGTGTGTTATATCACCATTGATACATACACATTCAGTAGAATGTGTATGTATACTTTCAGTAGAATGTTATAATGGTATCCCTAAGAACACGAATATTTATTCTACAGTATGAACACTTTGTTGTTTTTGTAGATTTTAGTAGTTTATTAATGGATTGTTGTGAAAGTTAGATGATTAATGTGATAATATGAGAGACTTAACAACCTAAAATAAATATTGTGACTGTAACATGATTTTGTTAGATTTGTGGTAGATATATGTGCATAATGGATAGATTGGGCATGCTTTGATATGTTTAAAAGCGGTATTTGACTATAGTATTAGTTGGTAGTATATCACCTATGATACAACAGTTCCAATGATTGCTTATTGTTAGTATATCACCTGTGATACAACAGTTGCAACGATTGCTTATTCACCTGTGATACAACAGTTGTAATGATTGCTTATTGGTAGTATATCACATGTAATACAACAGTTGTAATGATTCCTTGTTGGTAGTATATCACCTATGATATTTGATGACGTATACTTATTCAGTTTATATATCACGTATGATATTAAAAAACAATGAACTATTCATACACTAACATGGTATATATTTTATGCCGATTTGAATATAAAACTGAGAACTATCAAGAAGCAAAAAAGCAAGGGTTAAAGGTAAAAGGAAAAAGACCTTCGCGAAAAAACAACCAAGTCCAACTAAAGAAGTGAACAAAGAAACAATATCGTCACCGACAATGTAACACCCCCAAAAATGGTTTGCAGCGGAAGAAAAGGTTTTTGGGATGCTACTTAATTGGATCATAACACAAGGCGAAAAATAATAGCTTTTTCGTAAAATATTTCATTTATTGTAGTAAAACAAAGTTTACAAAGTTGAATTGTTGCGAAAAAATGGCCCATTAATAAAATGTGGTCCCCATACGTAAATCAGAGTCATCTATGACTATGCCATGCCAATGACCAAGCGCCTCCAGAGTTAGCTATCGCCTTATTAATACCTGAGATAAACATGCTTAAAAAGATCAACAAAATATTGAGTGATATTCATAGGTTTAGTAAATGGTTGAACACAAGATAAAGATGATAATTGCTTCGAAGAAAATTATCATAGAAAATCAGAGATTATTATGCACTAAGCTCATGACACCAAACTCAACTGCATACACCTAATTACTGGTGTAAGTAAATAAAATTGACCCCCAAGAGGTAATAGCCAATTACCGAAGAGATTCAAATATGGTGCGCCCCGGTTATTTTCGATAACCGAGTCGGGGTCGCTAATTCCCATAGTACTATCCACAATATTTGAGTTCATTCGCAAGTGATTAATGGTTCATGATGAAGGGGTCTTTTGGCTGGCAACTTTGGCTATAATAATAATAATCAGGCAAGCATACATTTTATGAAAAGACTTGTTTTCTAGTTTATAGCATGTATCTCCCTCGCAGGGGTTAAAAAACAAGTAAAAGCGAGGCTATGAACTCACCTTGGTCGTGGTATCAAGTGGGGCATCGCTCAACGACGCAAGAGTACAGGCACAACGGCTAGTCATCGGCTCAACCTAGTAGTGTACGGCTTATCTCAGAATACGTATCGTAAAGTAAATGAGTTTTCAAAAGTTAAGCGTTTTAGTTTTCATGGAATACACTCTTTGATATTAATAAAAGTTTAGTGTCATCATTTGTAGAAGAATTTAATATTAACGTTTCGTGTGGTGGTAAGAAACAAAAACTCGACAAGTAACTCACGCCAAACATAACTCACACCAAATCATAATGTATATCCCAATATATTGTAAGGAATAGTCAATAAATATTGACCAAGACTCTAGAACACATGCCAAAGCGATAAAGCATATAAAATAAATTAAACAAGTAAAGATCAATTTGCACGTAAGTAACAAGTAATTGGTGGAGTTTTAGGCAATTACATGGTAATCCTAGGTAATATAGAAAAGTCAATTAAGTTTCATAGGATAACCCTAATAAAGGTTTCAAATTTAATAAAAACATAAGTCTAAGTTTCTCGTTCGGTTTTGCATAAATAAAAGGTTTTCAAACGAATGTATAAGTAGTTTAAACGACATCTTGCACACCATCGTATACGATTGTGCCATAATTGAAGAAAGAGTTTGAATTATCAAATTATACGTTGTTATTGAAAAAAAACACAGAATTTTACATATAAAAATTATACATGTATGACATTAGTTTATATGAATCATTCTATGGACAATATTATGGCATCTTCATGTGCTAGACCATCTTTAATAAATTTGGTTGTATTAGCCTTACAACAACGGCTAATGCATATAATAGCTTGTATCATTTTTATATTATAGAAGAAGAGTTGGCTTTTATCCCACATCGATAAATGAGAAGAAAATCTGTTACTTAATATAGTGAGGCATGCACAAATTATTCAAGTTGAGTTTGGTGTATTATGTTATTCGTTGAATATAATGTTTACATGATACTTGAATTATGTATGATAGTATTGTGCGACTAGTTTGTACACTTTGTTAACTTTTTATATTCATTTTTTTCCATCTCTCACTGACCGACCCTGGTTTTTACGAGCGTTGGCGGGTTCTGGAGTGCCTGTCAAGGTGTTAACTTTTTATGTTCATTTTTGTTTTTCCATCTCTCACTTTTCGTTGTAGAACGATTGTAACATTTGCTAACTGTTTATATTCATTTTTATTTTTTCGCCTCTCACTTTTCATTTTAAAAGATTTGTTGCGTTTGCCAAAGTTTATATTCACTTTCGCTTTTATCAAAAGAAAGAAGATTTTTTAAACAAATGTGATAAAAGAGGGAAGACATTGATTTGAAATTCTTCGGAGTGAAATTAAAAAAAGTGTTTGATTAACAATGTCAAAAGTCATATATAAGATATATACATTTAATCGAGTATGTTATGTTTGAGGTTGCATGCTGTGAAAAGAACACATGACGATGACCTTTTGCTGCCTCGGAATATAAATTTTGTACAATTCTAATGTCATACCAAATCACTTATCTATGAATATTTTACCTTTAACGGGTCAAAAGAGGTAAAATAAAAACAATATGTTATAAGGAAAAGGGATGAAAGGCGTCTCAAGTGTCTCTTGAGTGCACCGCATTTACTCGACCATTTGAAATGATATAAATTTTGTATATATCTTTTTGATACTACTTATAAATACAAAAAAAATGGCAAGAAGCGCCTCTCGGCCCGTCTTAGCATGTACATAATAAGATATCCTTTTATGATCCGTTACCCAACCCGCCCATTTTGCCATACTTTTCCAACACCAAGATGTCCTCCGTGCACAATGCCTTCTTCAACTACATCAATACATGCTTGTGAAGTGGACCCATGGTTTAAGCTTTTCAAGAATGTCTAATGCCCATTGCCTAGAGACTTTAAGCAAGTCATCAGGAGGTATGATAAAATCGATTAGAAGCAGCTCTTTTCCATCTTCAGATAGTATAATTGTTCTGCTTATGTCACACAAGAAACCTTATCCTATAAGTATGAGTACTAGTATAGCACCTATAGATTACCATTACCTACGAGGACAAACTTGTTGGGATTTTAGAACAAGTTAACCAATTAACCTCTACGAGTACGCAGCGGATAAGGATCTAGTAATCGCAATTAGGTTTAACACATAATAAATAAACATTAATTAATAAACAATTAATTAATAAAAGGGATAAAAGAAAACCTAACCTTTCGTGGCTATTTGAATACAAGTGTAACGGATAATAAAACCAATACGAAACTAAGCACCTAAAATAGATGCCTCAATGAGTATCACACACAACACGTAAACGAGCACGTTCGATGAGAAGCTAGTCGAGAACGTAAAACCAATCAACAATTGAACTACTTGAAAGTCACGAACAAGAAACTCAAGACCACCTTCTTGCTCTTTTATCCGTGAACCTGAAATCTGCCAAGCAAGCAGTTTCACACTATCCGATATCGAATAAAAGCTATCTGATATTTACCTTGTGTTTTGTCCGAGATGATACCATGACCAGGAACCCAAAAAAGACGTTGCTTCCAAACAATTTCAACTAGGAACTTGGAACAAGAAAACCACCAATCTATCTAACACCTAAAACTCTTGAATCAATACAAGTTTAGGAACTAAAAAATTACACAAACCATAAATAGACTTTATGAATGTCGACTTGGGATTGGACAGAAAACTTGATTGGATACTTTAGGGATATAGATAATCGTATATTGCATGAATTCTGCTTTTAGGTATATGCAAAAATCGTCACTTTGTGTTATGTATGTGTTTGTATATATAGCTATATGAGACAAACCAAACATGTGCTTTAAACTTGCATCACAAGATACAGACACAAACACCCCGATCACCGTGTCCCTAGGCTCAAGGCAAACACCCAAACGACCCATTATAACAAGCCATAAAGCCCATGGGTCGTCTAATGTGATCGGGTCAAATCATGCATGTATATCGGATATTTATTCAAGTATTAAAATACGTTCGACACGTACTCTCGTGTTTATCGTGTGTGCCCCCATCGGCTCACACACACTTAGTCGCTTTTGTCGTGTTTATAACTCCCACAAACCAACAGCCCCACTGGGAGTTGGTGTGTCGAATGGCACACAAAACTAACGACGAAACGCTTAGCAAACGCCTCACTCGCTTTTAACTAAAAGTGTCCGAGAGAATAGTTTCGTAAAAGTTTCTCAAGAGCATGGTCATTCAATGTCTTGCTCTAATCATCCTTTGTTATAGATACCGTTAAACCATGGATTATGGATCTTAAATCATTCCATATAGTTTAACCATTTAGAATCTCGTTATAGATTTTAATTCGGATATACCAAATGTAATCAAGAATCATCTTGCATTACCCTTTGGGTTTGGCCAAACAATTATCCGATTAAATTGGAGAGGCGCCATGGTATCTTTCTCACATATCAAGTGGAGTAACAAATCCTTTATTGACTACAAGTGTTGTGGATGCTTGCTTCACATCACTCCAAATATAGCTTTTATAACTACCTTATTCGAGATAGCGTTTGCGATACTTACAAAAAATGATATCCACACATAACTGAACTTGCTTGCATCTCAAGTCTAAGGACGAAGATAACAAACCATTTTCAATATTTTACTTATGACAAGGATCCAAAAGTAAATGTTTGAAAGTTGGGGAATCCAATATGCATCTCTAGTGAATACATATGAGTTTGGCGGGAACAATCCACATTCTCGTTAGAATATAACCAACACTCATATTTGCCTTACATAACAATATTCCCATATTGTTAACCGACAATGGACATATTTAGAATAATAAAATTATTCAAGGATTAAACATGCAAATATAGGATAACAATTATTATATGAATGAATAACAAATACCAAGTATCTTTATTCATCATAAAGTAAAAATTGTCTATCAATCCCAATTATCCAAATACTAAAACAGATATGCATGAAACTTATTTAGTAAGTTGAAGCCTAATGTTTCCAACATTATCAACCTTTCTTTTACAAGAAAAACTAAATAGTCATCTGAGTAAACTTTCCGAATACTTGTTTCAAATTTCACATATAGTGAGTGATTTGAAATATAAGATGAGTGTCTTATCTAATATGCTCATACTATTGGAAGAGTTATAGTATGGAGATGTCGTCTTACCTTGCATGAGGTATTGGAAATCAACGACATACTGACAATCATCTTTACATTTCTAAAAGTATGAAGTATTCTCATTCTTTAATGTGTAATGCAACAATGCTCTATGTTGAGCATAACTAGTTAGCAGATTTATCGTAAAAGATGAAATCCTACTACAGCCAGTATTAACAATCCTCTAGCATCATTTGTACTTATACAACATTATGCTTTATAATTCGTAAACATTTATAATAACAAAAATCTAAACACTCTCAATTAGATATTGTTGTTGTCACTCATTTTGTTCTTGTACAAAAGCAACAACTAGTCTTATACACAATATAATATATACATGATGAATCCTTAGTTAAAACAACATAAGGTTTTCATCCATGTAATAAATTATTCCAAGTGAAATATACCATTTAAGACTTGCTCAAATGATATATTGCATTTGTGTCAGACTTAATTTTCCGCATTTGTTTATTCCAGATAAACATTTATTCCAAGGTTGTTTGTTTTATTCCCTAAATTCCAAGTGAAATTTCATTCCAAGCTTAAGGATCAATATCTAGCTTAAATAGAATGATATCTTCAACATGTAAATTTTAAGGAAAAACACAATGCTCCCACTCAATGTCAGATGTACTCAAGAGTTGTCTTAATTTAATCGTAATCATATTGTAATTAAATTCAAGATCTCACTCTTAGATGCATGATCCAATCCAAAATGGATTGCTCAAATTTTGTATACTACATAAAGATAATATAAGATTCATAACCCTTTGATTACACACCGTCCTCGCAAAAGGTAATCATAAGAAAAGTTATAAAATCTAATTGTCATATTCTACATACAAATCACATGTATGACAATTAAATATCTTTATATAATTAATGCGTATATTATATAAGAAAATGTAATCATAGTCAATTGCTTAAGTATGATTAAAAACTTCTTATAAAATGCCATGCATTAACATATATACAATTTTGTCCTTGTGAGTCTTTATTCAAAAGAAACTCATTCCAACCTCATAGGTTAACTGTTAGGCAAAATAACAATCAAGCTCAAAACTCGATTTGCCTTTTAAGGATCGCATCTTATCATTCATAGTTCTAAAACATTTATCGATTCAAGATGTGATAATATATTTTAGTAGTTAGTCGATTTACAATAATCTTCTAACTTATATCCTCAAGATTGATATAAAATATCACTCAAGTGATGAGGCATCCTTTGGATTTATGAATGAGAGTAATCATTATACTTGTCAACATTTTCATGTTTAACCTTAGTATGACATTAATAAGTAGATTTTAGAAGGTTAAGTATTTTGTTCTCAAAAACTTTGAGATATGTATATACTCCCACTTACTTTTGTAAGTAGAGACAATTCTCTAAATACTAAGTATTTAAGCAACAATAAATTGTTCTTTATGGAGAACCACAAAATACATTTTAAGTTCTCATCTCAAGATTTGTTAATAAAATGCTTCATAAGTTTTTAACAAATTCAGATATTAAATCAAGACATAATGAAATTCCTTCCAACAACTCAAATTAGGGTTTATAGAAAAACTCTAATTTAGTATCACTCTTTAACCAAAAGTTCTAGCAATAGTTTTGTGTTTCGTCAAGCTAGGAAGAACACCAAAACTACAATCTTCAAGCTAGGAAGTGTAGAAAATCAAAAATCCAAAAGGATTTAGGATTCAATTGGTTTGAGTGGTAAAACCTCAAATCCCTAATGAATTAGGGTTTTCAGTTATGGGTTGTCTTGAATACCTTCTAGGTTTGAACTATATTGAGTGTATCCATGACACACGCAATTTCTAACCTTGATATGTTTTGGAGGTAGAGCAATTAAAGCTATCATGAACCAAACAATATGAATAAGGTTTGATTCAACACATTAGACATACCATAATGAAGTGGTATCCTATGAGTTATTAGAATTGTGAAACTATATCGTAATTCTATAGATAACTTAATTCTCTTTGGACCAAATACTTGTCAATTGGGTCAAGCCAAATTGCATATAAAGTATTTATGAACCAAGTGCATGCAATAATGTATATTCATTGAACAATACAAGAACCTTATGTTCACGTGTTCACAAGAAGACGTAATTGTTCAAGGATTATATGTTCATGTGTTAACAAGAAAATGTAACATTTCAATAATACATTATAAGTCTTTGAATAATTCAAAGGCCTTATGTTTATGTGTTAACTAGAAGACATAACACTTTTACTATATATACTTTATGTTATAAGTCATTGATTAATTCAAGGACTTTATAATTATGTCTTAACATGTAAGCATAATTATACTAACAAAAGTAATCATGAACGCAAACACTTGAGTTCTATAGTAATTTCAAGTTAATTTTATACTTCATAATTATGATCATTATCATATAACCATAATTATGTTGACTAAAACATGTAGTCTAATGTTGAAGTATCTATACACAATATCATGACATTTGAATGTAGTAGGGCAACAAACATCTAGCGTGTTCAAGTCCTAGTAGAATCATTATTAGAATGTAGTAGGGCAATAAACATCTCATGTGTTTAAGTCCTAGTAGAATTCTTATTTACATGTAGTAGGGCATTAAACATCTAATGTGTTTAAGTCCTAGTAGAATTATTAGTTTCCTTTACCTTGCGGTCAAGAGATACCAATAATATTGTTGTTCCTTGCACACACTTTGAGATTTCTCCCACTTGTGTAAGGTACAACATCATATTATGAAAACAAACAACACGTGATTGATTGTTCAAACAATATGATAATGTCATAGATATCATAAGTAGTTTTAGAACCATAACCTGTAATAAGGAATTGTGGATTATTATTCTATAGATAACGCTCAGGAAGCGACAGCAGGAAGGCAACGTGTTATCTTATAAAATAAAATGCAATTTTCCTTTAAGCAATGGTTGTTCATATTCGGAAAGTAATGGATTATTTCAAAGCTAGTTTGAAATGATATGGGTGACTAACAAGAAATAAATCCCGTAGCTCCCACTGAAATTGACAACATTACATGAATGATATTTCAGTAATAAAATGCAACTGCTCCCACTAGATTTGTCAACATTGTAAGTGTTACATTTTCAGTAGAAAGCATATAGCAATTTTATATACTTTCCTATTCTCTTCAAATGCCTACGAGTAGCATGTACTTAGGTATTGAACAGAGTATATGAAGTTCTACTTATGTAGACAATGGACTAGCCATTCTTTTATTCAATTAACTTGAATCTTTAGCATGCAATTCCTCCTTTATCGCTCACATAGCCCCAAGGGTAATTAGCACTTTAGGAATAATAAGAGTCCAAGAAGATTACCTAGCAAATATGCTAGTAATTCCTTTACTCTTTGCGGTTTAAACTCATACATCGTGACAAGTGCAGGATGTTATTTATTTTGGTAGCTCTAAACACAATGTTTCCAGTTACACAAAATATTCTATCTTTCAATTAACTCTAGACCACAAAAGGGTAATGAAAGATCATAAATGAGTTTATCAATTTGTAATCCTATCTTAGTTTGTCAACTAAGGAGAAAAGATAGGTATAAGTCTCACTCTTCTTACTAGGAAAAGAGACTAAGTTTGTCTTTCAAGAAAAACAACTTTGTTTACGAATTATGTTGCAATAACACAATTAATCGAACATAAAAGTTCAATTCTAGTATTTTCGATAATTACATTCTTAAAAGAATTAACTACCCAATTAATTACTAATAAGACTAAGATCCATCTTGCAACCCCACTTAATTACCATAGGTCCGACCAAGGTGTAAAAAATAGGACAAGAGGTAGCGACAAGCGTTAATTGCATAATGCAACTCTTAGATTTATGAGACCGATCAAGGCATTAGTAAACAAGTAATAATGTCATGAGCATGTTTAGTTCTCATCTTATGCCTCGGGTTCAAGGTCCACCAAGTTAACTCGAGATAAGTCGACCAAGTATGAACGTAAAAATAACCATAGGTCCGACCAGTGAGAAATAATTACCATGGGTTGGAAAGGCCCTTAGGTCGAACCAGAGAAGTCAATCCAAATGCACGTGTTCATAGTTGGATGGCATAGACTTAAAATTAACAAATAGGTATGCACATATAAATGTGGTAAAAGTCGTGTACAAAGAAGCATGCAAAACAACTTTGTAACACTAATTTTAAAACTTTTGGTAATGACACTGTAGTGATCATCATGGTTCACGGTAGCTCCAATCGAACGCAGGGAGGCAGAGGACCGTAAGTACCAAGCAATAACCTAGACATCCTTTCGGTGCGATTGTGCGCACCTCTTTGAACCCCCTTTTGAGTTTGTTCTAGTGGGTGAGCCGTACATCCCAAGTGTCCATAGCGTCTAGTTTTTAAATTCTTGAAAACGTGTTTCATATATTAGGTCACTTTATTTTACAAAAACGATTTTCCACGAATCAAATAGTAGGTCACAATGAGCATGATATTTAGGCGTGTAAATAAAGACCAATATTAATGTTATGGTTACGATATGTATTATTCCATATTGCATACAATTAGGTGTCAAAGCAAGTAATAATGCACATATAGGAATCACAAACATATAAACATAAACATCAATATATAACCACATATTGTTCCGAGTTCTCTTGTAGTCTTCCCAAACGGAGAACCATAAGACCGTCACTAGGATACAATACCTAGATCGCCCATACATCGCTTAGAAAAGCAATTGAGTGGGTCTTGTGGCCGAAAACACATAAAACATGGCAATCTCAATTAACAAGTAATTACGCAATTTTATGTATTTAATAAACAATATGTAATTCTAATTATCATTATAATTCTAATTAACAATTAATTAATTCTAATTAGCAAGTAATTCTAATTAACATGTAATTCTAATTAACAATTTAATTCTAATTAACAAAGTAATTCTAATTAACAAGTTAATTCCAATTAGCAAAGGAATTCTAATTAACATGTAATTTAAATTAACAAATTAATTCTAATTATCAATATAATTTAATTTGTGTGTGACTAGTTATTTTTTATTAAAAATTGACAAGTATTGCATATAGTTGTCAAAACAAAATAAAACGAATAACTAAATTAGGTTTCATGCAACCTTTTAAACATGTTTATTAATAAGAAACGTGTAACCCATAATCGCAAAAACGAGATGACTCCTGATGCCACTGTTGAGATTTTAGAACAAGTTAACCAATTAACCTCTACGAGTACACAGCGGACAAGGATCTAGTAATCGCAATTAGGTTAAACACATAATTAATAAACATTAATTAATAAACAATTAATTAATAAAAGGGATAAAAGAAAACCTAACCTTTCGTGGCTATTTGAATGCAAGTGTAACGGATAATAAAACCAATACGAAACTAAGCACCTAAAATAGATGCCTCAATGAGTATCACACACAAACAACAATTGAACTATGAAAGTCACGAACAAGAAACTCAATACGCTCGATAAAGCAGAGCTAGTCGAGAACGTTTTGTCCGAGAAACCCAAGGAACCCAACCTTGATTTCAACTAGGAACTTGAACAAGAAAACCACCAATCTATCTAACACCTAAAACTCTTGAATCAAACAAGTTTAGGAACTAGAAAATTAAACAAACCATAAATAGACTTTATGCATGTCGACTTGGGATTGGACAAAAACTTGATTGGATAGTTTAGGGATATAGATAATCGTATATTGCATGAATTCTTTGTCCAAATTTGAATAAAGCAATAAAGCATTCTTAATTTGCTGTTTAAGTCTTCAGATATTAGACCAGATCTATTTAGGTGGGTTTGAAACAGGCCGGGTTGGAGGTTGACCGGCCGCAAACACTTTTCACCACTTTTTCAGTTTTCCTTGTATATAGGTGTTTACTTCCAACTGAGTCTGCCCAGAAGATGATGCCACAACGGCCAACAAAACGGAAGAACTATTAAGATTTTGAACAAGATGCTCGAAAGTTATTTTCTAATCTTTGGACGGTTTTAGGCAAATTGTATAAATGTATACGCAGAAGAGCTACTGTTACTAAGCAAACATGTCATTGCTTTTGTAAAAAATGCCAAAGGACCATTATGTGTTGTAAAAACCCAACGATAAATGATAATAATGGGTAATGAAAAGGCTAGGCGCTAAAGAATAGGAGTTTGCTTTTTCCCACATTGATAAATGAGAAGAAAATATGTTACTTTATATATTGAAGTATGTTCTAATTATTCAAGTTGAGTTTGGTGTAGTATGTTCTTCGTTGAATGTTATGTTCATATAACAGGTGTATTACATGAACCCTGCTATTATTGAATAATTCGTACACTTTGTTAACTTTTTTTGTTTTAAAAGATTTGCTAACTATTTTGTTAAATTATTCAAGTTGAGTTTGGTGTAGTATGTTCTTCATTGAATGTTATGTTCATATAACAGGTGTATTACATGAACCCTGCTATTATTGAATAATTCGTACACTTTGTTAACTTTTTTGTTTTAAAAGATTTGCTAACTTTTTATATCCTTTTTTTGTTTTTTGGTCTCTCACTTTTCATTACAAAAGATTTGTAATTTGTTAACTTTTTATATTCTCTTTCGCTTTTATTAAAAGGAAGAAGATTTTGCAAAGAAATGTGATAGAGAGGTAAGGCATCGATGGGTGAAGATAATTATTTTCTAATACTACCGGATATAATAAAAATGATAATTATTTAAAAAACTCATTATTTTCAGTCTTTTCAAAATGACCCAAACATTACACGAATCCATCTTTTAGTTCCGATGTACACTAAAATACAAGGACTAATACGGGACAACAATGGTAAATTAGGATTGCGTTCTACACAAACAACTTTCAATTAATATTTATAGTTAAGTGTTACCTTCCCTTGTATAAGTTTTGGCAGGTACAAATTTTGAGACTCAATTATATAACATGGTGTAAGTTTTGGAGCCCCTAAAGATATAAGGCTATGTACAATAGTACACCATTGTATACGGTTGTGCCAGAAATGGAGAAAGAGCTTGAAGTAGGGGTGTCCATGGTACTAGAACCATCCCGAACCGGAACCGAACCGAAAGAACCGAGAACCTAAAATTAGGAAAAAAGTGGAACCAAGAACCGTCCCAAGTTTTTCGGTTCGGTTCCGGTACGGTACTCGGTTCCGGTACGGGAATTTCGGTAATTCCCATGAGTACCAAAGTGTTAAAAAAATATTTTGATGGATATGAATTTATGGTACTCGGTTCGTAGAACTTCGAAAGAAGTTAACAACATTAATAGTATTCCACAACTTGACTTACAAACAAACAAAAGAACATATCTCCGGTAATAGCAAACTCATTATCCATGAAAATAATTGTAAACTCGTTGAGAATATTATATATCAATCATGGTGACTAGCTTACAATAACTTACATGGTGACGATATATCATGCAGTGACGCCATAATCGTTAATTGTTTCTCGACTTTTATCATTAAGTTTAATGAAAACAAATATCAATACTTAATTACAACTTCTTGCTAGTTGTTACTGAGCAACACATAATTATTGGATATGCGGCTATGCGCATACTCGATATTCCAGTTTAGAAAAAACTTATTTTCATATTGATGAATGATGTTTGAATCTTTGAATTGAATCAATGGATTAAAGGTTAAGGTTTATGCGTTTTTAGGTTTAGGTAAGGTTTCTCTATTTTCTTAAAAGGCCGCATACTTGCATGTACACAATATCCCAAACAAACCCTTTAAAATTACATATTTTCATAAACTTAGTAAATATGTATGATATTAATTTGTATGAATCATTATATGGACTATATTATAGCATCTTCATGTGCTAGACCATTTTTAGTTGTTTTGGTTGTAATCGCCTTACAACAACGGTTAAAGTATATACTAGCTTCTATCATTTTTCGTATTAAAGAAGAAGAGTCCCCTTTTATCCCACATCGATAATTGAGAAGTAAATATGTTACTTTATATTTACATAGCGAGGCATGTGCTAATTATTTTAGTTGAGTTAGGCGTAGTATGTTCTTCGTTAAATATGATGATGGCTTGTTATATATTAACCTATCAAGTACTTAACGAATAACTTGTACATTTTGTTAGCTTTTATAGTTTGGTGTATTATGTCCTTCGTGGGATATTAACCTATAAAACCCGTTAACCATTTCATGAATAATTTATTAGCCCTTTCATTTGTAATGGGCTTCAGCCCATTATCTAGAAGATGTATCGATCTAATTTGTGTATTTATTCATGTCGATGTATTACTGAAGTGAAATCAATAAAGAAATACATTCTCAATCAATATCTCTAATAATTAACATGGTATCAGTAGCCTTTACAAATCCCAACCCTCACCACCAATCTCAAATATTCCCGGTATATACAAATTCTCTTAAGCGTTTGTGCTTTGGTCACAACATATTATACCTTCAATTCTTGTGCTTTGGTCACAGCAGATTAAACATATCTTTCGGTTTACGTATCATAGTTTCAGTATCTTTCCAGTACAAGCGGATCCTCAAATGACGGGATCCACAACACCTCCCACCACTCCACTATCGGAAAAGTTATCACCGTCACTCACCATCATCTCCTCACGAGTTTCCGTTAAACTAGATCTCGATAACGGAACTATGGCTCGTGGAGTTCTTTTTGAGCGATTATGTTACACTACGAGGTTGACAAATTCATCCACGGGACCTCTACGCGAACTCCTCGAAACAATCGTAACTCCTTTCACGCAAGATGAGATCAAGGTGGACAAAATTGTTCTATCATGGATCTTTACCACGCTTTCTGATTCCTTACAAAGACGGTTAGTTTTGGCACGTCCAAAAACGGCTAAAGAGGCGTGGGATCTTCTCACTGATATTGTTAAGGACAATAAACGCTCTCGTACTAATGCGTTAAAGGCAGAACTTCGATCCTTTCGTCTTGGAGACCAAACAATGGAAACCTACTTTGGGAAACTCGAGTCTATTGCCACCATCCTCGCGAGTCTCGACTCTCCCATTCCGGATGAAGATTTGGTGCACTACGCTCTTGAAGGCTTAACCGAGAAATATGACCAAGTGTGTGGTATAATGCATCATAAGGATGTATTTCCTGACTTTAAGATGGCTAGGTCCATGCTCATCACCGAAGAGATGAGATTGAAGTCCAAATCTCTATCACTTCCTGTTGACGCATCCTCCTCGTCTCCAACTGTTCTCATGGTCGACAAAGGTATCCTCGAAACCCTTCTAATCCTCAAGTTAAATCATGGAAACCTTGCATTAACTTTGCAAAAGGTTCGTGTCGTTTTGGGATGGGGTGCAAATTTGTACATGACTCGAACAACAAACCTCACTCTCGTAATGTTACACCTAATGAAAATACCACTGAGGAAGTTATCATGAAACTGTTAGGAAAGCTTGGTCTCACAGGGCAAAACAACAACTCCCCTAATAACCAGATTCGTAATACCATGCATATGTCTGGGCCTTCAGCTTACTACACACAAGCCCAACCAGTACCACACTACCCAAGCCCAACTATACCCTTTTATTATCCTAGCCCAGTTCACCAACTAATACCCCCACCTGGTTTTGTTAGCCCATCAAATACATCAGCCCAAGCCCACCACCGGTTGGTAGTCTGTTCATCGATGCTACACTGTTCCAACAACCCCCTTCTTCAGCCTTTATTCATCGTACAACGTACTCCGTGGGACCACTTCCTCCTATTGGTCAATCGGTTACATCGAGTCAGGAAACTATATTGCCTCATGCTTTCACCGCCGGGACACTTCACGATCCCACAACAGGGGCATGGAACATGGATACAAAAGCGAGCCTTCATCTTAATGCATCTGTTCATAGTCTTAGTAATGTTTTTAATACGTGTTTGTATCCGTACATCTCGGTTGGTGATGGGTATTCTATTCTGTCATCAACACGGGTCATAGCATTTGCCAACTCCATCTCGACATCTTCACCTAAATAACGTGCTTGTCACCCTCATATTGTCAAAAATTTAATATCCGTCGCCAATTTGTTCGCGATAATAATTATATAGATTGAATTTGATCCTTTTGGTTTTTTTGTTAAGGATTTCATGACGTCGGGTTCTTCTCCGATGTGATAGCTCGGTGACCTCTACCCCGTCACGACTCCATCTCCCATTCCCCAAGCTCTTCTTGTTAGTCAAGATACGGCATCGCCGACTTGGACATCCGAAGCGATGTGCTACGCCGCCTTGTTTCAACAATTTCATTTCGTGTAATAAGAGAAGCCTCCGTGCTTTGTCATGCTTGCCGACTTAGCAAACACGTCGACTTCCATTTACTAGTTCGATCATCATTAATGCATGTTTTGACATCATTCACTCTGATGTTTGGACTTCACCTATTCCGACCTTCGGGTTTTAAGTATTATGTATTGTTTTTGGACCATTATTCGCATTTTGTTTGGGTTTATCCTTTAATTAACAAATCTGATGTATTGTCTAAATTCTCATTATTTCGTAACTATGTTCACACTCAATTTAAGTGTGAAATTCGATCGTTTCAGTGTGATCATGGAGGAGAGTTTGACAACCGAACCTTACACAAACTTTTTGCCGACAATGGCATACGGTTTGCTTTTTCACCCCCAAAACATCACAAGAGCGGCAAGTTCGAACGAGATGCTTCGCACCATCAATAACCTCATTCGAACCTTACTTTTCCAAGCCAACCTCCCACCAACATTTTGGGTTGAAGCGCTTAATATGGCTGTCCAGTTACTCAATCTCTTACCATCAACCTCCATCAATAATGAAATCCCGTATACTCGTTTGTTTGGCCAAAACCCAGATTACAGCCTGTTACGCACTTTTGGCTGTTTATGTTACCCTCACCTATACCCAAATCACAAACATGAACCCCGTGCTACACCGTCCATTTACTTGGGCCAAGCATCAAACCATCGCGGATATCGCTGCCTTGACTTAAACACCAACAAAATCATAATCTCTTGCCAAGTAACTTTTGATGAGACGGTCTTCCCATATGGTACCTCTACACCTTCATCAGCACCTACATACACTTTCCTTGATGACTCACCGACATAAACCCCTGTTCTCCCATTAAACCCCACTCCACAACCCGTTGTGACTCCACCCACTATCGATCCCATTATACCTACACCCACCAATACTCTACAACTGAACAAGCCCAAAATACACCTCCTCACCAACCACTCCACAAAACACACCCAATCCAACACCTAATCCAACACCTAACCCAAATCAACACCCACTTATTATTCCGAACCACCTCACAACCCAAACCCACATCTCAACTCATCCCATGGTCACACGATATCGTGTCGGGACTAACCGTCCCATTGAGCGTCTCAACTTGCATGTATCCTCGGTGTCTCCTTTACCCAAATCATATCGTGATGCGTCCACTGATCAAAATTGGCAAAATGCTATGATTGATGAATACTCTGCACTTATTAAAAACAAAACTTGGACTCTTTTACCCCGACCCGAAAACAGTAACATTATCCGTTCCATGTGGCTTTTTCGCCATAAGTATTTAGCTGATGGTACTCTTAGTCGCCACAAGGCTCGCCTTGTGGCGAATGGCAGCAATCAAGTAGAGGGGATTGATGTTGATGAGACCTTTAGTCCGGTTGTAAAACCGGGCACCATTCGGACCGTCCTGAGTTTAGCTGCTTCTAGACATTGGCCGATTCATCAGCTTGATGTCAAGAATGCATTTTTGCATGGGGATTTATCAGAGACTGTTTATATGCATCGACCTCCGGGTTTCGGGATCCCGAGCATCCCGACTATGTGTGTTTCTGCGGTCTCTATGGGCTTAAGCAGGCCCCAGAGCATGGTTTATTGGTTTGCCTCTTATATCACTCGGGTTGGGTTTGGTCATAGTCGTTGTGATTCATCACTATTTATATACAGACAGGGGACGGACACTGCATATCTGCTACTATATGTTGATGATATCGTGCTCACTGCTTCTTCAGAGACACTTTTACAGCGGATTATTCATTCCTTGCATCAAGAATTTTCCATGACAGACTTAGGGCCACTTAATTATTTTTTGGGCATTTCAGTTACACGAGATTCTTCTGGATTGTTTTTATCCCAGAAGAAATATGCTATTGATGTTTTGCAGAGAGCTCATATGCTTGCTTGTAACCCCGCTCGGACTCTCTGATCTTGAGTCTAAATCAAATGAGGAGATCGGTTTCGATCCGACTTTATACAGAGCCTTCTCGCTCACTTGATACCTTACCTTCACCGGACCGGATATATCTTATGCTGTTCAGCAGGTTTGTCTCTTCATGCATGATCCTAGGGAACCACATTTCTCTGCTCTAAAGAGGATATTGAGGTATGTTCAGGGTACGCTTGATTATGGCCTGCAGTTGTATTCTTCATCTCCTACTGAGCTGCTTGCTTACTCTGATGCTGATTGGGCTGGTTGTCCCACTACCCGTCGGTCTACTTCCGGTTACTGTGTATTTCTTGGCAACAATCTCATCTCTTGGTCCTCTAAGCGTCAACCAACGCTTTCGCTCCAAATCTGTTCGAGTACCGTGGCGTGGCAAATCTCGTTGTTGAGACATCTTGGTTGCGGAATTTACTTGAGAGCTCCATACTCCTTGTCTTCGCTACACTTGTCTACTGTGATAATGTCGGTCTTTGTATACTTATCTTGTAATCCGGTTCAGCATCAGCGTACCAAACACATTGAGATAGACATTCATTTTGTCAGAGACTTGGTTGCTACCGGTCAAGTTCGGGTTCTTCATGTTCCGTCTCGCTATCAGTATGCAGATATCTTCACAAAGGGTTTACCATCGGCTTTGTTCGAGGAGTTTCGTTCCAGTCTTAGTGTCCGGTGTCCTCTCGCTAAGACTGCGGGGGAGTATTAGCCCTTTCATTTGTAATGGGCTTCAGCCCACTGTCTAGAAGATGTATCGATCTAATTTGTGTATTTATTCATGTCGATGTATTACAGAAGTGAAATCAATAAGAGAAATACATTCTCAATCAATATCTCTAATAATTAACATAATTTAGACACTTTGTTTTAGTCAATACACTTTGTCAACTTTTCATAGTCAATAATCAGATACGAGTGTTTGGCATGTTTTAGTTACTTACAAAATCTGTACATATCACGGCCACAAAGAACATTCGTTTGCAATGGGAATTTAGTCTTGGCAGATAGGTTATAAGAATAAGTAATTTGTAACTCTCTCTTCAAAATTTTGTGTCCAAAAAAAACCGTTACACCAAGTTTCATCCATTCCGCCATACATACTCCTATGTTGTTCGTGGTGTATAATATTTGGATGATACATCATCATCCTTAGATTATACACTATGTTTAATTTGTATACATTGCTAACTATTTGTATTCTGTTTTGTTTTTTCGCCTCTCGCTTTTCATTGTTAAAGATTTGAAACATTTTTTAACTTATTATAATCGGTTTTGTTTTTGTCTCTCACTTTTCATTGTAAAAGATTTGTAATTTGCTAATTTTATATATTCTCTTTCGTTTGTATCAAAAGAAAGGAGATTTTGCAAAGAAATGTGATGGAGAGGTAAGGCATCGGCTTGAAATTCTAGGGATTGAAAATAATTATTTTTTATTCTCAATGTTAAAGGCATATATATTATGCATGATAAGTGTTGTTGGCTTGTCGCTATCCCGAATTCATGCTCTAGCTGAGCAAATAGATGCCCTATGCAAAAGCTTATGTAATAACTAAACACAAAGATCAAAGATATATAATAACAACTGTTAAAACTCAAAACATAGTATTCTAATTATCTAACTTCAATTATAATAGAATTTTACATTTACTGTAATAAGTATATATATAAAGCATTAACAATTTTTGTTTCAAAGTTAATTTTGAGACTCAAATATATAACGTGGTGTAAGTTTGAGGACCGTGAAGATATGAGACTCTACAATAGCACACCTTGCACAAGATCATTCTATGACATTAATTTGTATGAATCATTCTATGGACTATATTATGGCATCTTCATGTGCTAGACCATCCTCAATAAATTTGGTTGTGTTTGCTTTACAACAACGGTTAATGCATATACTAGCTTGTATCACTTATTTTATTAAAGAAGAGTTAGTTTCTATCCCGCATCAACAATTGAGAAGAAAATCATGTGTTACTTAATATAACGAGGTATGTACAAATGACTGCTAGATATATGTATCAATCAGTCACCAATTAGATTCGAGTGTTTGGCATGTTTTAGTTACTTACAAAATCTATACATGTAACGGCCAGAAAGAACATTCATATGCATGGGAGTTTAGTCTCAACAGCTAGGTTATAAGAAGAAGTAATATGTAAATCTATATTAACCTTCCATTCCACCATACATACTCCTCTGTATATAAATCTTTTCACCTCTTCTTCGTAAGTTATTTTGCGTCTGGGAGGTTCGTGTTTGTTGTCCAGCGAATGTTTATTGGCAAGTGTTATGGATCTTGCTTGATTTTGAGATGAATGGCTGTTGCAGAAAGTTATGTGGGTCGAGGTTCAAGTGTTGTGGGTCGTGGTTCAATATGCGGTTGATAAGGTCGTGGTTTCAAGTGTTACGCCATTCATATATGGATAAGGTCGTTGAAGAAGTAGCAAAGATTCCTCAAAAGAGATTAAGAAAGCCTTAATTAATTCTAAAAACGCCCCGTTTACCTTTTAATTCACATGTATAGATATTATGATTAAGCACATTCTGGTTATGAGTGACGGTTTGTTGAACTTTCATGTCGAACAATAACTCCAACATTTTTCAAACGACACGTTAGGATCACGGAGTAGAAAACACAATCTGATGAAGTGACCATACGGATAGAATACATCGCCCCGATTTTCACAAGTCCCCAAACTAAGCGTAAAATCGAAATCATTGTTAAATATGACTCTAGATGCTAACACTACCCATGGAAGTTACTTGTGTAAATACCTTTTGTTCCCATTTCCTATTTTCCTCTAGATTTTTTTATTTTTGTGAGAAATGAATTTCTTCAAATTTCTCGTTCGATAACTTTTATTCCGATAAAGATATAAAGCTAAGTCGATAATTAGTTATCCATCTTCTCAAGAACCATTGTCGTAAAAATGAGGTCCACATCAAGGAATTTTATTCACTTATACTTTTTTGATTTTTCATTTTTTCTCATCATTTTTTTTTTTTTTTTTTTTACACTTATACTTTTATTTATATGAGCTATGAACTACGGAGCTTCACGGGGTAATTCCAAGACTATAGGCTTCATGAAATGAGGATCCCGGCTGGCTAGGCTAAGACCTCATTCATTACGGATCCTTGATGTGTACCCAATTTTTAAAACAAAGATTCTTTTAAGAAGGTAAAGAACTAACTATCGCCAAAAACTCGACATCTCTAATTATTATTAGATGATATAGGGTGAAACAATTTTGTGGAACAAAAGCCATAAGTACCTTGATGAGCTCTAAAGAGAACCAACTACTCACGCTTAGCATCTAAACTCATAAGTAACTCTATCATTTCTCGATCTCCGCAAATTTAAAATCTCGAATAATGAGATCATGGATGCTTAATGATAATTTTAGATTATCTATGGTTAAGGGAACAAGCTAGGGCTCAACACAGGTCAAGTCGAATTCTATTCCTACTCTTACCAGAGAGAGAAGTCAACAAGGTGTCAAAACATATATAAACTTAGCAAATGCTTCGTCTAATGAAATAAAGTCATGCATATTTAAAGTCACTCGGAAACTTGCAAAATCTTGGCCTTGTGAGCTAGAATTAGCATTTTATAGCTTCTTGTCTAAGAGACTAGCAAACTTTTCAATCAAAAGACTTAACAAAAGCTTACAAAATTTTTAAATTTTCACTTTTGCACAATTTTTCAATTTCTAAGGAAAAGCGAGTTACGAGAGAAACACGACAAAAATATGCAAGTGCGGTCAATCAAATCGAAGATTACCCACCCCAGACTAAAGCGAAACATTGTCCTCAATGTTTAAAGGCAAGGTAATAACGAAAATCTAAAAGCCGTTTATTAAGTATGCTCAAAGATAACGTTAGTCGATAAGATTAGGATATCGGTTCCATCGACATCGATCATGAAACTCGAGTGGAGAAAAGACAAACTTGAACACGAGAGTCTTTATATCGAACATCCTAAACACAACATCACAAACAACCAAACACGAGAAATCGAAGAGGCGGACCCTTCACGTCACTTATTAGAAAATAGAAAGAAGATAGATGGATAAGCATGGGGTGCCTCCCACGAAGCGCCATCTTGTTTTTGTTCACCGAGTCGCTAGCTTGACTCGATCCCGAATTCATTTGTCCTTGGGAAACAAGCGGAAGGATACCCGGATCAAAGATGGTATCCTCACTCCGGAGGGAAAGAGAATGGGTGGGATGGGAGGAGAAGAAAATGTCGGGCTCAAGCACATAAGGGATAACTTCTCCCAAACTCACATGAGGTATATCAAGAAAGAATGATCCATCATCCGGCGGTTTTGCGGGTGGACGAAGAGATGATGGATCAAAATGAGAATACTCCAAAGAAGTCGGGAGTTCATGGTAGAGGATAAGAGGTGAAAGCTCAATACTGAAGGCATCCATCGGAGGATCCTTATCTCGAACAACGTTTCTAACAAGAAGCTTATCAATGAATATCCCAGGTTTAAAAATCTTGTCTTCACATGAGGGCTCAACGGGATAAGTGAGGGTCGACTCAACAGAGGAAGGAGAATCATCATTAAGCAAGCTTTCAAGAAAATGACATCTTGATCGAGTCGCGTCATCTCTCAATACCCGCGGTATTGGATCATCAAGAAATAAGTCGATTTCTTCCATATCGAATCATAAATGATTATCAAGAATATCGTCTTCAACCACTTTAATCAATTCATCAATCTCCATAATATCTTGATGTCGATTCATCACTTTCTTCATCTTGCATAACATCACATGACGGAGAGAAAGGTCGAACACGAGATGGGACAAGTAGTGTGCTTTGAGAGCTAGCAATATCCACCACTTCCGTTGTGGTCTCTGAATCGGACTCAAAATCTTTGTCGAAAAGAGGATTAACTTCGCAAAAGGTATAGTCGTCCTTGAATTCAAAAAGTGGATTTGAGAAAATCCCGGAAGTAACCTCGGAGATGTCAAGAGAATCACACAAAAGCGAATCACAATCACTATCAGATATATCCTCGGACTCACTTGGGATTGGGTCTAGGCTCTCAACACTAGACGATTCCGTTTCCGGAATAGTGCTAAGAGGCTCGTCCCCCATTATGAGAGAGTCAACGGGTTCAACAATGTTTAAAGAAACATGATCATCGACCTCTTCCAAAACAACGTCACTTCTCTCAACCGGCGTGAGTGAAGGGAAGGTCGAAATGAAAGGTTGAAACGGGTGGGTTCGATTGACAAACTCTCATAATATTCTTTCATTTGAATGGAATCCTCATCATCATCGAAAACGAAAGTCTTGCAATATTGGGTTGTTGTAGTATTGTAGACATCGTCATCGGAGGCTTGACAATCGTAAAAAGGATGGGGACCACCACAATAATCACATCTTTTGGAAACAGTATCAACGGGCTCTGGTTTTTCCTTCATGCATCGAATATCATTGGTAAGCTCAGCCATCTTAACCGGTTTATTTCTTGATGTCGGAACTTTCGATTTGTTCTCGATGATCGTCAATATATCCCTTGGGGTACGATACAAGATATTGCCACCGGCGGCTGTATTAAGTGAATCTTGATCGGTTTGCGTTAAAGCATTGTAGAATATATCGATCTGGAGTAATTCCGAGAAACCATGATGTGGGCATTTTCGTAGGAGATCTTTGAATCTTTCCCATGCCTCACCAAAACTTTCATCAAAAGCGGAAGTTTGTAATTTCGTTCTTAAGATTTTTCGTTTTAGAATAAGGAAAGAAACGATTTACAAATTTTGAAACGAGATCTTCCCAAACAGTGATCGATCGAGGGGGTTCTTTATCGAGCCAATTTCGGGCTGCCCCCTCGAGAGAGAATGAGAATAACATCAACTTAATTGTGTCATGAGGAACATCCTTATATTTTATAGTTGAAATTAAATTTTCAAACCATCGGATGTGAGCATAGGGATCGTCCCTCTCGAAACCATAGAATGGATTCGACATTATGAGTTGATTTAAACCAGTTTGTATCTCGAAATTTTCGGAAAGAATCTCTGGTACAACGATAGCATCTTCGTAACCCTCGGTGGGTACTTGGAGCAATTCGACATCGTACATCGTCCGCCATTAGAATTAAACATATAGAGGATAAGAGGAAAGAATTATCGGTTTGAGGTAAAGAAGAATATTTTGGGTTTTTAAAACAAATTTTGAAAAGGAAAAATCTTTTGAGTTTTTATATTTAAGAAAACTATTTTGTAACTGGCCACGTCAACCGGTGCTCGGTAGCTCTCAAAAGTATGCAATGTGAGCGGGAACGAAGAGTGGATCGTTCTTGACCGCAATTTAATGTCAAGACTTTCCTTATACCCGTGTATAGGTTGTACCTTCAAGGTGAGCCGACGTAACAATTGACGTTTCAGTTTCTTTTGTTGGTTTTTAATTTTATGGTTTTGTAAACACTCTAGGAAGAATGTTTGGTGTTTTAAATGTTTTGGGTTTTCAAAATATATATTTACAAAACGACGGTAACTTCACTCGGGAAGGATCTTCAAATGCACGCGATTCGAGACGGAATACGAAAACTCGCTACAAGCCCTCCCCGGCAGCGGCGCCATTTTGATTTGTTCGTTTTGATTTGTTCGTTTTCCCAACGAGGGATGAATGGAATTTCCAACTCACGTCGCGAATATCGGGATTTGAATAAGAGAAGGGGATAATATGATGTTATCTAAACTACGGGATAAGGAAAGTAAATGGAACTAAAATCTATGGGGAAAACCTAAGAATTATGGCAAACTACGCAATTTATACTAAAACGCAAATACGGGATTAAAACGAAACGCGAATAAAATGCAAGTACGTCTATTCTAAATCCTAAAAATAACCTAAAATTACTTTTACTCTAAAAATGATAATTGAAAACTATTTATGAATTAAAACTATTTTTTAGGATTTTTCTGGATTTTATTAGAATTAAAAACTAATTTTAAACATTAAAACTAAATTAAAATACTAAAAATTATAAAAATAAAGGGAAAAATATGAAACTATTTTATAAAATCTAAAATAACGTAAGAGAATTATCAAAACTAATTTTATATTTTTCTCGATTATTTTCTATTTTCTACAAATTTAAAACTATTTAAAACTAATTTAAATTGTGAAAATACCAAATAAAAGGGAAAATAGGGAAAAATATTTTTATGCTTTTATGTTTTTCTTAAACTGGGAAAATTGAAAAATTATTTTTGGAACTTTTCTTAATTATTTGTAATAAAAGCTATTTTAAAATGCCTAAAAGCGATTTAAATGGTGAAAATACTAAACAAAGCGGAAAATATGAAAATTTAGGAAAAGTCTAAAATTATATTCTAAGTTGATGAAAATATGAAAGCGAGGCTTATGTGTAAAAATCTATAGTTTAATGTAAACAGGTTTATGAATAGAAATGAAAATAAGCAAATAAGCTCTAAATTGCACCAATGATTACATAAGCTAGATAATACTAAAACTACTCTAAAGCAACCATATGCAACTACTCCTAACCTCTAATCGCAAGTCTACCTAGATATTAAGCTAACTGCTACTAAAGCAAAACAATGACCTGGCCCCTACTTTAAGCTACTGCAACTGCTTATCCAATAAGCCAAAGTGAAATCCAGAAGTGTGGTTCTCTAGTCTACCAGCCAGAGAGTGCTTGTACCAAATTTCAGCTAATGAGGACTTATCATGAGGAAATTAGAGAACAAAAACTAAAGGCTGATGTGGAAACTAGGCTGCTGATGCAATGAGCAGATGGGACAGAAAGAAACACAAAAGCAGACCTGATAAGCTACTTAGAAAGCATCTAGGATTATATCTAAGGGCAAATGAGTTACATCTAGTCCTAAAGCTTATCCTAAGAAGCTATCATTCAGCAATAACATTGAAAAGATAAACACAAAATTAACTTGCCTACAAGCTGATATGACAGAAACAGTAATGAAAGTATGCTCAGCAGAAGTAGACTAAAACTCAATGTACTGATATGGATCTCAAATCAATAGACAGAATCAAAAGCTTGAGAGAACTTAAAATTGCAAACTACACTAGAATCTCATCTTAAATCTCTGCTGAGACAGAAATGATTATGACAGATTTCGACGAAACATTTGCAAATTTACAAACTTGACTATGAAACTTGAAATGTTGATTACTAAGGTTACAAAATCAATATTTGAAACCAGTACACTCAGGTTCAGCTTGCAAAACTCACTTGACTACTAGAAATTTAACAAATCCAAACACTCCTTTTAACATTCAAAAACTCTTTTTAAATCTTAAGACATGATTAAAAGTGACTAGAACAGAAGTGACATGAACTAATTAGCATCAAACTCAACTTTTTTAACCATTAAAACCAGGATTTAAACCAAAATTGATTTTTGACTTCCAAATTGACAACAGTTGACTTTTCTTGACTAAATGAGAAAACTGACTTTAAAGAACAATTCAATACACAATTAACTCACATAAGCTTATTAAAGCTTATGTGAGCTCCTACAAACAGAGATTAAGCACTTCTAAACACTAAATAGTTTTGAAAACAGATTTGAGAAGTAAATGGAAAAGCAAGAAATTTGCATTAATGAAAACTGAGATTACAAGACTGGATTCGAAATTACACTACATTAAAACAGTAAATGACAATTAAAGTAAACTGGTAACAATTCTCTAAAAGCATGAGAAATTGGACGATTTCAATGTGAGCCAAGAGGTCTTTTATAGCCATCAAGAGGTCTTGGGATCCTCTTTGGAAGAGCCTAGAAGTCTTATCCACGACACATGATCATTCCTTGTCACCATAGTAATCGAGAGCTACAAATCATCAAATGATGTGTTCACGCCAATGAGGAGTTCCATTTGTCCACGTCACATCCTTATCGACATGTCGCTTCTAGAAGGTGGATAGATGCTTAGTACGAGGTTGTGGGTGATTGGGTGTGGGTAAATGGTGGTAAAATGGTGGGTAAATGGGCGTTTGGGGAAGACAGGGTAAAAGAGACACTGTAGCGCGCGTTTGGTTTTGTTTATTATTTCTCAAATGTGTTGACCGGGTAATTGGGTTGGCTGACTTGGGTTTAGTTCGGGTAAAATAGCGGGTAACGGGTAAGGGATAGTATACCGGGTGTTTTAAGTTTGGGCCGGATAATGTGTTTTGGGCCGTGGCTATGTTTATTGGATTTGGATATAACTTGGACTAGACAAATGATCCAAAGGCAACCATAGGGACCAAAGTTGTATATTCGGATTTCCAAGGGACCAGACATGTAATTCTGAAAGTATCTTCCAAGGACTGATTTTGTCACTCTTCAAATAAACCAAGGGCCAATTTGCAACTTTTGAATCTTCAAGGGTCATTTCTGCCAAAAACTCAAAGTTGAGGGGCCATTGTTGACATTTCTTCAAACTTGGTTATTTCTTCCAAAAATCATCCTCGGAGAATAAAATCTTCATAAATGCACAATTTTGATCTTGGCTCGGCTAAAGCTCTCTTAATCTCTCGTGCTCGGATTTATATACGATTTGGTTTCTTTTGTGTGTTTTACATATCCGTACTGCACAAGCACAAACTCGAAAACCACAAATATTAGCAATAAACGGCTCTTTCTTTGTTATTTTGGGTCTATTTTGATATAGAAAAGGTATGTGTTTTCGCACATACCAGTCGTTTCAACAAGTGTCGTGGGTTGAGGTTCAAGTGTTCCGGGGTCGTGGTTTTAAAGTTGTGGATCGAGCTGGCACACATCGGTTTGTTGTTCGTTTTTTGTTATGTATTTTAGAACGAGTTGTGGTCTTGTTGAAATTGTTTAGGTCTAGTAGTCTCGTGTTACGTCATATGGTTCAGCTTGATTTGTGGTTTGATGCGGTTGAGATTGGTTTGTTGTTCATGCGTGTCTTGTGGCTTCATATTGGGTTGTTGTGGATTGTTCCTTCTATGAATCATTCTATGGACTATATTATGGCGCTAGACTATCTTTAGTAAATTTGGTTATATTCGTAATTAAAAAAGAAGAGTTCGTTTGTATCCCACATCGATAACTGAGAAAAAAATATGTTACTTTATATAGTGAGGTATGAACTAGTTATACTAGTCAAGTTTAGTGCATTATGTTATTCGTGGCATATGGTGTTTACGATGTGTCTATCGGGGATTGTCATATGTCTCGATTAATTTGTTCACTTGGTTAACTTTTTATATTCATTTTAATTTTTAACCGTTGCTTACAATAGTATCGATTAGACCCAACTCTTTACATCTTCCGATAGTATAATATTGGATGTATGACATGATTAACTTGTGCACTTTGTTAACTTTTTATATTCATTTTAATTTTTAACCGTTGCTTACTATAGTATCGATTAGACCTAGCTCTTTTAAATCTTCCAATAGTATCATACAATATTGGATGTCTAGAAAAGATGAACTTTTAAATTAGGGCTGAGCAACTGTGAGGTCAAACCCGACCCGAACTGACCAATCCCAACCCGACCCGAAAACCAAACAAGAATAAAACGTGAACCAAGAACTGAACCGAGTAAAAGCTATTGAAACTGAACCAGCAAGATTTGTAATGGCATTTGATAGAGCCAAAGCTGATGATACACCCTTCCTCCACCCAATATATCTTCTCCTAATAACAACTTAGAATAGTTTTCCTTCATTTGTTCCAAATCTACAAACCCGATATCTTTTTTCTAAAACAAAATATCGTACATAATGTCTTGAAAAAAATTTGTCAAAAACTCACCCGCTTTAAGCTTTTCCTTTGCGCTTTTGGTTCTCTTTGGTACTTTCACGCTTTTGTTGTTTTTTACTAGTATCTAAATTCGACATGTTATTAAGTAGCGCAGCATTGTTCAAGATCCATTGTTTCCGCCTCGGGGATTGCGAAGTTTGTTACATTGTATATATTAGGTGTATATTGCTATTAGAGACAAATAAACCATAACACGAAAAACATAAAAGTGTAGAGAATGATACGTAAACCATTTGATCGTAAAGACACAAAGAAGAAACAAACAAGGAAAATGTTGATGCCTGTGATGCTCACGGTTTCCTTAAGACGATTAAATCCTCTCACGGTGCTTGAGAATCGTGAACGTTTATCTCCGGGATACAACAACGGATAACTCGTTAGCACAAATGGGTTATCAAGGTGAACCAAAACCGTGCCTTCCTCTATTATGAGCGGATACACAAAAGTCAATATGAGTGACAACAAAAGGAGATGAGTAATTGAGTTGTGTTTTTCCGGTGTATTCGGACAAATGAGAAAGCTCTCATTTATAGGTAAGGGGATGAGGAAAAGAAACGGTCACAATTAAATCTACTAATGGCTCATGAACACAAACTTAATTCGGTCGTTACAATTGACCAAACATTAATCTTGTTCTTAACTCCCATTAGTACACATGATGACCATCAATTGTCATTCAAATCTAAAAAATTTGACCATAATTTCCAACAATCCCCCACATGAATGAAATTGATAACGGGAAACAAAAATCAATGTCTCGATGTTGTAATAGAGTTTTGCAGTTGATATTTGCAAAGGATAGGTAGGTGTTACCCTTTGAACCTTCCTTTGTGAAATATACTTAGACTCCTAGCAGCCAGTAGAACTCGATGTCTTTGAACTATCATTGTTTGTGGAGACGACAATATATATTCACACAAATATCTTCTTGACACTTTTGGTTCTCATAGTTATGTTCGTTATGGTCATGAACATTAGCCCGGTTCGCTAGAGCTTTTAAATTGTGCCCCACAATTCCCTTGAAGCGACCCACTTCTCTCCCACATAGGTGATTCTCCATTAATCATTAAAAGCCTTATGCTTAACCTCATATTGTCATTGTTATAGGAATGGACTAGGAAGTTTACCAACTCCCTTAAATGAATATGGAGTTTATTACTCCCCCACAGTGACCTCAGTTTATATAAGTAGGTTGTCCTATTGAACCCGGATCTTGGGATCTCCAGTCAGCTGGGTTAGGTTTTCCTTCATATAAACTTTTCAAGGGCTTTAGTCACATTCCTCTTCACGACTTGCTAACTAACTCTCACATTTAACTTTTCGCAAGCGGATCCGCAAAGTTATTATGTGACTTCATATTGTCAATAGGGATAACCCATGCTGAGAGTAGTTGTCGTATCGACAAAATATGTTTGTACAAATTTGAGTTTCGTGCAGCTCTAAATATATCGTGCTCTAGGTAATTATCGAGTATTCCAACTAGGCAAGAACTTCATGTTTGTTGACGTTCTTTTGAACTCTAGCTAAGCCGGAATCCCCCACATGGAATTTATCACAAGAATTTTGTAGAAAGGTTCTCTCTTTCAATGTATTAATCTTGTTTATAAGATTTTTTTTCTCACATGGATATGACATCAAGATCTGTAGTAATTTTTCACTTCACAAGTTTCATACTAGTGTATGCAAACTTTTTGAATGTCTTATGTTAATTATTTTCCGTATTATAATTAACATATTTCAAATCTAGCATGCTATAGACAAAGGAATAAAGCGTATGAAAGAAGATGCATCATTCTGATTACTCATAGCTTCATCTACTAAAATTCTTCTTTTAGATAAATCACCACCTTAAACCATACATGTTTTAGGAGGATCCCATAAGTTATATGTGTAAGTCCTACACTTATAACATGTCATTCCAATTCACTTGCGATTATATATAATCACATTTAATCTCTTATCATTATATGATTATCACAATTTATTATGTGATTATAATCACATAAAATCAATGTGTAATCATTTTACACAATCAAAATATGTCCAACTTAGTGAATGGACAATAGCTCACAATCACACCATTCAAGTTAGTTACATAAACCAACGTAATTCGTTGTCATCTATATGTGTTCTTTCTTGACATTTCATAATGTCCTACATGGTTATATTCAACACATAGTCATTTCTTACATATGACAAATCGTTCGATTATTAGCAATATGAGTTAAAACAAGTCTTGCCGATTATTCATCTTTCTAGAATAACAAGTAGTTTGATTATTCGCAACAATGTTCACAATAGAATATTTGCAACATCCAAACTTTTTCAATACTCGGTACAAAACCGAGCGACTTATTTGTCATTTCTCATAAAAAGTCTTTTTTTTTTTCTTTCTTAAACCAAGACATATGAATGAATATTCATCAGTCAAATATGACTACTAACATAAGTATCAAGCCAATAAATTATTGTGATAGGGTTCAACCACATTTATCCCCTATAACATGGCATTAATCAGATAACATACACCACGTGTATTAATCAAATAAAGTCAACGCATGAAGTAATAATTCTTCATTAACAACATTGTCTTTAAACACATTCATTAATGGCTCATGAATTCAAATGAAATCATAAATTAATTTTACCCTTAATTCACATTAGTACATTAGTATGTTTGATGGCATCATCAATTTTCATTCAACACTTTGACCATATAAAAACTAAGGTTGAAAATTTTCAAATAGGGATAATTTGAGGAGAAAGTACTTTTATATCAAAATATAAACACCCTTGTATGCTCAAACTTTACACAAATAAAGTTTAATGTCTTATCTAGTCATTGTAAAGGATTGAGCTTAAACTCTTTCGTTAACTATGTGAAAACATATGTTATCCGACAACACGGTTGTGCCGACAAGTATTTTGGGTCAAATAACACCAAAATCGCGCACTTCACAAGAACGATTTTAATCTCAATATCCATGTCATGAAGCGAATACTAGTTACCCAAACCAGTACCGCAACACAATTTTAAACAACATGCTTGAAACTTAACCGTTCTATGACAAAACATTCGAAACAATGAAATTACAACCATTTTGTTGCTTATCTTTCAACAAGATTCCATTAACTTTCAATAACAAACTACAACCATAAAACAATACTATGAATCTTAGCAGCTTCAAAAACTTTGAGCAGATACTTGTTTCACGTAAAGGTGTCAAAATAATTACTAACATGCCTTTTCCAAATATTACAAGTTTTGTTTCATTATGTTTGACACAAATTAAGGCAAAAAGTAATTACGTGACATGTGTAAGGAAATGAGTATAAGTAGACACATTACTAAAAAATGCATACAAACTAGTTTTCATTTTGGTTTCCTTTCTAAACTTGACAAACGAACATGTAAGTTTTTGTGTGGATCAATACTGGTTGACACACAAAGCTATGATATGTAAATTAGTCATTTGCAATAAAACACTACTTATCCAACAAGGCAGCATAGCAAAAACATTAACAAGAAGACAAAGCAATCATGTTTTACCTTTCCCAGTTATATCTTATCTTCGAACTATCCTTACACCGTGTACCAACAGTTACGCAATGTAGAAATATAAAATGAAAATAAAGAATCCCAATTTATATATTTAAATTTACATATGGATGATAGAACTTCACGTTTTCTTTTCTACATATATAAAGCATAACTGTCCAAACTCTTACTACATATATAAAGCATAACTGTCCAAACTCAAAATGTTTCACCTTAATTACTCATATGTAATTTTAGAAATAGTAATTACAATGAGCAATATGTTGTAAATATAAATGGGCTTATGTCTATTCACATTTATCTCTAGTGGGCTCTAGGTTTTGAGATGTATTCATTTACCCTATATATATACAATCCACTTGTAATCTTGGATTGACTAAAATAAGAATATCTTATCCTCCTCTCTCATTCTTGTGTTCTTGTTCATTACATTTATTATACGTTATCAGCACGCTCTAAAATTAAATTATGTTGTTCTTTGTCTTCTTCAATTCTTGAAAGACGTGAAAGCCCAAGATAAGATAAACATGAAAAATATGGAGCATGAAAACAAGATGGTTGTTCGAGGTATAAAAGACCCCATCATAGTCTCATAAAGAGACACTAGACATTAAGGTTCCAAAGAACCTCAGATAGCTAATGAGATCTCAGTAAATTCTATCTTGCTTTGAATTATTATGGAATCGAAATAAAAGGACGTCGATAAATTTGTTTACATACAATATAGCGCTTGTTATTATGCATAATGAGGATCATAAATCAATTATTATTCAAAAGTGAGCTTAATGAAGCGATTGGCCATCGTGAAGAGACGCAATCTCGTGAAAATCGAGAAGTA
Organism: Chrysanthemum lavandulifolium; assembly: GCA_022545495.1. Classification (NCBI taxonomy): domain Eukaryota; kingdom Viridiplantae; phylum Streptophyta; class Magnoliopsida; order Asterales; family Asteraceae; genus Chrysanthemum; species Chrysanthemum lavandulifolium. The sequence goes on from CM040238.1 coordinate 269,238,370, forward strand.
TTGGGACATGAAGTCCATACACATGAATGTGTAAAATCTATTGGATATACATCGTTTTTGTGTGAATGCAAAATAAGAGCTCAAAAGTTATGTCCTTCAAGACATGAATTGTGAAATACATAAATTCACAAAAACACGAAGTTGATTATTAAAATACAAATTGTCTCGAGGTGGATGTAAATATCTTATTGATATTTTATGAGACAAACAATCTAGAGGTATTTGATTCGCTCTCATATTCCATGAAGGATCTATAATGCTTCAAGCATATCTAGCAACTTCAACTTTTGAAAAATTAATAAAATTCTCAAGAACTCTACTTGATCAAATTGAATGAATCCTATATGGATAAAAATCATTTGAACCCATATTATATGAATTGTTTGTTGCATGTCTCTATAAAATGGTTGGTTCTCAAGTACCATACATAAGTGCAATTGAACCTTTAATAATCAATATCGTCAAGAGAGTGTATTTTTTTAATATTTTATTAAGCAATGTATGTTTTGTAACCAATGCATTTGATATTGGGTTGGAAGCTACACATATTTTGTCATATTTGCAGGACATATTCTTAACATCGTTATTCAGGTGGACTTTATTACAAAATCTTTACCGTAAAAGAATGTAAAGCAAGCGCTTGAAGATTATATTTGAAGCTTGAAAGATGTACATTAAATTGAGGAGGAGCATTATCCGACCGCCTCTTTTTCCCTTCATCAAGTTTTTTTTCCCATTGGGTTTGTTTTGATAAGGTTTTTAATGAGGCGGTTTATAGCGTATAATAAGCAGTGAATATCTAAGGAGGTGTTGTAAATATAAATGGGCTTATGTCTATTCACATTTATCTCTAGTGGGCTCTAGGTTTTGAGATGTATTCATTTACCCTATATATATACAATCCACTTGTAATCTTGGATTGACTAAAATAAGAATATCTTATCCTCCTCTCTTATTCTTGTGTTCTTGTTCATTACATTTATTATACAATACAAATAAAAGGCATTTGATAATTTGACGTACTAAAGACACATAACGTTTTAGTTTTTCCTTTGATAACTCATTATCTCTAATTTCAAAGCTTTGTAGTAGTTTTCCCAAATAAAGACCACATTTTATAGCAACATGAATCGCCTTTAGAAAACATTTCAATATTTCAAAAATTCTCCGAAGAGCCTCCTCTAATAGCAAAATACGCTTGAATATGTCTTAAGATTGTTGTATATATTAGATGTATATTGCTATTAGAGACAAATAAACCATAACACGAAAAACATAAAAGTGTAGAGAATGATACCGTAAACCATTTGATCGTAAAGACACAAAGAAGAAACAAACAAGGAAAATGTTGATGCATGTGATGCTCACGGTTTCCTTAAGACATATTCGTCCTCTCACGGTGCTTGATAATCGTGAACGTCTATCTCCCAGGATACAACTACAATGGATAACTCCGTTAGCACAACTGGGTTATCAAGGCGAAACAAAAACTGTGCCTTCCCTCTATTACGAACGGATACACAAAAAGTCAATATGAGTGACAACAAAAGGAGAGGAGTAATTGAGTTGTGTTTTTTCCGGTGTATTTAGACAAATGAGAAAAGCTCTCATTTATAGGTAAAAGGGGATGAGGAAAAGAAACAGTCACAATTAAATCTACTAATGGCTCATGAACACAAACTTAATTCGGTCGTTACAATTGACCAAACATTAATCTTGTTCTTAACTCCCATTAGTACACGTGATGACCATCAATTGTCATTCAAATCTAAAAAATTTGACCATAATTTCCAACATGTTCTTCATCCGCCATTTTTGTAAAAAAAATTCAATGCTTTCAAGAAGAATCATGCAAACATGATTTAGATTCACAAGCCTATTTTCCATGAAGATTTTGAGACATTGACTTATGAAACAAATGTGAATAGTGTTAGTTTTATGGATATAAATTAGTAGATGTAAGTTAGGATCGAACTCGAGACTATGGGATTGCACACTTACGTATGAGAATTTAAAGTTAATAATTAAATATAAACGTTATATTTATTTATTTATTAAACAAAATAACTAACGGACGTTAAGTAATTAATGTATTGGATTAACGGTCGTTAAATGTTTATGGAAAAGGATTAAATTGCAAAAGTTGAGAAGGTTCCGGAATCCCTTTATGGATACCAAACCGATCGGCCAAGGGAGCAAAACAAGGAAAGAAAAACCAACTTGTTCACCAAGTTTAGTTGGGTATATAAACAAGGCTAGGGGTTTATTTTTCCATCTCTTGTGCTCATTGCTAAACCCTAAAAATTGTTTTGTGTGTTTTCTTGTCCAAACCGATCGTACAACCCTTGTGGGTGTCGATCCATTACTCCACAAACCAAGTTATTTGTTTGATAAAACTAGCATTACTTTAATTTGGTTTAATGCGTTTGTACAAGAACATAGTAATAACATACTTTTGTTATTATCTTGGATTGAATTACAAAGCGGTGAGGGTAATTCATATAATCCTATAAACCCTAATTAGGGTTCATCTCAATTGCTAGTTTGTGGATTTGATTCGGTTTGATTCTTGTTCGCTAAAATCAAGAAAAATGCATATTATTTTATGTTATTAATTGTTCATTAATAAATCCTATACGCTTCGCTTGAATACTTTGATGTTTTGTGGTTATTTATTTGAATGTCATGTTATATAATTCCAACGGTGGCATCACGAGTCATTGGTTTTAATGAGTAATTAATTACATAAAGCGTAATAAAACATATAATTGTATGATGTTTGATATGTTTGATCTAGGGTTTATGTTTTATTTTGTTTGGTCGATTTTTTTTGTTTATTGGGCGTACCATTTTTTTTTAAGTCGACATACACATAAATTTTTAGGGTTTTGAAAATTGTTTGCTAACCTTATTAAAACCTAAAATTAATACATACATCGTGCTTAATTCATGAATAATTTGTTATGTGTCATGGAATTTTATATGCGATCTTGTGACTATTTGTATAATTGTTATGATGTATCCATGATTATACATGCATGTTAGTCATGGATAAGTTGCTTTGATATTGTTTAATTGTTATGACATATTTATTTCGATAAATCTTGAATTGGGAAGACTCAATTATATATATATATATATATATATATATATATATATATATATATATATATATATATATATATTAATGAATCAATTATGTGCAATTTGGTATAATTTAATTAAGGGTTTATAATCGATTCATCGATGTATGTGGTTCACTTTCTATTGTTGGGTGAAAACCTAAATTAATATATACATTAATTTAACCTAGATATTGATTATTAATAGGGTATTATCGAATAAGTTGCATGTGGCTACTTGTTTACGTATAAATTGTTTATTATGTGTGCATTGTTTTGTAGTAGTTTAATTTTATTTATTACTTGTTTGTTTATTATGTTAGACGCTTTTAAGCAAGGGTAATTTTGAATAGAAAATAATCTGGACTAAACAATGGCGAAATTTGATTTGTTTTGGAAGAGTTAAGTTTTCAATAGTTTAATTGATTGGTGACTTTGGTACAAATGGTGCGAACGGCTCACCCACTAGAATGAACTATAAAGGGGTTAATTAAGAAGTGCGCATGATGCTTGAAAGGATGTCTAAGGTTATGCTTCAACGCTTACGGTCCTCACCTTGTATGTTCGAATGGAGCTACTAGTAAGCCATAATATGTACAAGCTCATCTTAAGGCGAATTAGTTTTAATTCCATGCGCCACTTCCGGTGGTAATTATCCGAAACACTAAGTGTTTACACTTATGCAAAATGCGGTATAATGGACGATAATTAACACTAAATTCCTTGATTGATGAACCCAATACCTCGGTCAAGACTTTGACAATTTGATCTTTATGAATTGGTAATAAAAAGTTTTTATTAAAATTATGCTACAAGATGAATGCATGACATCTTTGTACATATTTGATTTGACCACATAAAATCAAAACTAGTACCTTTTAAATTAAGAATATGCCATCTAATTAAAAGGAACACTTGAAGTTGCAATTTACGTCATGTGATTGCTTGGCTAGATTGTGATGGAGAGGTAAATCTCTATGTAAAGTCGGACCTTACATGGACATATTTGCGTTCTTTAAGTTAGACACTTAAGTTGAGTAGGAAGTGAGACACGGACTCAATGGCATAAGATAGGATGAAACATGTTTATATTTGCAATAGCGTTGGAAAATATAAATCCCATAATGATCTAGGAGTTGGAAATTGTTTTCCAATTAATGTTCAATGATTACCTTATTATGTGCTTCGTTACTAGCGGATCAAGCGATGTAATGGAACTACGATAATTTGGATCCTAGTTTTCGAGAAAATTCTATGGTTCTATCAATATTACCTTGGGTATTTTATTTTCTTGAAAAGTTTAATTATCGAAAATACTAAAATTGAATTTTGAAAATTCTTTAAATGTATTAATGCAACATTTAACTGTAAGCGTGGTTATTCTGTATTAGTAAATTGATCTACACCGTAATGGTTTTGGTAGAGTCAACTTTGCTAAAAGAATAAACCTAGTCCTCTTTTCATAAGAAAGAGTGAGATTCAATCCTATTCCTTTTCATGAATGAAGAAAGGTATGATAGGACAAATTAGAATTGTCTAAATTCTTAATACATAACTCGTAAGCAAATTTTAATAGTTAAGAAAATTGCATATTTTCGAGTTATTAAATTAGAACTAGATTAATTCTTGTATAATTGGTAAAGACAAACTAGCATATTTTATCTAGTTGTTTTGTTTTGACCATTTAAAAGTACTACTTACAATTGTTGGAATAGTAGAACTATTAAGAAAGAAATTGCATGCCCAATTTTTCAAGTTAATAGCATTGATGAATAATTCATCATCTACATAGTAGAATACATTTTTTAAGTACATAAGTAATTGTTATGTATGGACTTTCTCAAAGGTGTAGGAAGTAAATAGAACACTATTTTCTTTTCTTGGTTAATGAAACACTTTCAATGTTGTCAAATCCGGTGGGGTGTTGTGTTCTTATTCTTGAATAAGGAATTAAGGTAATGATCTCTTATTCGATTGGGAGTTACAAGCTTTGTCATCTTGGTAGTAACCCATATTATCTCTAGAATGTCTTCACGATAATTACTTTCCACTTGTAGACACTTATGTTTTCAAGGATAGTCATGTTAGACAATGAAGTGGTTCTACATCTACTAGTTATGCTAATATCAATGACACAATCATATTAGTCACATAAACAAACATATGTCGTGTTGTTTATACGCTACATGATGTTGTTCCATGCACAAGTGGGAGAAATCTATATTGTGTGCAAAGGACAACATATATGTATATGATTTAAAGGATTCTCTTGACCGCAAGGTAAGAGATTAACGTTCTAATATAACTTGAACATATCTAATTCAAGAAACACTTGGTGTTGCAATTTCGTCATGTGAGAACTTGGCGAGATTGCAACAACAAAGTAAATCTCTATGTAAAGTCAGACCTTGCATGGACATATTTACAGTTTCTAAATTAGAAAAGTATTTAGAATATGTGTCAAAATGATACATAAGACTACTTCAAATTCAATATTTATGTATTATTAGAATGACATAAAATTAAATAAAGTAATCTAATCCTACTTCAATTTGTTTATTTATGTATTTTGGAATGACATAAATGAAAAATAATGTAGTCCTACATTATTGTGAAGTAAAATAAATTAACTTGAAATTACTATTGAAACCAAGAGTTGTGTTCATAATTACTTTAGTTAAACATGTTTATGATTCATTGTAAAGACATAAACATAAAGTCTTTTAAGACTTATAATAAAGTAAGACGTTAACTTCTTATGTTTTTTTAATTAAGACATATACAAGAAGTTATTGAGGTGATCAATGATTTATAACGTATAATGGGATTATAACAGTTTATGTTTCTTGTTGAGACATGGATATGAAGTGACTTGGTTAAAATGTACTTGTGTTATAAAGCATGTAATTGGCTAGGAAAGTCTATTATACCATTAAGTTGACTTAGTTGGTAAATAGGTAAGCCAAAAGAAATATGTTTATCTTATATATTGTTAGATTGTCTTACAATATTAAATTCTAATGAATACCACAAGTTGATGGTATGTTCAATTAGGAGAATCAAACTCTATTTGTTTTGTTTGATTCATGATAACCATAACTTCTTTCTTAAAAAGTAACAAGGTTAGAATATTGAGTATGGATTGAATATACTCAATATGACTCCAACCTAGAAGATTAATAAAACACCATTTCATTATGGAATGTAATGAATAGCATTAAGTTTTAAAGTTGAAGATTCGAATTTGTTAAACTACTTATGAATAGGTTATTAACAAACTAATGTCAAGAATTATCAATGTGTATTTGTAATGTCCCAAATAGAGAACAATGTAGTTTTGCTCTAAGCGCTAAGTATATATAGATAGTTTATATATTACAAAAGGCAAGTGGGAGTTTTCTATCTTGAAAGATAAAATTACAAGATACATAATCTTCTAAAACACACTACTAAATATCATGATGATGTTAGACATGTAAATGATAGACCTCAAGATGATGGAATTTTCATTCATAGATGCGCAAGGATATCTCGGATATTTGACTTATATCTTTGAGAAATATGAGTTCTGAGGATTATAGTAAACCGATAATCATTATGATGGATTACCAATATTGAATTGGGAAAATTACTCATACTATGAATGTTAAAGATCTTGTCCATAAAGATAATCAATTTTGGAAATTTGGTTTATCTTAATAGTTAGACTAGAGAATGGAAATGAGTTTCTTCAAAGAGATGAAAACCCTAGTGGTTTGAATTTCTATGTAGAAATCATATGGACAAATATTGTACACATATTTAATGTATGTTTTGACAAGATTATTAATCATACTTAAGCAATTAATTATGATTGAATATTCTTTTCAAGAAACATTAAATATATAAAGATGATAATTGTCATCTTGGATTTCATTAATATGAAATATGACAATGGAATATCAAAACTCTTTCTTGAGAAATTACTTGGCGAGGGCGGTAAGTAATTGAAAGGTTTTTAATTCATATAATCTTTGAAAGTGTCTGAAGTGCAAATAATTCATGAATGGATAAATGCATGCATCTATGAAATTATTTTATGTTTAATTATTAAATCCCATTTTCGATTTATAATTAAAGTAAGATAAATTTTAAGTATTCACGAAAGCTAGTGGGAGTATTATGTTAAGTTTCTTAAATCTTATATGTTGTATAACATATACTAAGTAACATTCCTTGTTAGCTAAATGTTAAGTCTTAGATTGGAATGAAACTTCACTTGTAAGATTTAAGAATTAAAACATACAACCTTGAAATATATGTTTATTGTTAATAAACATGTGCGATAAAATAAATGATTCTAATAAAACATGATATATCATTTGGGAAATTGATAAATATATTTTGACAAGATAGAGCGTGAATGAATTCTAAGTTTGAATGTAGATTCATCATGTTGTGTATTAAAATTGTTGTATCATTCTTGAATAAGAAGTGATTTGACAACATTGATATCTAACTAAAAGTTATTAGATAACTTGTGTAATGAATATTCTAAAGGATTACATCCTCGACTGGAATTGCTCCTAAATTCTATGGATGAACAATATGTCAAATGTTGTGCAAATTGTCATCGACTTTAAACTTGAAAGTTAGGAAAGCATCAAACATTACACAATAAGATATTAAAGTTTACGGAGTTTTAATGAGCACATTGTTGTTTGTATACAATGATCTTTGGTTTAATTGAGATGACACTCAATACTAGTCATGGTAGGATTTCATCCTTGTTAATGGCCATGTGAACTAGTTGTGCTTCTAAGGCGCGGTACATTATACATTAAAGAATAAGAATACTTTAAACTTTAAAATGTTTGAAAGTTTAAATTATCATAAATTGGTGATAGAGGATGTCACATACTTTATGAATTATTATGTGGATTGGTGAATGCACACATACAAGGACTTCACTAATTGAATTCTTGAAATAAGTATTCTCAAAATTACGATAGATCAAGTTGGTTGATTTATGCCTTGTCAACAAGTATGATTGTCATTACTTGAGGCATAATTCATCAACTGGAATTTTCATGCATTGATCTATTTAGTATTTGGATAAAGGATGTTAAACAATTATTATGATAAATCAAATACTTGGTATGTTTGATTTTATAATATATCGTATCCTATATTTGCATGTTTAATCCGTGAGTAAATTTATTTATTCTAAATCGTTCGTTGTCTATTAATGATATGGGAGTATCATAAAACTAAGACAAATCTGAGTGATATGGTAGAATATACTTGAAAGTATATTGATGAGAATACATACCAATTTCAGATGATATTCAATGGATTGAATATAGGACTTATCCCAACTACATAATTTACTTTGTGGATATTGTTATAAGTAAATTATTAATAGTTATCCTCAGACTTGAGAAACCAGATAAGTGTCATGAATGTAGTGCACTACGTGGAACAACTTAACGCTATCGTAATCGGTAGTCATAAGGGTTGTTTCACGAAGTGTTGCAAAGTTCATGGGTTATTCTCGTAGTTAAGATAGAATTTGTTCCTTCAAATTTATTTTGGAGTTTAATCTTCTTTGGGCCTCGTAGGGTTGACAAGATGTTTGTGTGTGCACGCCCAAAGTTCTCCCACGATATGTTCGAAGATTTGGTAATCTTGCTCAATCACTAATAACGAGAAACAAAATAGTTGAATAAAGAATGACTTAATTCCATATCTTTATTTAACATGGTATTAGAAACAAAAGGATAATAATAATGAGAAATCATTAAAAGGTTTTCAGGAGCCTTGCTCGAGTTGTACTAGAGGCATCGAAGTGTTGCTAGACGCTAACCGATTGTGATCACTCTATTAAGATATATCCAAGTGGGGATCATTAGTTTTATGGATCTAAATTAGTAGATGTAAGTTAGGATCGAACTCGAGACTATGGGATTGCACACTTTACGTATGAGAATTTAAGTTAATAAATAAATATAAGCGTTATATTTATTTATTTATTAAACAAAATAACTAACGGACGTTAAGTAATTAATGTAATGGATTAACGGTCGTTAAATGTTTATGGAAAAGGATTAAATTGCAAAAGTTGGGAAGGTTCGGAATCCCTTTATGGATACCAAACCGATCGCCAAGGAGCAAAACAAGGAAAGAAAAACCAACTTGTTCACCAAGTTTAGTTGGGTATATAAACAAGGCTAGGGTTTTATTTTTCCATCTCTTGTGCTCATTGCTAAACCCTAAAAATTGTTTTGTGTGTTTTCTTGTCCAAACCGATCGTACAACCCTTGTGGGTGTCAATCCATTAGTTTTCCACAAACCAAGTTATTTGTTTGATAAAACTAGCATTACTTTAATTTGGTTTAGTACGTGTACAAGAACATAGTAATAACATACTTTTGTTATTATCTTGGATTGAATTACAAAGCGGTGAGGGTAATTCATATAATCCTATAAACCTAATTAGGGTTCATCTCAATTGCTAGTTTGTGGATTTGATTCTTGTTCGGCTAGAATCAAGAAAAGGTCTGTATATTATTTTATGTTATTAATTGTTCATTAATAAATCCTATACGCTTCCGCTTGAATACTTTGATGTTTTGTGGTTATTTATTTGAATGTCATGTTATATAATTCCAACAAATAGAACTATAGAAACCTGATTTCCTTAGAAAATTTGTAAAAATTGGGAAATTTTAGAAAAATTTTATGTGAAAAAAGGAAAGCATTCTTGATTTGATCAATGACAAGAATCTAGTACTTGATCGGTTTTCGTGTTGATGTTGTCACATTTTCTTGTTTGTGGTTTCTCTTTTAGATAGTTCACGTGGCTTTTCCATATATGGGGTGAATGTTTTCATGAATCAAGAGTTTTCGTTTTAGGAATGAATGGTTTTGTTTTATCATGATTAGCAAAACTTGTGGGCACGGGAAATGGGACAAACTGGCACGGATCAAAATGGGCACGGGTCCAATGAGCAAATATATAATTCAGATCAAACAGACAAAGGGTCAAAGCGGGCTCGGGTCAAAACACGTCATAAAAACCGTATTTAAAAATCCTAAACCAAACACCCCTATATTATTTAAATCAAAAAAAAATGTGTAGATTGTATGAACACTCGACCCCGTATATTATTTAAATAACTAGATACCGGATAAACAAACATTAAAGCGAATATATCAAAGATAAACATCAAAATAAAACGTCTCAAAAATTGAAATCTCTCAAAATTGAAATCTCAAATGCCAAAATAAACCGAAAATTTAGGCCGAATATACTAAAAAACAAGCAACTAATCATTCAAATGCTTAAATAAGCCAAACATTAACGGTAAAACCTAAATGGTTTAAACTACTAATCGTTAGTGTTCTTCAATCCACACTCGAGCTTAGGTTCATTTGTTTTTTTTTTTGCCTCTTAGCAATGCTGAGCGGGCAAAATGTACGATCGGTCGGACATTTTGCCGATTCGCATCCGTTTTTCCGTTCGGGGCGTCGAGCGGCGTCAACGGAAAAATGTGCGAATCATCAAGACACGAGAGGGTGTCTTAGCAGCGTCGAATGCTTCTTGTAGACACAAAATAAAAAAAAAAAAAAAAAAAAAAATCCCGTTCAAACATGCGTTTTTCTTCGTTCGAGATGCGTTGATTCGAGACATTTACGCATCGATTGATTCAGACGTGCGATTGATTGATTCGAGACCCTCTTAAAAACAAACACCACCTTAGACTTGTATAGTAGATGAGCAAATAGGCACCATTTTGATAAACATAAACATTATATTCCACTTTGCACTTTTGAGCAATCCATATATATAAGAAGACCAATATCATCAAGGTGAGCGTTAGGCTTAGACCACATTGTTCCAAATAATAGAACCGAGAAAAGAAGCCAGAGAATGAAGAAGAAAACATCCTTACAAAAAATACCTAATATATGATCTTGCTATATCGAGAATATAAGATCAAGCATAAGGAGCATTATCCTGAACTCCTGAGGGGCCAAAGCTACTCGTCTTTGCAAGGATTGTGCCGTTAAGGGCAGCCTACTATCTTTAGATCACAAAGGAATAACATTACAAGTAGCTTCAAGGCTCACAAAGTCATTCAATACTTAATTGCATTACGGTATTATCATATGAAAATTGATAGGAATTCATATTTACAAACTGGAGAACAATGCAAGTGTCTGCTCAGTTACACAAACCACATGTTGCAGACAAGGAGTTGATGTCGGGATCTTGCAAAAAAGTTAAAAGCCTAAAGCACCACTGCCACCAAAATGGAAGATCTATTAAGTTTTTGAACAAGTTGCTTGAAAGTTATCTTCTAATTTTTTAACGGTTTTAGGCAAATTGTATGAATGTATACGCAGAAGAGCTACTGTGCCCCGTAGATCTGCTTAGCAAACATGTCATTGCTTTTGTGCAAAATAACTGTTGGAATATGGGAGTTAGATTAGCCAAATACGGCTAAGGGTGTGCGAGCCTACTGGGGGCACACGATGAGCACTAGAATCGTTTCACGTTTAAGCTCGAGTTTGACGACTTTTACCCGAGTTGAATTAGGACCGGGTTATACTTATTTCAAGCCCAATGGCGGTCCATAGGAGGGTGTTTGAAGTGGGTTTCGGCCTAAGGGTGTGTGTGGAGATAAGGTATGTGGGTTAACTTGGTGACCAAGTTTAGATCCCAAGTATGCTAGGGTTTTGAAGGCTATATAATCCCTACCTAGCTCATATTCCATCGACATACACACTATTCACAGCAGGAAAAACACACTTTGTTCTTACCCTTTTCCAGCCGATTACAACCCTAAACTCGATTAGGGTTTTGATTGATTTTCCCATCTTTAACCTTGACTTGCATTGTTGAATCCAAGGGTTGTTCTAAGGTTTTGCTTAGTGTTGTTCTTGGTGTTTCCTGGTCGAAAGAGTAGCCAAGAAGGGTGTTTGTTTGCTGCGTTCTCGGGCGTCAAAGGGGCAGAAACCAATCGGGTTTCTTTTACCCGATATCGGATAACAAAGGGTTGTTTGGTTCACGGGTCGGTTTGGATCTCGGACAAGGGCAACATTTGGTTGTTTTTTGGTTCGAGGGTTTTGAGCTTGGACAAAGGTTGTTAGGTAAACGTGATACGACTAGCTTATTCAGACGTATTCGGTTTAACGTGTTTGTGTGAGTATTCGTCGAGGTGATCGCGTTGATCACTTACTTTCTTGTTATTAACTTGTGGGTGAATCGAGGGTTAGTTTCTTGTTTCCTTTTACTTATATTTGTTTATTATACGTGTTAACATGATTACTTAAACTAGATCCATTATCCGTTGCGTACTCGTAGTTAATGGTTAACTTAGATTCTTTAATCCCAACATTGGCATCACGAGTCAACTCATTTTTTTGATTATGGGATACACATTTTACTAAACACGCGAAAATGTTGCATGAAATCTAATTAGTTATTTGTTTTGTTTTTGCTTTGACAACTATAATGCAATAGGCAAAAGTTCAATATAGATCTCAAATTTACCATTGATCCAATAAACCAATTATAGCCATTCATTTTTCTAATAAAATAAACTTTCACCTTTTTTTTAAAAATTAAATATCTCGCAAACCGTTAATCGTTACGCGAAAAAAATCATACCATCACGACGAGAATTAAATTATCTTTCTATAGATATGCACTTCAATATATTTTTAACGATTTTTTTTTTCAAAATTTCGGAACAGAAAAATCATATATGATTTGTAAAATCATATATGATTCGATTTTTACAAATCATATATGATTTTTGAAAATCATATGTGATTTGTAAAAATCATATGTGATTTGTAAAAATCATATGTGATTTGTAAAATCATATATGATCCATGAAAATCATATATGATTCGATTTTTACAAATCATATATGATTTTCTAGGCGGAATTTTGAAAAAAAATTGTCGAAAAATATAGAGAAGTGCATATCTATAGAAACATAATTAATTCTCTACGATGGCGTATTTTTGTAGTTTGAAGATTTACCATTTGCAAGATATGTTGTTTTAAAAAGGGTGAAAATGTCTTTATTAATTTTGATAAAAAATAGATGGCTAAAATTGATTTATTCGATATATGACAAATATGAGATCTATATTGATCTCAACTCTTACTTGTCAATAATTAATAAAAGATACCTAGACACAAACTAATTAAATTAAGGGCAAATTGCATAAAAAGTACTCATCTTATGTCCAATTTCAATTAAAGGTATTACTCATTTAAGGTAACCGACTTTTTTTGGGGCGATTTAGGTTTTCTAACTTCCTTTAACCATTTTGTTAGTAAATTACATGTTTGGTCCTTGAGTTTGTATATGCATTTCATGTTTGGTCTCTTTTCGTCCGTTTTCATACGCTTGCATACGTTTTCGTCTATTTTTACACGTTTTCGTCTGTTTTTACACGTTTTGTCCGTTTTTACACGTTTTCGTCCGTTTTGGCATTTTTTCGTGTGTTTTGCACTTTTTTGTCTGTTTTTGCACGTTTTCGTCCGTTTTTTCACGTACTGTCTGTTTTTACATGTTTTCGTCCGTTTTTACACGTTTTCTTCTGTTTTTGCACGTTTTCTTCCGTTTTGAACGTTTTGGTCCGTTTTTCCGTCCATTCTTACACGGTTTCATCCGTTTTAGCACGTTTTCATCCATTTTTACACGTTTTCGTCTGTTTTTACACGATTTCGTTCGTTTTTGCAAGTTTTCGTCAGTTTTTACACGTTTCCGTTTGTTTTTACACGTTTCGGTATGTCTTTGCACGTTTTTCTCCGTTTTTTCACGTTACCGTCCATTTTTACATGATTTTGCACTTTTCGCCCGTTTTACGTTTTGGTATGTTTTACGTTTGGTTCGTTTTACACATTTCGTTCGTTTTGTCTATTTTGACATGCAAAAGCGGACGAAGAATTAATGGTTAATTAGATATATAAAATTGCATAATTAAAGGTTAATTAGTTTGCCATGATTAATTTTATGTGTGTATTCCGACCATAAGACCCACTTAATTGCTTTTTGTGATGTATGGGGCGATCTAGGTATTGTACCTAGTGACGGTCTTATGGTTCTCCTTTTGGGGAAGACTCGCGAGAGAACTCGGATCAATATGGGTTAATGTCTTTGTTAATATGTTTAATTCCTTATGTGCATAATTGTTACATGTTTTAAACACCTAATTTGCATGCAATATGGAATAATACATATCAAAATCATGACATTAAAATGGTCTTAATTTACACGCCTAAATACCATGCTCATTGTGACATGCTATTTGATTCGTGGAAAATTGTTTTTGTAAAATTAAGTGACCTAATTATTGAAACAAGTTTTTCATGAAATTAAAAACTGGATGCTATGGACACTTGGGATGTACGGCTCACCCACTAGAACAAACTATAAGGGGGGTTTAAGGCGGTGCGCACAGTCACACCTAAAGGATTTTCGGTTATTGCCTCATCTTGACGACCGGTCCTCCGCCTCCTTGCTTGTTCGATTGAGCTACCGTGAACCATGATGATCACTAAAGTGTCATTACTAAAAGTTTTAAAATAAGTGTTACAAAGTTGTTTTGCATGCTTCTTTGTACACAATTTTACCACATTTATATGTATACCCTATGTGAAAATTTTAAGTCTTTGCCAACCAACTAAGAACACGTGCATTTGGCTTGACCTCTTTGGTCGAACCTTTGGGCCATTCCAACCCATGGCGAATTTTGCTCATTAGTCGACTTTTGGTGATATTTGCATGTTCTTACTTGGTCGACTTATTTCGAGTATGCTTGGTCGGACCTTGGACCCGAGGCATAAGATGAGACTAAACATGCTCTTGACATTATTACTTGTTTACTAATGCCTTGATCGTCTCATAAGTCTAAGAGTTGCATTTATGCAATTAATGCTCGTCGCTACCTCTTGCCCTACTTGTTTACACATTGGTCGACCTTTGGTAATAAGTGGGAGGTCAAGATGGATGTTAGTCTTATTAGTAATTAATTGGGTAGTTAATTCTATTAAGAAGTTAATTATCGAAAATACTAATTATTTGAACTTTTCTAAATTGTAGATGACTACCTCAGTCGGAAAAAATTCTGTACTCAGGAGTTTCTTTGAGAAACATAAACTCACTGGACCTAACTTCATTGACTGGTGTCGCCAGCTTCGCATTATCCTGTTAGCTGAAGATAAGGAAAACTATTTGGAGCATCCCATTCATGCTGCACCTGTTGCAGCTCCTGGTCACCAAGTCCCTCCCGAGGCTCTTGCAGCTCACACTGCTTGGGTCAAGGGGTCAAAGGGCATTTCTGCCTTTATGCTTATGACCATGGAGTTAGAGATCCAACGAAATCTAACTCACCTTGGTGCATATGACATGCTACAGGAGTTGAAGTCTATGTTTGCTCAACAGGCAGAACAGGAACTTCTTCAAACCGCGAGAGAATTTCACGCGTGCAAGCAAGAAGAAGGTCAATCTATAAGCTCATATGTTCTTAAGATGAAGAGCTACATTGACAACTTGGAGCGTCTTGATCATCCCGTCACTCACGAACTATGGAGTTAGTTCGATCTTAATTGGTCTTTCTAAAGAGTATGACACGTTTATGCAGAACTATAATATGCACAACATGGGAAGGCGTGAATGAACTACATGCTATGCTTAAACAACATGAGCAGATGCTACCTAATAAAGATGTTGCACTGCACTTCATAATATACGTGGGAAAGGTCCATAAAACCATGGGAAAAAATCGTTTAAGGTGCTAAGGGAATCAAGGAAGGGTAAGTACAAGGCGGCTTATGCTCCTGAGCATAAACCACCTTATGCTCCCAAGCCTAAGATTCCTCCACCACCCAAGAAGGATAATCCTGCTAAGGACGCGACCTGTCACCAATGTGGTGAAATAGGTCATTGGAGAAGGAACTGTCCCGTGTATCTCGCCGAGTTGATGAAAAAGAAGAAGTTATCTCTAGGAGCTAGCTCTTCAGGTATTTTCACCATAGAACTCTATTCTTTTCCTAATACATCTTGGGTTTATGACACGGGTTGTGGTACTCACATCTGTAATACTACTCATGGTCTCGGGGAAGTAGGAAGTCAAGCATGGAGCTTTAAGTCCAGACGTGGGCAATGGTCAACGGCGGGAGTTGAAGCTATTGGCGTTTTTCATTTATGTCTCCCTAGTGGATTAGTGGTTGTTTTGAACAATTGTCATTATGCTCCCTCTATTACTAGAGGAATTATTTCAGTTTCTTGTTTGTTTGACGATGGTTTTGTTAATCGTTTTGAATCGAATAATGCAATTTCAGTTTCTAGAAATAATGTTGTTTATTTTAGTGCTATCCCACGGGATGGTATTTATGAAATTGATATGTCTTGTTCTAAAACAAATGATAGTTCTATGTTTGCTGTTAGCAATAAAAGAGCCAAGTCTGCCTTGGACTCTACTCTCTTGTGGCACTGTCGTCTTGGACACATTAGCAAGAAATGCATGGAGAAGTTGCAACATGATGGAGTTCTCAACTCAACTGACATTACGTCATTTAAAAAGTGTGTTTCATGCATGTCTGGTAAGATGGCAACAAAAAACCTATTCACATCAAGTGGAAAGGGATAAAGATCTACTTGGACTAATACACACAGATGTATGTGGCCCATTTAGATTTTTGTCAAGGAGCAAGTTACTTCGTCACTTTTCCTGACGACTATAGTCGGTGTGGTTATGTTTACTTGTTTAAACATAAATATGAAGTGTTTGAAACATTTAAGGTGTTTCAAAAGGAAGTAGAAAACAAACTCAGGAAGACCATTAAGTCACTACATTCTGATCGTGGAGGTGAATATATGAGTCAAGAGTTTTTGGATCATCTAAAGGAGCATGGGATTATTGCCCATCGAACTCCTCCTTACACTCCACAACATAATGGTGTGTCTGAGAGGAGAAATCGAACACTGCTAGACATGGTTCGCTCCATGATGAGTCAAACTACTCTTCCAAAGTCCTTTTGGGATTATGCCCTTGAGTCTGTTGCACGCATTCTCAATATGGTTCCAACTAAGAAGGTTGATAAGACACCATACGAGGTATGGCATGGGCAAGCCCCTAAGTTGTCTTACTTAAAAGTCTGGGGTTGTGAGGCACTTGTTAAGCGTGATACACTTACCAAACCTGACAAACTTGAACCCAGATCTATTAAGTGTATCTTCGTAGGATACCCAAAGGAAACAATGGGATATTCTTTCTACCTTCCATCAGAGAACAAAGTTATTGTTGCTCGAAATGCTGAGTTCTTTGAGAATAATCTCTTGGATCAAGAAGCAAGTGGGAGTCTAGAAGATCTTGAAATTATTCAAGATGAAGATACAAATCCTTCTGTAGACACTAGCTTAGGTCATGATGAGGATGATCAAGAAATTGATGAACCTCAAAGTGATATCATTCCCATTCGTAAGTCCGCTAGGACACGTCGTGCTCCAGATCGAATGTGTTTATACTTCGATGTTGAGGAACGTGAGTTAGGGGATCTTGGTGAACCCAATAACTATAAAGCTGCATTGCTGGATCCCGAATCCAAGAAATGGCTTGATGCGATGAATGTGGAAATGCAATCCATGAAAGACAATGAAGTATGGGAATTAGTTGAGCTTCCTCCTAACTGTAAAATAGTTAAAAAAAAGCAAGATGGCTATTCAAAAGAAGCTCCGACATGGATGGTGCGGTACACACCTTTAAAGCTCGTCTCGTAGCAAAGGGCTTCACTCAAACCTACGGGTTGATTATGAAGAGACCTTTTCTCCTGAAGTTTTTTATATTGCGCGACATTAGAGCTATAAGGATTCTCATAGCCATAGTTGCAATTCTATGACTATGAGATTTGGCAAATGGATGTCAAAACCACCTTCCTCAATGGACATCTTTCCTAAAGAAGTCTATATGGAGCAACTTGAGGGTTTTGTTAATCCAAAATATCCTAACCGAGTATGCAAGCTCAAGCGTTCCATTTATGGGCTTAAGCAAGCTTCTAGGCAATGGAATAAACATTTTGATGATGAGATTAAGAAATTCGGTTTCACTCAGAATCAAGATGAGCCATGTGTATATCAGAAAGCTAGTGGGAGTTATGCAACTTTCCTAATTCTATATGTTGATGACATATTGCTCATGGGAAACAACATTCCAATGTTACAAGATGTAAAATCCTATCTTGGAAAATGTTTTGCCATGAAAGATCTAGGAGAAGCTGCATATATTCTTGGAATCAAGATCTACAGAGATAGATCAAAACGATTAATTGGTTTATGTCAAAGTGCTTACATTGAGAAAATCTTGAAAAGATTTTTCATGGAGAATTCCAAACGAGGAACTATCCCAATGCAAGATGAGCCTAAATTAAGTAAATCACAAGGTGTTGAGACACCTGCTGATAAAGAGCGCATGCAAAGAGTTCCCTACGCCTCGGCTATAGGATCTATTATGTATGCTGTGAGATGTACTCGTCCTGATGTTGCGTTCGCTCGTAACATGACAAGCCGATTTCAATGTAATCCGGTGAACTTCACCGGATTGTTAAGAATATTCTTAAGTATTTGCGCAATACTAAGGATATGTTTCTGGTTTATGGAGGTGATACGAAACGAGAGCTCAGGGTTTCTTGCTACACTGATGCTGGATATCTGACAGATGCTGATGACCTAAAATCTCAGACTGGATATGTATTCGTTTTAAATGGAGGTGTTGTTGATTGGAAAAGCACAAAGCAGAGTATTTCTGCAACTTCATCTACAGAAGCTGAGTATATAGCTGCTTATGATGCATCTAAAGAGGCTGTATGGATTCGAAAATTCATTTCTAGGCTTGGCATTGTTCCCACAATTGAAGAACCCATAAATATGTATTGTGATAATACTGGAGCCATTACTATAGCTAATGAAAGTGGAATCACCAAGGGTGCTAGACATTACCGCGCAAAAGTTCATTATCTTCGAGAGACCATTGAAATGGGTTACGTGAAGATATCAAAAGTTCACACAGATGACAACCTAGCTGATCCATTTACGAAGGCTTTAGCATATCCTAAGCATTCTAAATTGACTAGGGGTATTGGTTTGATACCAGTTAGTAGTCTTATGTAAATCTGTGTGTAATTAGCATTTGGATAATTTGAAATTGTAAGACAGTTTTACTTTCTGATAAATAAAGATACGAGGTATTTGTTATTTTATTCATATAATCTATTATTCCATATTTGCATGTTTATTCCATGAAATGATTTATCATTCTAAATATGTCCATTGTCGGTTAACAATATGGGAATATTGTTATGTAAGGCAAATGTGAGTGTTGGTTATATTCTATGAGAATGTGGATTGTTCCCGCCAAACTCATGTGTATTCACAAGGGATGCATATTGGATACCCCAACTTTCAAACATTTACTTTTGGATCCTTGTCATGAGTAAAATGTTGAAATGGTTTGTTAAGTCATCCTGAGACTTGAGATACAAGCAAGTTCTGTTATGTGTGGATATCACTTTTGTAAGTATATGCCAAACGCTGTCCTGAATAAGGTAGTTATAAAAGCTATATTTTGGAGTGATGTGAAGCAGCATCCACAACACTTGTAGTCAACAAAGGATTTGTTACTCCACTTGATATGTGCAGAAAGATACCATGGGCCCTCTCCAGAATTAATCAGATAATTGTTCGGCCGAACCCAAAGGGTAATGCAAGATGATTCTTGATTACATTTGGTATATCTAATTAAATTCTATAACGAGAATCTAAATGGTTAAACTATATGGAATGAGTTAGGATCCATATCCATGGTTTAACGGTATCTATAACAAAGGATGATAAAAGCAAGACATAAATGACCATGCTACTGAGATAAATTTATGAAACTATATCTCAGAAACCTTTAGTTAAATAACTAGTGAGAGCGTTGCTAGACGTTTCGTCATTGGTATTTGTGCTATATGCTACTCCAACTCCCAGTGGGAGTTGTTGGAATGTGGGAGTTAGATTAGCATGATACGGCTAAGGGTGTGTGAGCCTATTGAGGCACACATGATGAGCACTAGAATACATTTCACGTTTAAGCTCAAGTATTGACCCAAATTTGACCCGAGTTGAACTATGTCCAAATTACACTTAAACCAAGCCCAATGGCGGTCCATGGAGGGTGTTTGGAGTGGGTTTCGGCCTAGTAGGTTGTGAATGAAGATATGAAATTAAGGTTAGCTTGGTGACAAGTTTAAGCCCAAGTAAGCTAGGGTTTGAGGCTATATACTCCCCTACCCTAGCTCATATTCACACGATTCATACACCTTAATTCACAACAAAAAATACCAATCCATTCACCCTTTTCTACCGATCAAGAACCCTAATCGAATCTAGGTTTTTGTTTCGGTTTTCCCACTTTAAACCTTGACTTGCATCAATCAATCCAAGAGTTGTTCTAAGGTTTTATTAGTCTTGTTCTTGGTGTTTCCTGGTTGAAAGTGTAGCCAAGAAGAGGTGTTTGTTTGCTGCGTTCTCGGGCAGAAAAGCGTAAAGTGATCGGGTTCTTTATACCCGATATCGGATGACAATGGGGAACTTGGTTCTCGCGTTGTGTTTGGTTCTCGGACAACAAAGGGCAGAAATTTGTTTGTTTTGGTTCGAGGGTTTTGAGCTTGGACAAGTGTTGTTTGGGTAAACGTGATACGACTAGCTTATCGGGCGATTTGGTTTAACGTGTTTGTGTGAGCACTCGTAGAGGTGATCGCGTTGATTACTTGTTTCTTGTTATTAACTTGTGGGTGACGAGGGTTAGTTTTCTTGTTTCCTTTTACTTTAATTTGTTTATTATACGTGTTAATTGTAATTACTTAAACTAGATCCATTATCCGCTACGCACTAACGTAGTTAATGGTTAACTTAGATTCATTAATCCCAACACCCACATCGACCATTGAGGAAAAAGTTTTACTTTATATAGTGAGGTATGTACGAATCATTCAAGTTGAGTTTGGTATACTATGTTTTTCGTGGGCGAAAGATGTTTACATGATACACATGTATCATGTGCATACTCTCAAACGACTAATTTGTACACTTTCTTTACTTTTATGTTTACATGGTACATATATCATGTGCAACCTCTCAAACGACTAATTTGTACACTTTCTTTACTTTTTGTATTCATTTTAGTTTTTCCATCTCTCACTTTTCGTTTTAAAAGATTTGTAACATTTGCAAACTTTTTATATTCAAATTTGTTTTTCCGTCTCTTACTTGTCCATCACTTTTAGCCGGTGTTGCAAAAAATGCCCACAAGGCCGATTAATTGGCCTTTGGGACGCTACTTCTCAAACGACTAATTTGTACACTTTCTTTATTTTTATAATCATTTTTGGTTTTCCATCTCTCACTTTTCTTTGTAAAAGATTTATAATATTTTCTAACTTTTATATTCAAATTTGTTTTCCGTTTCTCACTTGTCTGTCACTTTTAGCCGTTGTTACGAAAAAAGTCCCACAAGGCGATTAATCGACCCCTAGGCGCCTCTTGGGCCTACAAGGCCGATTATTCGTGGTTTCGTTTTAAAGATTTGTAACATTTGCTAACTTTTCATATTTTTATATTCATTTTTGATTTTCCATCTCTCACTTTTCTTTGTAAAAGATTTGTAACATTTGCTAACTTTTTATATTCAAATTTGTTTTTCCGTCTCTCACTTTCGTCACTTTTAGCCGTGTTGCCAAAAAATCCCAAAAGGTCGATTAATCGACGCCTGGCGCTACTAGGCCTTCAAGGCCGATTATTCGTGGTTTCGTTTAAAAGATTTGTAACATTTGCTAACTTTTCATATTCAAATTTGTTTTTTCGTCTCACTTTTTGCCGTGTTGCAAAAAGCCTACAAAACCGAGTAATCGACGCTTAGGCGCTACTATGCCTACAAGGCCGATTATTAAGTGAGTATGATGTTTACATGGTACATGTATATGTGCAACTTCTCAAACGACTAATTTGTACACTTTCTTTACTTTTTATATTCATTTTTGTTTTTCCATATCTCACTTTTGATTGTAAAAGATTTGTAACATTTGCTAACTTTTATATTCTTAAACTTTTTATATTCAAATTTGTTTTTTCGTCTCTCACTTTTAGCCAGTATTGCAACAAAAGGCCTACAAGGTCGATTAATCGACGCTCAGGCGCTCATCGGGCCACCAACCTTCTTGATTTGTGTAAATCGGTCAAATAATCGGTCAACCGTGGTCAATGGTGGTCAACAGTGGTCAACTTGCCGAAACATGCAAATCTCAAACGACTAATTTGTACACTTTATTATTTTTCCATCTCACTTTTTCGTTGTAAAAGATTTGTAACATTTGCTAACTTTTATATTCTTAAACTTGTTATTTTCAAATTTGTTTTTGTCTCTCACTTTTAGCCGTTGTTGCAAAAAAAGCCTACAAGGCCGATTAATCGACGCCTAGGCGCTAGTGGCTACCAACCTTCTTGATTTGTGTAAATCACCAAAACAACCACAACCGTGATCAATGGTGGGCAATGTTGGTCAAACATGCAGAAACTTGCAAATCTTAAACAACTAATTTGTACACTTTCTTATTTTTCCATCTCTCACTTTTCGTTGTAAAAGATTTGTAACATTTGCTAACTTTTATATTCTTAAACTTTTATATTCAAATTTGTTTTCCGTCTCACTTTTAGCCAAGAGTTACAAAAAGGCCTACAAGGCCGATTAATCGACGACTAGGCGTTACTAGGCCACAAACCTTCTTGATTTATGTAAATCGGTAAAACAAATCGGTCAACTGTGATCAATGGTGGTCAACAGTGGTCAAATTGTTAAAACTTGCAAATCTTAAACGACTAATTTGTACACTTTCTTATTTTTCCATCTCTCACTTTTCGTTGTAAAAGATTTGTAACATTTGCTAACTTTTATATTCTTAAACTTTTTATATTCAAATTTGTTTTTGTCTCACTTTTAGCCAGTTTTGCAAAAAAAGGCCTACAAGGCCGATTAATCGATGTCTAAACGATACTGGACCACCAACCTTCTTGATTTATGTAAATCGGTCAAACATGGTCAATGATGGTCAATGATAGTCAAACTTGCCGGAATCTTTCAAATCTTGCCGAAAATGCCCAAAACTCGTCGTAAACTTGTTTTAATTAGGGCTAAGCACAAAACCTAGAAAACCAGTTTTCGGTTTCGGTTAGGTTCGACCCAAAACCGACCAAACCCACACACATAAACCATGTAAACCGAACCGAACCGACCATATTTGGTTTGATTTCGCCCATATATTAAAGGTTGTCGGTTTGGTTCGGTCGGTTTGTCGGGTCGGTTCGGTTTTGGACCATTGCTTAGCCCTAGTTTTAATCACTTATAGTCTCTCCTTATAACTATTACAAGATGTTTTTAAGGAAAATATTGTCGGGAATACCCAAAACTCACTAGAAATACCCAAAACTCGCCAAAAATGCCAATCCAATTAATCACCGATTAATCCCGCCGAGACTGATTATAAGCTACAAGGGAGTTGATGGCCCGACTACAGATTCCGAGTTTTGCAACCTTGCTTTTCGTTGTAAAAATTTATTTACATTTGTCTCTCACTTTTCGTTGTAATTTTGCAAACTTTTGTATTCATTTTTGTTTTTCGTCTCTCGCATTTGGCCGTCGTAAAAGATTTGTAAGATTGACTAACTTTTATATTTATTTTTGTTTTTCTGTCTCTCACTTTTCGTTGCAAGAAATTTGTAACATTCGCTAATTTTATATATTCATTTTTCTTTTTCGTCTCTTTTTGTTGTAAAAGATTTGTAACATTTGTTTAACTTTTTATATTCTCTTTCGTTTTTATCAAAAGAAAGACGATTTTGGAAAGAAAGGTCATAAAGTGGGAAGACATTGATTTGAAATTTTGGGAGTGAAAATAAAATAATTTTTGATGAGTAAATTGCATAATCATCCACGAACTCTGGCCAAAAACATGTTTCGTCCTAAACATTTCAAAAGTGCAGGAATTGTCCATATGGAAAACCTATGAGCAAATTTCCGTCCCTAGTTGGGACGAAATTGCATGTTTCGAAGTGCCAAATTGCATGTTTCGTCCTAATCATGATGAAAATTTGCTCAAAGGTTTCCCATATGGACGATTTCGGACTTCGAAATGGTTGGGACGAACATGCTTTTTAGCCAAAGTTAGAGACGATCTATGCAATTAACTCTTTAATTCACAATGTTCCAAAAGGCATATATATGCAAGATAAGGGTTGTCGCTATCCAGCCCATAGAGCATAAGGTGTAGTGAAGTGATTTTTCACTTTATTTGGGTCTCACAAATTGCGCATCTCCAATAACAAAACCCTCTATTATAACTACACAACAAACTCTTCATTTGAGCTCCACCCACCCTCAATTTTATTTTCTTTTCATTTTTCCAAATATACTAATTCAATCATTCAAATAATACAAATAACATTTTCTTAAAAAAAAACTTTAGCCCACTTGAGACCATTTATTATTATTATTATTATTATTATTATTATTATTTAGAGCGACACCACACTTGAAATCCGACCTCCGAGTTAAACCATCCAAAGGGCGGCCTCGGTACCGAACCACTAGGAGAGACCAAGGAAACCCCTAGAACTCACGGCCGCACTTGAAAGAAAATTTGGATTTTTATCTCTTGCAGACTTGAACCCCAGTAAAACCTCCCCAAGCTCTAGAAAGAGCCGGGTGACCAACCGAGCTAAGCCGCTTGGTTTAACAAAGAAAAAATAAAAATAATAATTTCAATCTTCTTCTTCATTACCGCCTACACACATTACACACACAACACAATTGAAAAATCTAAAAAAGAAAAAAGAAAATAAAACCTGCAAAGTGGTTTTGTCTTATTCACTTCGTTTAAACGGCGAAGGAACCAACGAACCACAATGGCGAGCTTGGTTGGTGTAGTGGCGAGGTGCGGCGAGGCCACGTAGGAACGCCGAGGGTGAAACTTCACCACACTGTATGCTCATAGAACTTTCACCAATGACAAAACCTTTCTTTGTAACCGTCGGCTTCAATCCAATTTCTATAACGTTAGGCACCTATTAGTGACGAAAACTAAGAGTCCGTTTGGTTTGTTAAGGATTTGGATTAGGATTAGGATTGGATTTGGATTAGGATTAGGATTTCGATTTGGTTTAAGTTTTGAAAAAAAATATGAGAGAGAAAATAAATAAATGGTATAATATTATTATTTTAAAATATATTAAAATAAATAATTAAATTTATTATTATAAAATAAATTATAAATTAATATGAGAAGTTGGAATTAAAAGGAGGCCACAAGTTTTAGAAAAGTACAAACTAAAATTGCAAAACCAGGGTAGTGTGTCTGGATTGTAAAATGGTGGGGTCATCGGGTTTAGTGGCTATTTTGTAGACCTAGTTTTTGAACCAATCATGGTCTTTTCTTCTTTTGACTTCAAATCCCATGCCAAAGTGGGATACCAAACAGCTTGTAAACTAAGTTGAGCATGAAGAATATAAGTAGATAACATATAAGAATATTTCAGTTTATCGAGTAGGTTACATTTTAAGATGACCTTCTATCGACTAGGTTCATTTTATCTATTTAGGTGGGTTTGAAACAGGCTGGGTTGGAGGTTGACACGCCGCAAACACTTTCACCACTTGTTCAGTTTTCCTTGTATATAGGTGTTTACTTCCAACTGAGTCTGCCTAAAAGATGATGCCACCACTGCCAACAAAACGGAAGAACTATTAAGATATTGAGCAAGATGCTCGAAAGTTATTTTCTAATCTTTGAAGGGTTTTAGGCAAATTGTATAAATGTATACGCAGAAGAGCTATTGTTACTAAGCAAACATGTCATTGCTATTGTGAAAAATGCAAAAGACCCTTATGTGTTGTAAAAACCAAAGATAAATGTTAATGATGGGTAAGTGAAAAGGCTAGGTGCTAAAGAATAAGAGTTTGCTCTTTCCACATGATAAAATGAGAAGAAAATAAGTTACTTTATATAGTGAGGTATGTTCTAATTAATCAAACTGAGTTTGGTGTAGTAGGTTCGTCATGTAATGTTATGTTCATATGACATGTCTTATATGATTCAGACATCCCATGAATAACTTGTACACTTTATTAACTTTTATATCTCCGTCTCACTTTTTGTTGTAAAAGATTTGTAACATTGCTAACTTTTTTTTGGTCTCTTACTTTTCATTGTAAAAGATTTGTAATTTGTTACAATAACTTTTACAATCTCTTTCACTTTTATCAAAAGAAAGAAGACTTTGCAAAGAAATGTGATAGAGGTAAGTCATCGATGGGTAAAGATAATTATTTTCTGAGACTACAGGATAGAATAAAATGATAATTATTTAACAAACTCATTATTTTTAGTCTTTTCAAAATGGCCCAAACATTACACGAAGCCATCTTCTAGTTCCGATGTACACTAAAATACAAGGACTAGAATGGGACAACGATGGTAAATTGGGATTGCCTTATTCTACACAAATAACTTTTAATTTTTATCGATAGTCAAGTGTTACCTTTTCTTGTGTAAATTTTGACAGGCACAAACTTTGAGACTCAAATATATAACATGGGGGTGATACTCACACCACATCTTTTGATGTATACATCATCATTTGTGCATTACAGTATTGTACGGTACAAACTATAATGCACAAATTATGGTGCATGCATCAAAAGATGTGGTGTAAGTATCAATTCTCATATAACATGATGTAAGTTATGGAGCACCTAAAGATATGAGGCTATGTACAATAGTACACCATCATATACGGTTGTGCCACTAACGGAAAAAGAGCTTGAACTATCATATTACATGTTGTTACTGAATAGAGTATTTTACATATAAATATTAAACATGTATGACATTAATTTATATGAATCATTCTATGGACTATATTATGGCATCTTCATGTGCTAGACCATTTTTAGCAGTTTTGGTTGTAATCGCCTTACAACAACGGTTAAAGCATATACTAGCTTTTGTCACTTCTTTATTAAAGAAAAAAGTTAGCTTTTAATACACATAGTTAATTGAGAAGAAAATATGGTACTTTGATAGTGAGGAATGTACAAGTTATTCAAGGTGAGTTTGGTGTATTATGTTCTTTGTGGAATATAATTTCATGGTGGATACTTATACCATATCTACCAGTAGTATATATGTGCCACAAATAATTTGTACACTTGTTAACTTTTATATATATATTTTTGTTTTTCCTCTCTCACTTTCAGTTGTAAAAACTAGTAACGTTTGCTAACTTTTTATCAAAAGAAGGAAGATTTTGTAATGAAAGGCGGTAGTTGCATTAGGCAACCGTTACCATTTCGTCCATTACTAATTAAAAGGTCAAATACATGTGAGTTGAATGTGCGACCAATGTATATATTACGAAGGATAAGGGTTGTCACTATCCTGAATCCATGTTGTAGCTAAGCTAATAGAGGCCCTATGCGACATAGAATTCTTAATAAAAATTTTAATAATCTAACTTCATTGTTAATAAAATCTTAATAGAGGCCCAACCATTAAAACTCGAAACATAGAAATCTTAATGATCTAAGTTCATTTTTAATAAAAATTTACAATAAAAGACTAAAATACACGGTTGGTCCCTAAACTTTTCAATATGCTTCGCGATGGGACAAAACTCGGCCTTTTCATCGTCGGGGTCCCTATTTCAAGTTTTATAGTCTAAAATGGTCTCTTTTGGCCTCTTGACCCGTTTTCCGTTAGTCAACCCTGTTATTTGCTTTGCTTTTTTGTTTTTAGCTAAGGCATAAAGGACATTTCATATATTTGCTTCTTCTACTTTTGTTCCTCTCCTCTTGTTCCCTTTCCAATACTGATACATTCTTTTATTTTTCTTCTTTAATTAGTGTTGCAAAATCCAGTCCCAAAAGATCATTGTTGTTTTAGTTCGGACATGATCATTCTAAATATTAACCCTTTTCATAAAACAGTTTCCCTAATCATTTTCCCCAAATCGTCACTTGGCTTAATCAAAGCTCAATTCGTTAGGGTTTAATCGAAGCTCACCATTTAATCGTCACACAATACACCTTGTCACTCAATTCGGTAATTGCTTCAGATTTTGTTTATTTTGCGATATTGTGGTGTTGTAGTGTTACATGATGTTTATTTTATTTATTTTGAGATATTGTGATATCTGTTAAGATGGCACTTGTCAATATGTGTACCGATTGATTCGAATATCGCTAGTTTATGATAGATGTGTTATGTTATTGAATCGTTGATCCCGTGAATGTGCAAAGCATGTTATTGGTTGGTATGTGAGTCTAGGGACTAGGATTACTGATTAGGTGATCGTAAAAGCTTGTATACAATTGTGTGATTGCTAATTATATACAAGCTGTTTTTGTGACTCGTTGGTGTCTGGAAAGGAAGTAGGACACTCATGTATGACTAGCGTTTGGATGGGTACATTGGATCTTGTTTGATTATTTCACTTTAGATATTGCATATTTATGTTGCCTTGGAGGAATACGTAATAATTGATCTGTTTGTTGTTTGTTAAGTGGTAAACTGCAGTAGAACTATAGGTTTGTTCAATTTTTGTTGTGCTTGGATCTGGCAGCGTTTTCTTTGAGGTTTAGTTTTGCATCGAGATGTCACCGAATTAATCACCAAGGTTTCCTTATTTATATCTTAGACTCCATCGATTTCAATGTGCTGGTGTGGAAAATGGTTATATGCTGAATTCTTTTAACTAACTAGCTAGCTACAACCTTTTATCGATTTCATTAAACCTTTTGAAACTTAGGTGGTGAAATGTTTTGAGAACAACATTGATCATCTGCGCATATCGCTATTCCTTTGTGTGCAATGTCTACGGTTTTCATCATGGACTCTTGGGTGCTTTTAGTATTTTTAGATGTATTTTTTAGGTTTGTGTGTTATATATGGGTTATATGTGTAAAATTTATTATTTATGTTGTTAACGCAGCCTAGACGTTCATCGAAAACATGATTCAATCCTCTTTTTGGCGGACCTATAATCTGATCGTTTGTTCTTTGTTCATTGCCATTAGTCGCTCATTATCTCGTTAATTTTTCTTTGTGCATAATATTGCATGGATGATTATGCTATGTTTGTAGGATTGTGTGGTGTCAAACATCCTTGTCCAATCATGTTTACCGTCTGCTGGTTTTTCTAGATGTCTCGTGCTTCTATTTAACTTCTGCATCATTTGTTTTCCAGTCTATTGTGATGAGATTCTTTATCTCGCTCTTTTCTTGGTATAGGTCAAGAATGTTCATTTGATTGATGGCTAATTTGAGTTGCCGCGTGATAGCTTACTCCAACATATTGAATAAGTTCTATTTAGCAATTATTTTGGGGTTTTATGATCGCTACAATCATTTACAGGATATAAATGTTCCTCACCGAACAACAATTTGTCTATTCTATTTTGTTTTAATCTTCTTTTGGTTGATACAGGAAAAATCATCAATGTAACATGTTTGAGTGGCGGCATTGATGGGCATGTCAACCAAGATGCATCAAATAAAATCCGTGACGGAATGATCGACTTCTCAAAGAGTGTGGCACGTGAGTATGAAAATGTATTGATGGTTAATGTTGTAGTTCCAACACCTAAGACGGTTCCACCCTCTTGAATTGTTGAAGACAGTCAAGCCCGTGAGATTTCCATTTATGTACTTCACTTCCTTTCATTGTATACTTGTATGTGCAATATAAGATCACATAATTTATGTTTAATCTTTTCTAAAATTCACTTTCTTTTTTATTGTTTTCTTAAAGCAAATATCGTTGGGGTAGTCAAGTGGTTGGCTTTGGATCCACCGCAAAATGTAGTCAAAGCTTTGTAATTTTCACATTACGGAATGGAGAGATGTCATATCTTGGTACTTTTATGATGCCAAATCTCTTGTTTTTGCAAAGAAGGTCTCCTCTAGGTGGTTTCCAACAGATAACAGCACAGAACCCTTCAATCCCTGTCATACAGAATGTATAGACATCATAACCGAACACCAGAAGCTTCTTGCTTTGGTGAAAGGGGAATTGGCAAAGGGCTTGCTACCACATAGCAGTGTACGGGCATACTATACAGTACAGAGGATCAGAGGTAGTTTTTATTACTTGTTTCATATATTAAAATGGTAATCTAATTAGGCATATAAAGTTTGTTGCATGAACAATAATATGAAAACAACCAACGTGTCAATATTTTGCAGAACTCGCTGCAGGAATGTGCGTTAAAAACCAGAGTCTGATTCAAGCCATTGATAGTATATCGATCAAAATTGTGACCTTTAATGTAACATATCAAATACTTTAGATGTTCTAATAATTGTATTGATATATCAGAGCATCGAGAGCAGTTTCATGTGATACAAACAGAAGATGAGTAAATCAGTTGGGTAAGAGGCAAACCGATGTATATGGGGACTTTTCATCGATCTTCCTTCCCATCTTCATGCGTTCAAACATGGAGAAGAAATGCATAGTAAAAGTTTTGAGCTACCAAAGAGCTCTCCATGCCACCAAGCTTTTACGGGTGAAAGCAGAGGGATAAATTTGGCATCAATGGAGAATGGATTCGAACATACACCGCTCATGAGATTTATTTGACACCTAAAGATTCACAAGCATGCATGATAAAACAAGCCACATTCTAGGAAGAGACCTTGATGATGGTCACGGCTCATGATAGAAGGCGCTTTAGTCACAACAATGAGTTGTGGAACTTGATCTTGTTTTATATGTTTATGCTTTTGTGTGTGCAAGCAGCTTGCGCGTTATCTGCTGTTTGAGCGAGTGCGGGGTGCGGAACAATGGAGATGATGTACATATTAAACCGCTTCCCATAATGTAACAATTCATATGTATTCAATATGAAATACAATCTTTTGTCTTTTCATCCAAGTATTTTAGTCTATTCATTAGATTACAAATCTTTGTGTAATTAATTCCATTAGCTAGTCTAAAAAGCGAAATCCTCGCCTAATGAAATTTATTGATTACGTCGAAATGGTCACATTAGGAATCCTCGAAGCGACCTCTAGTTTCGGTGCCGACATGATATAGTTGGCTACATCAAGACAACAATTCGGTTTATCGCTTGTTCATCCGGGATCTCAATCGAGAATTCTTGCTCAAAAGCCATGACTAGCTCCACCATGTCCGGGCTATCAAGGCTCAAATCTTTCGAAAATCGCTAATTCCGTCACCGTTAAAATGTATATACACGATTCAGACAATTTGGTAGCATATACTTGCTCCAATTCTAAAAGAAAACATTTGATCTTTCATCGAATATAAAATCAAACTATGTTTACTTTCAACGATATCCAAGCCTAACTAAATCTCTTTAAAAGTTTGAAGTAACAAACAATAATCTCGAAACACAATTCTTGAATTTAGTCATACACAATTACACATTTACACATATTATATGTATAATGTTAGTGGGATAAAAGTACCTTAGAAGCTTCGGTCTTGTCAAATTTCTTTACAAGCCCAATGACTCGAAGCTTTCACCTCATCATGGCTAAACCCGTGGATGTGCAAAGTTGTCGGCAAAAGCGCTAGTTGCACTCCCATCTTTCACTAAGATAAGTTGTCTTCTTGAGACCGTAAATCTTAAATGCCTCAATAAGGAATCTCTTACGCTTTGCATATTAAGCGAGGAGATATTTGCTAAAATCGAAATTGAGTCGGGACGCTTGATGGCGCGTCATTAACTAAAACGAAGGAAGTGGATTCACAAGACTAGCAATAAGGGACAATGTAACGTGGTGTTTGAATACTCATTATGGATGTAGTACTGAGGTATTGGTACTTTATCATACAAGATTATGAATTTAGTACTAAATTGAGGTTAATTGTGAAATTTTGAGAATTAATTGAAGAAATAAAGATGCAATTCAAGCGTACCTTAAAATGCAATGATATGTGTGTGTTTTTGTGGAGGTAACGAGAGGAGAGGAAGAAAAGTAGAAGAAGAAGATTTAATAATCCAAATATATGAAATGTCCTTTATGCCCTTAGCTAAAAACAAAAAAGCAAAGCAAATAACAGGGTTGACTAACGGAAAACGGGTCAAGAGGCCAAAGGGACCATTTTAGACTATAAAACTTGAAATAGGGACCCCGACAATGAAAAGGCCGAGTTTTGTCCCATCACGAAGTATATTGACAAGTTTAGGGACCAACCGTGTATTTTGTCTAAATAAAATAATATAGCATCAACGATTTTTGTTGGAAGTGAATCTTGACACACAAACATATAACATGGTGTAAGTTTTGAGGCCTCTAAAGATACGAGACTTTGTACAATAGCACACTTTGCACACCCTCCTATACAATTGTGCCACAATCGAAGAAAGAGATTGATCTATCAAATTATATGTTGTTACCGAAAACAAATACAATATTTTACATATAACTATTAAGAGTTAGGATCAAATAAGAAGAATAGTAAAAATAAGAAGGATAAAAGTAACCACAACCACATTCTAGATGCACCTACAAAATGGATGCATCTTCATTCAAATTTTCCTCCCATATAAAAATGTGTGGCTAGAATTACTTTACCCTTCTCATTTTAATTATTCTTCTTATTGGATCCTTCCTAACTATTAAACATGTATGACATTAGTTTATATTATGGCGTGTTCATGTGCTAGACTATATTTAATAAATTTAGTTGCATTCGTCTTGCAACAACGATTAAAGCATATACTAGCTTGTATCACTTTGTATTACTGTAAAGTAGAAGAGTTAGCTTTTATCCCACATTGATAATTGAGAAGAAAATGTGTTACTTTAAATTATGTTATTCTACACAAACAACTTTCTAATTATATCCATAATGAAATGAAGTGTTACCTTCCCTTGTGGCATGAGATTTGCTTGCTTTCTTGACTGCTCTATAAGCTTTGGCTTGCTACCTTTTATCATAAATGTTTTTACCTGAAAGATAACACGAAACTAACAACAAGCATGTAAAACTTGAAAATTACAGTTCGTCCATTATTACTAATTAAAAGGTCGAATACAGGTGAGTTGAATGTGCTATCAACATATATACTACACAGGATAAGGGAAGTCACTATCTCGAATCCATGTTGTTATTGAAAACAAACACAATATTTTACATATAACAATTATATATGTATGACATTAGTTTATATGAATCATTCTATGGACTATATTATGGCATCTTCATGTGCTAGACCATCTTTAATAAATTTGGTTGTATTAGCCTTACAACAACAGCTAATGCATATAGTAGCTTGCATCATTTTTTATTATAGAAGAAGAGTTAGCTTTTATTCTACACGGTAAATGAGAAGAAAATATGTTACTTTATATAGTTAGGTATGCAAAAATTATTCAAGTTGAGTTTGGTGTATTATGTTCTTCGTGGAATATAATGTTTACATGATCGTGAATCATGTGCGGCTCTATTCACGACTAATTTGTACACTTTGTTAACTTTTTATATTTATTTTTGTTTTTCATCTCTCAATTTTCATAGTAAGAAATTTTTAACATTTTCAAGCTTTTTATATTCATTTTTTCGTCTCACTTTTCATTGTAAAGATTTGAAACATTTGCTAACTTTTATATTATCTTCGCTTTTATCAAAGGAAAGACGATTTTGTAAAAAAGGGTGATAAAGAGGGAAGACATTGATTTGAAATTCTTGGGAGTGAAAATTAAAAAATTGTTTGATTCACAATGTCAAAAGGTATATATTCACAGGATGAGGGTTGTCGTTATCCCAGAGCCTATAAAACCTTCACCAATGACAACACCTTTCTTTATTGCCCTCGGCTTCAATCCAATACAAATAACGTTAGCCACATGTTAGTGACAAAAACTAAGTTATGCATGAAGAATATAATTAGATAACATATAAGTGTGCTTGATTATGTGTTTGTGAAAACCAATATGTTACATTTGGTATCAAGAGCCATGGTTTGATCATATATCTTACATGTTCGTGATTTCTTAGTGGTTTTCATAGGTTTTTGGGTTTGAATGAGCTTTGAGTAGTTTTCATCATTTGGATCATATTTAGTGTTAAAGCTTGAATTTTGATAGTACTTTTGTGTTTAGAATCATCATAAGTGTTTAGGTTTTTATTTGGAAGGCTTCAATCATCTTGGTTGTAGTGTTTTGGATTTGAAAAGTTTAGTTTTTGAAAAGTTTCATCTAAGTGGTTTGTCTCTCTAATTAGTTTCTTGATGCGATTTGATCAAACTTTGTATGCGGTTTGATAAGTATTTTATGCGATTTAACTTAGTTTATATATGCGATTTGATCAAATCCTCAAGCGCTTTGATCCCTGTGCGGTTTGAGGGTTAAGACAAAGAGACAAAAAGGACAAAGTAGTGGAGGTACATGTGTTCCTTTGAGGTTTGTCTAACTAAGCGGTTTGTATACTGTGCGGTTTGTCTCTAAGCGACTTGTGTTAAACGACTTGTGTTAAGCGATTTGTCTAATTAAGCGACTTGTGTTAAGCGGTTTGATACAGTGGTTTGATTCAAGCGATTTGACATCAAGCGACTTGTGTTAAGCGGTTTGTCTCTAAGCGGTTTGATACAGCGGTTTGACTGAAGCGACTTGATTACACAACGGTTTGAGTTAAGCGATTTGTCAACTAAGCGGTTTGATTAACTGCGACTTGTCAGTTGTGCGATTTATCTTTTGAGATTTGTCATTTCTTTGTGATAAGTTTTACGGTTTTCTCTTGATTTAGTAAAATCCCGTGAAAGAATCTATTTCCCGGTTTAATCAAAGAGTAGTAAAATCCCGTGTACTTAGGAATCATGTCTACAATCACCTCTTCCGTTGCTGATGACGTTCAAGCTGCAGGATCCGATACTCGTCCTCCCATGCTTGATAGAACCGATTATGACTCTTGGGCTCAAAGAATCAGATTGTATTGCTTAGGAAAAGAGAATGGGGTTAACATCCTTAAGTCAATTGATGAAGGACCATTTCAAATTGGAACTACCAGGGATATTCTCGAAATTGCAGCTGATGGAAATGTTGTGTTAGGGTTGGATAGACCAAGAATGTATGATGAGCTTGATGATAGGGACAAGAAGAGATACGATGCTGACATTAGAGCCTCAAACATCATACATCAAGGTTTGCCAAAAGACATTTACAAGATGATCAATCACAACACTAAAGCCAAGGCAGTCTGGGATAATGTCAAGATGCTTCTCTCTGGTTCGGAACTGACCAAGGAAGATAGAGAGTCTCAGTTGTATGATGACTTTGAGAACTTTAAAATTAATCCAGGGGAAAGTGTCACTAAATATCATGTGAGATTGCACAAGCTTGTGAATGATATGAGAAATATCAAAATGACAATGCCAAATATCCAGCTCAATTCCAAGTTCGTGAACAACATGAATCCCGAATGGCACAAATTTGTCACTGCTGTCAAACAAAACAAAGGACTGAGGAACACCAATTATGAGCAACTTTATGTTTACTTACTCCAACATGAGAAGCCTGCTGCTTTTAAACGTATGATCATGGAAAAGTTCAATTCCACTAATCTTCTTCTTTGCAAGCTCTTCAAATGATTCAACGCATTCTTCACAAATGTGGGGATAAGTACCAAAGCATCACAAGTTATACCCATCGGGATCATAATCACAAACTTATTCACGATCCGGGTTATAAGCCATCGGACATGTTCATGGAACACTTTGCAAATCAAGCGGCCCTTATGGTTAAGCAAAACTTAAACCTCACTCCCACACCAACAATCATCTCGAAGCGCATCTAATCTACACAATCATGCTCTTGTTAAAGATGGAAGGGTTGTAGTGCAAAGCGTGCAAGGAAGGCAGAATGCTTATCTCCACATAATGAACAAGGGAATGTAGGTGTTGGGGCGGTTATGGGAATGTAGGTGTTGGGCCGGTTATGGGAATGTAGGAGCTGGAGTTGGTTATGTGGGCAATCAGAATTGAGGAAGGATCATGGCTCAAGGCCAAGGGAAGCCAATTAACTGCTACAATTATAGAGGGGAAGGACACATTGCTAAGAACCGCACTCAACCAAAATGTCCACAGAATGCATAGTACTTCATAGATAAGATGCTACTGGTGCAAGCTCAAGACAATGGAGCATTTTTGGATGAGTTGTTGTTTCTTGTTGAGGGAAATGCCAAAACTTATGATGCAGATGTGGATGAACAACCAGTGCATGGTGTGGCTCAGAACAATCCCAATGTCTTTCAAGTTGCGAATTGTGATGCATTTGACTCTGATGTTGATGATGAACCAACGACACAAACCATCTTTATGGCTAACATCACTCCAATGGTCTCTCCACCTCAACAAACCAGTCCCTCCAAGGAATCCATCATATCAGAGGTATTAAAACTATACGATGTGGTTGATGTGCAAAAGATTCACAACAAAGTACAATCAACGGAAATCATTGAATCAGATATTGAAAATATGGGTAATAGCAATGTTGTCCCATATGATCAATATGTGAAGCAAGATGAAAGTATAATTGTACCAAGTGATGCATCTTACGCTATCAATGATGAATGTATATTTGATGAATACATCGAATATGCACTGATGATTCCATGACCACTGAACTAAATGCCTATAAGGAACAAGTTGCTATATATGAACAACGTGCTAAGTTTGAATTGACTACCCGTGAGATAGGAGATGGATAACCAAATGCGTACACTTATCGAAAAAGTAATTTTAGGAAGAAACATTAAAACAAGAGTTAAATTCCTTACAAGAAAAACTTAATAAAACTGTTAAGCAAAAGCAAGAACTTCAAGAAAATGTAAAAGTGCTTAAGCAGGAATTTAATGCTAAGGAATCAAAACTTTTAAACGATTTTTCCAACCTAAAAACTTTGAAAAACAAACTTGAAAACAATTTGTACGTAAAAGGTAACACCATTCAGACTGCTCACATGATCACTAAGCATAGAGTATTAAGTGATGAGCATAGTACTAGCCTTGTAGAGGAACCCAATCCTGAGTATGGTAAGAAAGCAAAAGCGGCTCAAAAGGTGATCTATGATGGTAATGAAATCCCTAAGCCTAGACAAAATCCTACTTGTTTAGAGAGCACTGAAGAGTATAGAGAGTTAGAAGATGCCTCTAGAAAGAAAATGGAAAAGAAATTAAAAGAAGATCATGAGTGTAAAAATCGGAATATATCATTTAAAACTCCCAATTATGCTAAGGAAACATGGATAGCCTTCAATAAGTTTAGACCTCAGACTCAATTGACCTCTGAACAAGTATTTTGGAAGAAAGATATGGATAAGAAAAAAACTGATGAACTTGTTGAAAATAATCCTCCCCATAGGAAATTGCCTCCAGCTACTGTGTATCCACCAAATACACCGATGCATTTGGTGCCTAGAACTCTTCCCACTCAAAGAAAAATGTTAGTCAGCTTATATGTAGTTTACCAACTATTTGTTGACTTTGAGAAAACATGTAAGAAGAGTATCACTCCAACGGGAATCACTGAAGGAGAAAGGGGTTTTGAGCAAACAAAAGAATGTTATTTAACTGAGGTCATGCCTTTCTTTAAACAACTAAAAGAATAATTTTAAAGTCTTCAAAAGGCCATAGATATAAAGATTAAAGAAATGAAAAGGATGTTTAGTGAAATGGAAAACGAGTTTAAAGACTATGAATGTGAGCTTAAAAGCAATGAGATTGAGAGGAAGAATCTTCACATCCTAAATGATAATTTGATTTCTAGATGTATTGCTCAAGATGTGTTCTACATCATTACTTAATTACTCCATTCTCGCTTCTCAATTTCATGAATTGTCTATTGCTTTGAAAGTCTCCCAAGATCGTGTCATTGAGCTTGAGACCAAAAATTCAAAATTGCATGATAAAATCGAAAGGGATGATCATGATAAGATGGTCAGACATTTTTCTAAATTGGAAGTTGAATATCTTGATCTATAATTAAAATATCAACATCTTAAAGAAAATGTTAAAACCTTAAATGCTAAGACATCTTCGGATGCTCCTAAGTTTGATGCAGTTTTTTAAATGAACAAACGTGATGAACAGATTCGAGCTCATTGTAAGATGATCAAAAGGTTGAAAGCCCAAATTTCCCAATTGAAGGGTGAAAAGAGTGAAGTGTCTAGCTCCCATATGCCTCCTCCTTTAGATTCTCAGAATTCTCAAAATTTCCATCTTCAAAACCTCATTAATGTCTTACAACATGAAAATGAATGTTTTCTAGAGGAAAATGAAAAGGTTAAACTGCATTTCAAGGAGTTATATGAATCAATTAAGGTCACTCGTGACAAGAACAATGAAAAGATAACGTCTTTGCAAAAAGAAATTGAGAATCTGAAGAGTCAGGTAAAAGGGAAAATGCCAATCACCAGTGGTGAGAATGTTGCACCAAAGGTGCCTGTTTGTACTAAATATGCTATGACTGTGAAGTATATTCCCCTCATATTAGGAATAATGAACTTGCATTTCAAACATATCTTTCATACCTTAAGGATAGTCTAGAGTGTCTCCGTGAGATTGTAGAAGAGGATAAGATAGAGAAACCACTCGATAATGCGATTGGGCATGCATGCTTATATGCCAAACGATCTCAAGAACTCTTAGAATGTATAATTGCAACATGTCCTAAATCTGGTACTAGGAAAGATAGTGTAGTTATGCCTTGTTCTATGCCTAAAGTCAAGCATGTGACCTTTGATGTGCCTCCTAGAATCTCAGATCCCAGCACTTCTAGACCAGGAATGCAGAAAGTAGTGAAACCAACTAATATTCCCATCGTTCCTTCTACAGGAGTAATCAATGACACTAAGGTAAGCGGGTCAAAGCCTCCAAGCAATACAAAGCAAGATAGGACCACGCGAGCCAAGAGTGATCAAGGGAAGAAAGTAGAAGACCACCCTAGGAATAATAAGTTTGAGTTGAATAAGACGAATCGTGTTGATTCTAGTATTAGCTATAAGCGTACTGTAATTAATTCGAATTCTGCTACTATTTGCAAAACATGTAATGAATGTTTGGTTTCTGGTATTTATCATGAATGTGTTGTGAATGAGTTGAAAAATGTTGTTAAATCTCCAGTCAAAAATGTCAAAAGTGCTAAACAGGTTAAGGAAGTCAGGAAGCCAATTTGGAAAAAGTTTAGTAATTATTGGAAACCTACAGGGAGAAAATTCAATAATGTGGGTTATCAATGGAAACCTACTGGCCGTATATTCAAAGTTAATGAATTTTGCCCTAAAAGGTATAGATCTATGCCCACTAAGGAATGGAAACCTACTGGTAGGATCATCCCCTTAAGAAGTAGTCATACTTCACATAGGCCCAGTGCTACTACTAGTCTTGCTTCCACCACTAATGATGTCATAGCTTCTAATACTGATGTGGGTGTTCCAATCTCATTTACTAACCAATTGGAACCCATTCTCTCATGGGGATCCAAATTATCCAATCATCCATACTTGTCTGTGTTCAACTGCAGGTCGTACAAATCGTTCTGTGGTATTTGGACTCAGGCTGTTCAAAGCATATGATTGGAGATCGCTCACGGCTCAAGAACTTCGTGAATAAATTCATCGGGACTATTAGATTTGGGAACGACCACTTTGGGGCAATTATGGGTTACGGAGATTATGTATTTGGTGACAGTGTAATCTCCCAGGTATATTATGTAGAAGGTCTTGGTCATAATATGTTCTCTGTTGGTCAATTCTGCGACTCTGATCTTGAAGTGACTTTCAGAAAACACACTTGCTTCGTCAGAGAATTGGACGGTGTTGAGCTTTTAAAGGGAACTCGTGGCACTAATTTGTATACCATATCTATCGAAGACATGATGAAGTCTTCTCCAATTTGTCTGTTGTCAAAAGCATCCAAAACAAATTCATGGTTATGGCATCGTCGTCACAATCACTTGAACTTCGGCACCATCAATGATCTTTCCAGAAAGGACCTCATAAGAGGCTTGCCTAGGTTAAAGTATGAAAAAGATCATCTTTGTTCGGCATGCCAATTGGGCAAAAGCACAAAATATGCCCACAAACCCAAACCTAAAAAATCCAATATGGAAGTTCTTCATACCCTTCACATGGATTTGTGCGGACCCATGAGAGTGCAGACTATAAATGGGAAGAAATATGTGCTAGTCGTTGTTGATGACTACTCTCGGTTTACTTGGGTTAAGTTTTTGAGATCAAAGGATGAAACTCCCGACATCATCATCAAACTTATTAAACAGTTGCAGGTTCGGCTTAATAAAACAGTTAGAATCATCCGAACAGACAATGGAACTGAGTTTGTAAACAAAGAACTAAGTCAGTTTTATGAAAGCATTGGAATCAGCCATCAAAGAAGTGTTCCACGTACTCCTCAACAGAACGGTGTAGTTGAAAGACGAAATCGAACTCTTGTTGAAGCCGCAAGGACTATGCTAATCTATTCAAAGGCTCTAATGTTTCTCTGGGCGGAAGCCATTGCCACTGCATGTTACACCCAAAATCGTTCCCTAATTCATACAACTCATGGAAAAACTCCATACGAACTAGTTCATAATAGAAAACCGGATCTTTCTTTTCTTCGTGTGTTCGGAGCATTGTGCTATCCAACAAATGAGGGTCAAGATTTGGGAAAGTTGAAAGCTAAGGCGGATATTGGATTTTTCGTTGGTTATGCACCGAATCGGAAGGGTTACTGAATCTACAATAAAAGAACCCGAGACATCATGGAAACAATTCACGTTACGTTTAATGAGCTGACTGAGCAAACGGCTCCTGGGCAATCCAGTTCTGGACCCACACCTCAATTTTTGTCAATTAGTCCCATTAGTTCTTCTCTTTTACAGAATCACTCCCCTGCAGTTCCTTATGTACCTCCATCAGAAGAAGACTTGAAGAAATTGTTTGATCCGATGTTTGATGAATACTATGAACCTCAGGCTAATGAAAATTCCGCACCACCAACTGTAGCTACTTCTAATCCAACCAATACAGATGGTCCATCTATTTCAATGTCTTTATCTCAAGAAGCGCCAGTTGCTGATCACTCATCATCATCCTCGAATCCTCAATCTTCGGTTGTACATCATGGAAATGCAGCTGGGAATTCTTTTGAAGATAATCCCTTTGCAACTCCCGAAGATGCTCCGTTTGAAAACATATTTGCCCCTGATCCTACACCAGAAACATCTTCACCAGGGGATCCTAACTCTGCTACATCAATTCCTTACCAACAACCACATGAACATCTCAGAAAATGGACACATGATCATCCATTGGACAACATCATTGGGAATCCTTCTCGTCCGGTATCCACTCGTAAACAACTTGCTACTGATGCCTTATGGTGCTTCTTCAACTCTGTATTATCAAAGATCGAACAAAAAGATGTCAAAACAACAATGTTCGAGGACGGTGGTTTAGTGCTATGCAAGAAGAAATCCATGAGTTCGATCATCTTGATGTATGGGAATTAGTACCTGCTCCAGATTGTGCTATGATTATTGCTCTCAAGTGGATCTTCAAAGTAAAGCTTGATGAGCACGGTGATGTTCTGAAGAATAAGGCAAGGTTAGTGGCTAAAGGATATCGACAAGAGGAAGGATTGACTTTGAGGAATCATTTGCTCCGGTTGCACGAATTGAGGCCATCAGAATCTTTCTGGCTAATGCTGCCAGTAAGAATATGGTGGTCTATCAGATGGATGTAAAGACTGCCTTTCTCAATGGAGATCTTAAAGAGGTGGTTTATGTCAGTCAACCCGAAGGTTTTGTGGATCCAGAACATCCGACCCATGTCTACCGCTTGAAGA
The DNA here is from genome assembly GCA_022545495.1 of Chrysanthemum lavandulifolium. Classification (NCBI taxonomy): domain Eukaryota; kingdom Viridiplantae; phylum Streptophyta; class Magnoliopsida; order Asterales; family Asteraceae; genus Chrysanthemum; species Chrysanthemum lavandulifolium. Next base: position 269,280,458 of record CM040238.1, read on the forward strand.
AGGCCCTTTATGGTTTGAAGCAAGCTCCTAGGGCATGGTACGATACGCTGTCAAAGTTTCTTTTGTCAAATGGATTCAACAAAGGAGCAGTTGATCCCACACTGTTCACCAGAAAGTCAGGCAAACACTTAATTCACGTTCAAATTTATGTTGATGATATTATTTTTGCCTCGACCGACCCTAATGAATGTGACCGATTTTCAAAGGAGATGGGCTCCAAATTTCAAATGTCTATGATGGGACAAATGTCATTTTTCTTGGGATTACAAATTTCACAAAGTCCGGAGGCATTTTATTAATCAATCTAAATATGCAAATGAAATTTTAAAGAAGTTTGGATTTGATTCTTGTGACCTATTGACACTCCCATGGTAGGCGTACAAAAGTGGATGAGGACCACTCAGGGATCATGGTTGATCAAACGAAATATCGTAGTATGATTGGATCCTTGATGTACCTCACCGCCAGTAGACCTGATATTCTGTTTGTTGTATGCATGTGTGCTAGATACCAGGCTAAGCCTACCAAAAAGCATCTTGAAGCGGTTAAACGGGTCTTTCGGTATCTCCAAGGAACCATTAACATGGGACTTTGGTATCCGAAGGACACCGATATGTCACTAACAGCCTATGCAGATGCGGACCATGCAGGGTGTCAAGATACACGTCGAAGCATGTCAGGAGGTGCTCAGTTTTTGGGAGATAAGTTAGTAAGTTGGTCTTCAAAGAAACAAATGAGTACGTCTATATCCTCTACAAAGGCTGAATACATAGCCATGTCATCTTGTTGTGCTCAAATCTTATGGATGAGATCCCAATTATCTGACTATGGCTTTGTATTCAATAAAGTTCCTCTGTATTGTGATAATAAAATTGCCATTGCTCTCTGCTGCAACAATGTTCAACACTCAAGAGCAAAGTACATTGACATTCGACATCATTTCATCAGGGAACAAGTGGAGAAAGGTATGGTTGAACTTTATTTCGTAAGGACTGAATATCAGCTGGCAGACATCTTCACTACAGCTCTTCCTAGAGAACATTTTGAGTTTATCCTCCCACGACTTGGCTTGAAGAGCCTACAACATGAGACACTCAAACGTCTTCAGGAGGAAGAAGAGGAGTAAAGGTGTTTCTTCATCTATTATTTGTATATATTTTATCAAAAAGCAAAATACAAAATTATAAAACCAACAAAAAGAAAATAGAAAAATATAAAATTTTCAAAACCCATAAAAATCAGAAAATCTTGAAAAATTCCAAAAAGATTGTTTTACTTATCATGTTTTCTGGTTTCGATAACATCTATGGACTTAGATCTGTCATTCAATAATGGCACGGGTCTTTAGATGAAGTTCGATAAGAAGTAATAAATATTTTTAATTTGTCTTTAAATAAAAAAAAAACGAGATGGAGAAAAATGTTGGTTTACTATCATTTCAGGAAGTCCCGTTTTTAAAGAAAGGACAGAGCCATGCGTAATCTATTTTTAAAATCTCATGCTCTGTTCCTAAAAACAAAAGTTCATAAGGAACGTTTGTCGTCAAAAAGACAAATGTTTCCTCACCAATATTTTTCCTTCTAAAGATTCTTCTGAAAAATATTTTTCATCTAATGAAAATAAAATTGCTTTGAAAATAACTCGGACTTAATTTTGAAAATAATCTGGACTTATCATTTGTCAAAATCTTCATCTCTCAATCAACAACTCAGGTCATTGATTGAGGGGGAGAATGATTTCAAACAAATCAAAAAGGTTATTTATCAAATAAATGGTACTAAAATGAGCAAGGTCTACATTTGGTTAATCAAAAAGAACACCTTTTTTTTATTAGATCAAGACCAAGGCTAATGTTGTGTTTTCATATGATACCTAAGCATGTTTGATCATTGGAGATTAAAGTTTCAAAATCTGATCCTTATCAGTTAAATGTTTTAAAAGCAAGTCACATTTCTCCTTAAAAAGTTTTTGAAAACAATTTAAATCAATTGGGGTCACAAATCTCAAAGGGTTTGAAAATTGTGATCGGGGGAGAATTTGTGATTTAAATTGGAAATAACATAATTTGACAAGTGGTTTTAGAAATATCAACAGGCTCTCCTCCCTACATGTGCCAAACGATTTCAAATTTTCCATGCACATGTTAAGGGGGAGCATTTATCTTAAACCAAAAGGGATTAAAACGTGATTGATTTGTCTCAAAGTGCAGGTTCCCTCTAATATGTGCAAAACTCTTTGAATCTCAATGCACGTATTAAGGGGGAGAAATCAAAAGAAAACCACATCCTTCCCGATATGTTTTATCCAAAGTATGTAAAATACTAGATTTGATCGGGGAAGTGATGATGATCTTTTTAGAAAATGTTAATCAAGAATTGGACCTTTCATTCTTAATTTAATATTTCAAAGACCTCTTGCCTCCATGTGCTAAATGATTTCTAATATTTGAAGCACATGTTGAGCGGAAGCATTTCTAAAAGATCAAAAACAATTAAGGTACAAAATGCTTTGATTTTATATCACAAGTACCTTGATTGATTTTTCAAATAGTTTTTCAATTGGTTTCGAGGCGTAAAGAACAATACCAAAAGACCGACCAATTTACTTTATGCATTGGAGTTATAAGGATGGTTAGGTTAGGTATTCGTTCCCATGATCCCGCCAGAGCCGGAGGGATCTACCCAGGGACAATCCACTAGTTAGTGTAGAAGTCCTTAGGTATGATGAAAAAGGAGAAAAGTGAGAATTATGGAAGAGTGCCGATCGAGATTGAGCTAGAACTAGAATAAACCCAACAAGGTTCTAGTAATGAAGTCTCGGTAAGCTTGAAGGGTTGAAGAATGAAAAGAATTGAATGTGAAAAGGGTGAAAAGAAATAGCCCTCCATTAATTCAACCTTAGGGCGTAAACCGGGTTCAATTCATATACTATTGGTTGTTACTATGGTAACATGGTATTGAAGACAAGGCGTCATGGACCGGTGGACGCATTGCACCAAACTTCCCAAGCTACTCAAGTTCTCTTAAAAGGACTTGTTTCATTCTCACGGGAACCTACATTAACTATCAACTTTCTCTTAGAGATGGTTGATATTGAAGAAGGAGACCTCTCCTAGTCTCCGACATAGGAAATCAAATGTGCACAATTGAGTCTAGAGCCAAGAGATCATCAATAAATCTCGTTAGGACACACAATTAATGAAGACTTCTTGTTTCACACAATGTGGAAAGTAAGAATATATATTGAGAGTCCCACGCATTATCCTTGTGGTATTGCCGAACATCCAGTGATATGTAAAGTATTCACGATGAAGATGGAAATCCTTCTAGAGCCAACATCAAACAAGCTCTTGGTGGGTGACATGTGAGATCTTTCAAAAGATCAAACTTGTGACAACTGGATAGAAACGATGGGGCGATTCACTCTTGAATCAACCTTGGTCCAGGAAATGGATTGACGAATACCTTTGAAAAACCAGTCGTTGTGCTCAACAACTCTTTTCTCTAGCACATCGACTGTGTATTAACTTTTCAAAATAAAAGGATATTTACGATTGAAAATTGATGTTTTCCGTAAAACATTTGTTGTATTACAAAACCCTTCTATTGAGCAATACACGACCGTTTTTCAAATAATTTTTCATCAATCAGTGAATCTCAATTCACTGGTTCACTCACTCCGTGCTGTCTTGTTTGAGATGTTTCGGTTTGAGAACGGCTTGATTAGCTGCGAAACCTTGTCAAAGAGATTCTTGAATTCTACCGATCACAGCAGTACTTGTATTGATCAGCGGGAACCGTGGTTCTTGCAACCCCATTCAACGAAAGTGATCAAAGATACTTTCGTGCGCTTTATTGCTAACTGTTGTTTGCAGGGACATCCAAAGGTTGCAGTTGATCAGAATTGAGGAGTCAATCCATAACCACATGCTCACACATCACACTCACATCTAAAGAAATTATGATAAGTGCATATCCTCATAACTTGGCTCTGATATTTTCAAACCATGCTTCTGCTACGTTGCTGCGAATATCATGAATCAACAAAGCTTCTGCTACTCTGATGAGAAGATATCATGATCCAAAACTGTGAGCATGTCGGTCCAAACGTCACAACTTCACATATTGGCGTTACAACAAAGGATGAGTCAAGAGATTTAATGTGGCTGATGATCTCTAAAGAAGGCTCAAAGAACAAACAATCCGTGGATCAGTTAAAGACCTCCACTTGAAAATACAACACATGCAGAATATGAAGAATCAAAGGCTATGAGCTACAGAGCAAAGAACTTAATCAAGAATTCAAGAACATCAAAATGTAATATATGTTTGTAATTGAGGTGACCTCCCTTAGGGGGAGATTGTTAGGATTTATAAAATCCGGTAGTTAAAGACTCGGTCACCTCAAGTATATGTATTCGTTAGAAAGCTCTCATTCGTAGTCATTTAGTGACAGTTAGTAGTTAGTTAAGTAACACCGTGGAGGACGGACGGGTCTTTACCCATTGTATGCACGATCCACATGTGCTTGATTATGTGTTTGTGAAAACCGTAGGAGGCGTTTCATGTAACACACTATAAATAATATTTGCCTAGCAAGGCAAAGGGTTGGAGCTTCAATATACATTTTCTTTGTCTCACTAGAAGTTCCCAACTCTCTTCACGTGTTTTCTCTCTAAAACTCATCTCATTCGAACCCTTGTATGATTATTTGTGAAAACCAATATGTTACAACCAATCTTGAAGGAGAGAGGAACACGAATCAATTGAAGGAACAAACGTTGACACCAAACGTATTGGTATGAGAAAACTTTGTTGGGACTGGAATGTGACGACAAAGTGAAGAACAAAAACAATATTGCGACTTTGTTGGTGACTGAAATAACGTGACAACAAAGGAAAGGAAAACTCTTGACGCTTGAAAAGATAGCGAGGAACAAGAGTAGTTGCTGATTGACGCAACAAGGAAGAAGAACACGTCAATTGAAAGGAAAACTTTGTGTAGAAGAACCGGTTGACAAAGAAACAAAAAGGAAAGAAAGCGTGAAGCGCTAGGATTAAAGTTGTTGTGGACACGAGTTGAAAGATCTTGAGAAAGAAAATCAAAGATTGTTTGTGGAAAACGCATTGAGCGGCACAAGGATAACAACAACAACAAAGCGAAACAAAACAAACACTCGTTTGTTTTGGTTAAAGATACCGAGAAGGGTATTAGGCTTGTGTGGGAAAAAGACTTGGATTTTGAAAGAAAAAAAAAACAACAACAACAAAACAAGGATTCGCTTGGAAGGACACCAAGAACAACTGTGGTTTGTTTGGAAGGATACCGTTAACAAGAAGGAGTCTAGGGGACGTTTTGTGGATACGAAGTTAAGTCGACACACAAAGATATAGCAACGTGGGAACAAGTGTGGAATACCGAAAAAAAAGGGAGTCGTTTCGTTTGCATGGGGCAGAAACAATCCGACACAAAAAAGGGAAAAAGGAAGCCGAGAACATTTTTTCGTGATTTGCGAATTGGTTTGGACAAAACAAAACAACAACAAGACGACAACAACAGTTTGGTGAACATCGAAAAAAGCGACAAGTTGTTGAGATTTGGTGATAATAACGTGAGACACAAAAGGGAATACTTTTGTTGGGAGCGGCGTTTGAAGACCGACACAAAGAAAGAACGCGAGGAACATCCGGAAGAAATTGATCTTGGCGAAGACAATGGAAAGGAAGAATGCGAGGAAGAGCATGAAGACTCGAAGAACAAGACTTAAACAATTGGGGAAATGTTGCACGATAATGGCATAAGTCTTGTTGGTACATATATAATAACGCAAAGCTAAAGGGCTGAATATGTTAGATCGGTAGTTAATAACCGACAAGCGGTTATAGTTAGTTAAAGGTAGTTATTGGTAGTTAGAAGTTAGTTATTTCAGTTACACCGGTTCATGAAAGGACACGATGGTTCGGTGGCTATATATACGCTGCATATATATCATTGTAAAGTGTGTCTAAAAATACAATGTAACCATGTTATGTTGTCAATAATAAAGAATCAACTTCTTGTCAATCTTGTATGAATTCGATCCTGGAAAAACAAATCATTACTTTTAGTTTGGTTTGAAATGGGCCGGGTTGGAGGTTGAGCCACCGCAAACACTTTTCAGTTTCCAAAACAGAAGAACTATTAAGTTTTTGAAAAAGATGCTAGAAAGTTTTTTTCTAATTTTGAACGGTTTTAGGAAAATTCTATAAATGTATACTCTGAAGAGCGTACCCCATAGATTTACCAAACAAACATGTCATTGCTTTTGTAAAAATGTAAAAAGACCACTATGTTGTGTAAGAAACCAATGATAAATGTTAATAATGGGTAAGTGAAAAGGTTAGGCGCTAATATCGGTGTGTAGCGATGTGAAGGAAACTCATCTCAAGAACAGATGCAATGTTAAGGTCAGATGCCCTTTCACTACTGGAACACGACCTGCCTCAATCACGACAATTCCTTCCTCTAGAACACGACCTGCCTCATTCACTACTGGAAATAATACCATCTCTACTATTTCTTGGTCGGTCACCGATATTGGCTGCCACAAATTATTCAAACAAACTCATTATTTTAAGTCTTTTCAAAAATGACCCAAACATTACACGGAGCGATCTTTTAGTTCCGATGTACACTAAAATACAAGGAATAAAACGGAACAAAAATGGTAAAATTGGGATTGCGTTATTCTACACAAACAACTTTCAATTTATATGTATAGCGAAGTACATTCGCTTGTGGCATGAGATTTACTTTCTTGACTCCTCTATAATGATCTAACTTCATTTTAATAAAATCTTGCACAAATCTTTTATAATAAAAAAATTACATCATTCGGAGTGTTTTGCAAAACCCTTCTTATTGAAAAAAATTAAACCAATAGGAGAGCTCGAATTTGCCACGTAGGCAAAATCGAGCAATATGATGGTCGATAGAAAGACAAAATTAAATTGGTTTGGTCAAACTTAATAATTTTGGTGGAGAAATTTAGTTAAGAAAAAAATGCATAAAAATATAAGTGTCAAATTTATGAAAACATAAACTTAAAAAAGAGGAGTAATTAATAAAACTTTAGTGGTTGAATTTTAAATAAATTATATAGAGCTAAGTGTAAAATTACAGGTTTCCATGTTTTTAATAACTTTAGAAAAAAACAAATAACCCTTACACTTTATACCCCTATACTTTATAATATTAGTAACGGGAATATAAATATCAAATGGTAAACACGAGTTACTACGATATAAAAATAAATATCTGCGATTTTACTTATAACAACGACTCGTGAATTATTATTTAAAATTTATATATGGATATCCATAAAATATTTTAAAAACTTTACGGAGCATATTTTAACTTCATCAACGCTCATTATGTGCTACTAAACTTGCACATTTTGTACAACATGATATCAATAGTTAAATTTAAACAACAACATCAACCTCAACATGTCTGTCAGTTAAAAACGTTTTACAAAGCTAATTATTAAAAAATAAAAAAAATACATAGGTTAGATAGTCATTGGTTAATTTAGAAGGTGTTTTCCTTAAATTATAAAAAAATGCACGCATCACAATCCATTTTCATAACAATCACCTCATAGTTGGCCGTTGTAAAGAAATAAAAGTATGTACATGAGAATTATTAAGCAAGAATATATAGTTTTTAATCAGGTTATTACGTTACTATACTGCGATAATGTTATTGAGTTGGTAATCACGGTTGTGAGATACAACCATTCTTCTATACTTATGATTTATGTGTTAACCTCTTTTTGCTTCTGAATAGAATCCGAAAGAGACTTCAACAGAACTTTGGCTTATGCCTTATCTAGCTAATAATTTTTAGTAACTTTTTTTATGGTTTAACTTTTTTGTTATACACACCAACTTTTATTAATTTTTTTTTAATGTTTTATTGAAAAGTTCTACGCTTAATATTTGTGTTTTTACTATAAACACACTAAGCTATGATAGAATTAGTTGTGAGTTCGGGGTTTTTTTACTAAGCTTCTCAAAAAAGCTTATAGCTTTATCATAAACTTATTGTGTTATGGTAATTGAATAAGCCAATAAGCACATTTAATAAGCATACCAAACACCCCTTTTGTTCTAATATGAAGTTTTCTTATTTGATGTTATGACTAACTTTGTTGTTATCCTCACTATAATGCAACATGGTAGTGGTTTTGCGGTTTATGATCTTATCGCACATACTAAAGTGTAATGTAATTTTTTTTGTACGTTTTTAGAAGAGGATTAAGTATCAAAACATGAATGTCGTGGAAAGATTTTCTCGCTTTGCTCAAGGTATGAATGTATAATTAAGTTGAGTTCTTGATTTAGATAATACATGAATGTATTTTAATGTACCAAAGATGTGTTTTAGTGCCTATATAGGGAATTTTATGGTAGGAATGTTCGAATATGTGAGTCGGATCGCATGTTATACGGTTATAAATCGTGAGCCTATTGGGGCACACACATAAGCAAAATCGTGAGATATGATTGGTTAATAAAAGTCAAATTAAATTGATTTTGGTCAACTTTTAAAATTTGGACACGATCGTGACCTAGGTCACCGGGTGCCACATCGACTTTCTCGACAAAATAACTTTGAAATGACCAATGTGGGGTGTCGTTCGAGGATCGGTCGAGGCAACCCAAAAGCAATCGGTTGTTTTTCAACCTATATTTACACACTTTCCTTTCAATTTTTTTTTTTTTTTTTTTTTTAATTATTTTTTTAACTTGGTCATCGATTGTGCCAATTTGGTTGTGTCTGGTCATCGGAGAGAATTCATTCTTATTGAAAAAACAATTGGGCCAATAGGAGAGCTCGATTTCGCTACGTAAGCAAAATCGTGTGATGTGATTGGTTAATAAAAGTCAAAATTAAATTGATTTTGGTCAAACTTTAATAAATTTGGTGAAAACTTTTGGTTGATAGAAAAAACACATAAAAATATAGGTGTCAAATATAATTATCAAATTGTAAGCACGTGTTTCTTTAATATAAAAATAAATATACGCGATTATACTTATAACAATATTTGTAAAAACAAAAACTTAAAAAATATGAGGTAATTAATAAAACTTTAGTGGTTGAATTTTAAAAAATTATATAAGGTTAAGTGTAATATTATAAGTTTTCATATTTTATAATAACTTTAGAAATTAAACAAATTCACCTTTATACTTTATACCCCTATACTTTATATATTAAAAATACAATATATATGTTGTTTTAAAATTACAACATATAAATATGCATAGGATTATAAATATCAAAATATTTCTTTTACTATATAAGTTCAGTAAGGACTCATATATATATATTTTTAAGTAGGGTTAATGGTCTAGAAAACCTACAAACTTTCCACTTTTTACTATTGTGACAATAAACTTTTTTTTTTCCTATTAAAACAAAACAACTTCTTAATGACTACTATTGTAACCAAATGTGCCACGTGGCACAATTAATTACCACTTAAGCAAAAAAAAGCGTTTATAACGTTTGGGGGACCATTTTTGCCAACTTACCAAAGTTGAGGACTAAAACTCCTAAAACATACGAATATATAAAAAAAAAAAAAAAAAAAAACATTTTTTATAAACATGCAAGAAAATACTATTTAAAATCTAATTAAATTCCTAGAAAATACTATTTAAAATATGAAAATTATAGAAAAATACTTTTTATGACTTTTTATTTTTCTAAAAGCGAGAAAATTGAAATTTTATTTTTAGACCTTTTACGAATTATTTGCATTAAATACTAATTAAAAAGCCTTAAAATTGAAATTAAATGTAGAAAATAGCAAATGAAAAGGAAAAATATGAAAACTTCAGGACTATCATAAAATAATCTTTGAGAATCAAGGAAAAATAAAAGAAACAACTAATGATCACAGGAACTATGATTTGGACACACAACTTATATGAATAAGCACATGAAATTAAGCTAAAAGCCTCGATAAGCTACCACGACCTAAAACTAACCTAAATTATCGAGAATAAGCTCATGGCGATTTGAAACCAAAAGCTCAAGTAAAGGTAAATAAGCACAAGAGCGGGTTCTAAGCTTAATAAGCCAAACGGCCCTACAAGGGTACTGAGCTCTAATTCAAATGGCTTATAAAATTCCTAAAAATAAACTAAAAATACTACGATAACCACTGACCAACCAAGAGCTAAAGTCCTAAATTTGACTAATTTGGACTAGAAATGAGCTCTTGAAAATTCCATAAAGATCATGTAAAAGCGAATTTTGTTGTTTTGACTTTTGAAGACAGACTTAAAACTTGACTTATTTGAGATATGATTCACAAAAATAGATTCAAAACTAAAATTAAGATGAAATATAACCTAATTAAGCTATCTGTGATGATCCTAACCTAAAAATGCTAACTATCTCGATAAGATGATTAATTTGTGAGACTTAATTCGAGATAACAAATGATTTTGACTAAGCGAATGTACGGATGCAATATAATGGCTGGAATAAGTGAACTAAACCTCAAATAAGCCTAAAGTAATACTCTTATCCCATATACTAACATCTAGCTCGATTGAGCTGTTCATATAAGCGAATTACAAGCAGTTAGTATGTACCATGTTACATACCATTTTACTAATTGTACATTTGATTTCACCACCCAAACACACTCATCTCGGTGTCTATTTCATGGTTCAATCCACCTCAATTCAGCCCCAAAGCTGACCCATTTTAGTCGCCCATTTCACCTCGAATCCTCGTCTATTACGACTTCAAAGCCGACCCATTATAGTCCCCATTTCGGTGCCAAACACGGCCATTTCGGTTCCATTTCGTCACCCAAAGTGACCCATCTCGTGACTAAATGCATCTACTTCAGCCCTATATCAACACCCAAACACACCCATCTCGGGCCGCATTTCATCCCCAATCTAACAGCCATTTGATTGCTAACACACCCATTCGACCTTATTTCATCATCCAAACTCGCTTATTTCAATTTGTCAAATGCACCTATTTGAACACGCCACTTTAGCCCCTAATCCTCATACATCAAATGACCAAACCCCAACTCAATTTCAAAACCCCTTTCGATTGATATGAACCCTAATTTACAAAAGCTCTAATTGGGGTGGTGTTTTGGTGTGAAACATGAATTAAACCTCTAGAACACTTTCTTATTTGAAGATGATCAAAAGGATAAAGTATTCTTGCTTTCTTGACCTAGCTCTCATTCTTGGCTCTAGTCGTCTCCTCCCACCTCCAACATATGCTCGTGACTCTGCCTAGGGAACGCATAGACTAAGAAAAGTATGAGAGGGAATGATCCTTGTTGAAGAGGAAAGAGTAAAGACTCTTTTTGGTTGTCTGCATCAGTTTTAGTAGCAGGTTTGGTTTGGGGAAGAACTAATTTATGTTTTATAAAAAACGTTTTTTGATTTTATATATTCGTTTTCTGTTTTTGTTAGTCCCCAAGTTGAATACCTTATTTTTGGTACGTTGGCAAAAATAGTCCCCCAAACGTTATAAACGCTTTTTTTTTCTTAAGTGGTAATTAATTGTGCCACATGGCACATTTGGTTACAATAGTAGTCATTAAGAAGTTGTTTTGTTTTAATAGGAAAAAAAAAGTTTATTGTCACAAAAGTAAAAAGTGGAAAGTTGATAGGTTTTCTAGACCATTAACCCTTTTAAGTATGATTATGTGGACACGAATTTGAATATTAAATACGGCTAAATTTTTGAAAACGAAAATATAATTATCAAATTGTAAGTACGGGTTACTGTAGTATGAAAAAAAATATACGTGATTGTACTTATAACAACGAATCATGTCATTCTTATTTATTTATATAAGGATATGTAGAAAAACAATTTTTTTTAAACTTTAAGGAATATATTTTAACTTCATCGACGCTAATTATGTGTTACTAAACTCGAATCTTGTGTACAACATAATATCAATAGTGAAATTTAAATAGCAACATCAACATATATGTCTGCTAAATATAGTTAAATCTTGAGTTATCTAAGAGAAATTTTTACAAAATTTTATTTAAACAAATTCTAATGGATATTAATATATAATGGAAAACTCGTGCATAAGTATATAATTATATGTAATTACCTTTAAACACAAAATATTCAGTATTAATACAAAATAATTTTTTTTGTCAAAACCCCGTGCGTGCACGGGTATTATAACTAGTAAAATTATATAGCGTCAACTATTTTTGTTGGAAGCGAATTTTGAGACTCAAACATATTGTTGGGAAAATGTTATTGCAAAATGATTTTTTGCAATTTTGGGACACTATTTAATATATGTATATGTTGTATATATTTATATGTCTTGGTAGCTATGCGTTCTCCTTGACGAGATCTTCGCAACGAGCTAAAGAGTCCAAAATGGAGTTAATATGAATGAGATGTCGTGTCTCAAAGTGGAGCGCTTGAAATACAAAATCTGAAAAAATTAATGTATCCCACATCGCCTAGTAAAGGAAGTGGCGAGTGGTTTATATAGAAGTCTTGGTATTTGCTATCAAATTTTGTGGTTGGTTTTACTTCAACACCTACTTGCGCGCATGCAACGGCGAGCAGATTCTGCGCTAAAACGGGTTCGAAGCTTCTGAACTCATGCGAGCCCGCGCGACCGTGGGTACAAGATCGAAAAGAATGCATTGGATGGATGCCCGGGCATTGAGAAGGAAGGACGCTTTCAGAGGCGAAAGGCCATGGGGAGATACCGTCATGATCCATGGATCTCCGATCGAAACCGTATCCAAGCTCCGTGGCTAATCTGTGCTCTTTGGACTTTTCAAACTTAGCAAACTGAAACATCTGAGTAGCTAAAGGAAGGGAAATCAAACGAGACCCCGTTAGTAGCGGCGAGCGAGAGCAGCTTCGAAAGTTCGCCTATGCGCGAATCTTTTTGCTGCTAAATTTCGTTTCCTTATTTAATAATTTTCCTGATTTCGTATCAGTTTATTTTTAGAACTGATTTAAGCTTTGTGAACATGTCTTACAAAATCAGTTAAAATAAATGAAAGATATCAAAATCAGTTTATTTTTATAGATGATTTATTCTTGGCTAACAAGAGAGGCTTTCACTATAAATATAACAAACTCTCATTCGGTTTTAGAACACAGAAAAAACGAAGCTCCTTACAAGTCAGTTTCCAGCATCTCTCGATCAGAAACATACAAGTCTCTTCAGTGATCTTTCAGGCAAGTTGTCAAGTCCAGTTGTGCAACAGCTTTGTACGTTGTATATTGGGAAGCAGACGGCGAATCTGTTTTAAGGGAATCGTGATAAACACTTGCCTCGTGCCATGACATTCTTTGTTTTGTTTTATCATTATATAGTATCATCTTGTTTCTACCCCTTTACATACGATTTAATTTTCATTATTCGATTCTTTGTTAATTTTATTATTGTTATTATAATATGATTTTATTTTAAAGTGTACACCGTTTCCCACACATATAACATGGTGTAAGTTTTGACGCCCCTAAAGATATGAGGTTTTTTACAATAGCACACTTTGCACACCCTCATATACAATTGTGCCACAATCGAAGAAAGAGATTGAACTATCAGATTATATGTTGTTACTGAAAACAAATACTATATTTTCCATATGACTATTAAACATGTATGACATTAGTTTATATTATGGCGTCTTCATGTGCTAGACCATATTTAATAAATTTGGTTGCATTCGTCTTACAACAACGGTTAAAGCATATAGTAGCTTGTATCACTTTTTATTACTGTAAAGAAGAACAGTTAGCTTTCATCCCACATCGATAATTGCGAAGAGAATGTGTTACTTTATATCGTGGGGTATGCATTAGTTATTCAAGTTGAGTTTGGTGTATTAGGTTCCTCGTGGAATACAATGCTTAGATGATACACGGTATCACCTAAGTAAATTTCGCTACGATGAATTTGTACACATTGCTAACTTTTTGTATTTATTTTAGTTTTTTCATCTCTTGCTTTTTCATTGTAAAAAAATTGTAATTTGCTAACTTTTTTATGTTCTCTTTCGCTTTAATTAAAAGAAAGAAAATTTTCTCTTTTGCTTAGATGATACAAGGTATCATCAAGCATTTGTCGCCACGATAAATTTGTACACATTGCTAACTTTTTGTATTTATTTTGGTTTTTTCGTCTCTCGTTTTTCAATTGTAAAAGATTTATAATTTGCTAACTTTTTATATTCTCTTTCGCTTTTATCAAAAGAAAGAAAATTTTCTCTTTCGCTTAGATGATACATAGTATCATCAAGCATTTGTCACCACGATGAATTTGTACACATTGCTAACTTTTCGTATTTTTCTTGGTTTTTTCGTTTCTCGCTTTTTCATTGTAAAAGATTTGTAATTTGCTAACTTTTTATATTCTCTTTCGCTTTTATCAAAAGATAGAAAATTTTGCAAAGAAATAAGATAGATAGGTAAGGAATCAATGACTTGTATTGTATTGTATTTTCGTTCTTTGTGTGGTTTTTATTAATGTTACCTTTCTAAAAAATATATATATATTTTATCGAGTATGTTACATTTGTCTTTGCATGCTGTGAAAAAAAACACATTAAGATGAACTTTGCTTGTTATACACCTTTCCCTCGGGGGACAAGATGCTTGAAAGTTATTTTCTAATTTTTGAATGGTTTTAGGCAAATTGTATAATGAATAGGCAGAAGATCGAGCTATTGTACCCCATAGATCTACTTAGCAAACATGTCATTGCTTTTGTGCAAAACGCAAAAAGACCACTATGTGTTGTATAAAACCAATGATAGATGTTAATAATGGGTAAGTGAAAAAGCTAGGCGCTAATATGTGTGTGTAGCTATGTGAAGGGAAACTCATCCCAAGAACAGTTGCAATGTCAAGGTCAGATGCTCGAACAACAATTCCTTTTCTCTGGAACACGACCTGCCTCATTCACTACCGGAAATAATACCTTCTCTACTATTTCTTGGTCGGTCAAGGATATTGTATGCCACAAATTATTCAAACAAACACATTATTTTTAGTCTTTTCAAAATGACCCAAACATTACACGAAGCCATTTTTTAGTTCCTATGTACACTAAAATACAAGGACTAAAACGGGGAAACAATGGTAAACTATGATTGCCTTATGCTACACAACCAACTTTCAGTTTATATGAATCTATAGTGAAGTGTTACCATCCTTGACTCTCCTGTAGTCGGTAGCACCAGCCGATCGGGCTTTGGCTTGCTACCTTTATAATAAATGTAATACTTCTTTTATGTTAAAGAAGATAAGTTAGTTTTATCCCACATCTATAACTGAGAAAAAAATGTGTCAGTTTTATAGTGAGGTATGCACCAATAACACAAGTTGAGCATGTGTTATGCTCTTCGCAGGATATAATGATTAGATGATATAATTATCATTGCATCATACATCCTGTGATTAATTTGTACAAATTGCAAACTTTTTGTATTCGTTTTTGTTTTTCCGTCTCTGGCTTTTTCATTGAAAAAAAATTGTAATTTGCTAACTTTTTATATTCTCTTTCGCATTTATCAAAAGAATGAAGACTTTGCAAAGAAATGTGATACAGAGCTAAGGCAACGATTTGAAACTAAGTCTTGATTCACAATGTTAAAAGGCATATGTACGCAGGATAAGGGTTATCGCTATAAGCTTGTTTAAAACCTTGGCCTGCTGAGGAATATAATTTTTGTATAATTCTAGGTTGAAGAATGCTACATCCACTCAAATTTTACACAAAACAATCCACACAATGATGTGGCTATGTATGATTGGTGGCTTTTGGTACAATTTCTCTTTCTTCATTTTGATTAGGCCAATCACACATAGCCACATCATTTGTGTAGATTTTTTTGTGTAAAATTTGAGTAGATGTAGCATTCCTCTTCTAGGTTACCATATTTTCAGACCATTATTGAGACTTTTATATAGTTGTTTACTACCAACTAAGTCTGCCCACATGATGATGCCACCAAAACGCAAGAACTATTAAGTGTTATGGGTCGTGGTTCTAAGGTTGTGGTTCGAGCTAGCGCAGGTCTGTTTGTAGTTCGTGTTGGGTAATGTAGTTTAGATTGGGTTGTGGTCATGTTGATGTGGTTCAAGTCAGGTAGTTTCGTGTTTACGTCATATGGGTTAGCTCGATTTGTGGTTCGATGCGGTTCAGAACTTCAGATTGGTTTGTTGTTAATGCTGGTCTTGTGGTTTCATATTGGGTTGTGGATTGTGCTGAAGTACCCAGTTGGGGTCGCATTTGTTAGTTATGTGGTCAAGATCATTTTTTGTCGTCTCAGGTCGGTTCGTTGAAAGTCATGAGTATTTTTGACATGTGGTGATCTTAAAATTATAGGACTTCCCTTAAGTTAAATGCTTCTACGTATTATCGTGCCACCATATCATTTGTTTGTGTGGCCGGAACTGTTTGATTTGAGATTTCGGCAGGTTTTAGTGTCAAGGTTGTGGTAGGTTTTCCACCATTTTCCATGCTTCAAATTGGATGATGCCCTTATGTGGTTAGGTGGTATGCTGGGTACAATTGACGAAGGTTCCTCCTTTAATTGTTTCGATCTTCATGTAGTTGACGTAAGCATCGTTTCGATAGGAGAAGTTGTTTAGCGTCGTGGTAGTTGTTTAGTGTCGTGGAAGTGTTTGGTGTCATGATAGTTTTTTAGGGTCGTTTGGTTATTAAATTATATGTTGTTACTGAAACAAATAGTATTTTACATATACTAGTGACTCTTAAACATGTATGACATTAGGGACAAGTTATCTATACCCTTCCAAAAATACCATTAATTTGTATGAATCATCCTATGGACTATATTATAGCATCTTTATGTGCTAGACTATCTTTAATAAATTTGGTTGTATTCGCCTTACAACAAGACTTAATGCATATACGCTTGTATCACTTTTTTATCAAAGAAGAAGAGTTAGCTTTTATCCCACATTGATAAATGAGAAGAAAATATGTTACTTTATATAGTGAGGTATTTACTACTTATTTAAGTTGAGTTTGGTGTATTATGTTCATCGAGGAATGTTATATCACATGATACTAGTATTATTTGAGAAAACATGTCTCGACAAATTTGTACACTTTGTTAACTTTTTATATTTATTTTTTCTCGTCACTCACTTTTCGTTGTAAAACAATTGTAACATTTGATAACTTTTTATATTCATTTTTGTTTTTCGTCTCTCTTTTCGTTGTAAAATATTTGTAACATTTGCTAAAGGTTATACTCTATCGCCCTACAATAATTGCCCCTGACAAAAAACACACCGTTAAAAAAATGCATTTTTACAGCTTTTTCTTTCTTACTTTTTAACGGAATAACATTTTTACTCTCAACTAATTAATTAACTTATTTTTTAAAGTTTGAATAATATTTACAAGCAAGGGCAATATCGTAAACTCGATCAAACTTTCCTATGTATATTTGGTAGTGGACAATTAAATTGTGACATCTAAAAAAAAGAAACATACACTATTAATTTGGGACGGAGTGAGTATTATCTTTTGGCTTATATCAAGAAAAAAGGAAGATTTTGTAAACAAAAGTGATAAAGAGGGAAGACATTGATTTGAAATTCTTCTGAGTGATAAAGTACTTATTGCCACGTTTTGTGAGTAGTGATTTTAAATCACATATGTCGGTGTATATCATATCAAGTGGTTCGGTTTTCCGTTCAACCGATTTGAAAGATTATCTTGTAAGTTTGGCTTCAACACAAGTTTCACATTTGTATTTTGAATCAATATGAAAATTAGGTATACAATTAAATTTAATCAAACGACGCATTGAATTAAAATTTCACAGGTCTAAGAAGGTCATGCCACACATTAAAAGACTCAATCAAGTAAGCATAAGAATTCATTTTATTGATATCATTCTTAACAACCATTACATTGAGCTTAAACATACCATTTATGGAATATCCCCTACCAACATACATTTGATTCTTAGACAGAACAAACTTATCAGACTAAAAAACAACATGAAAACCAAACTTGTTCAACAGCTAACCAGACACAAGATTCTTCCGAATCTCTGGAACATACAAGACATTAGTCAACTTGAGCTCTTTCTCGAATGTCATCTTCAAGATTAAATCTCCTTCGCCCTTGATATCAGCAGTTGCAGAGTTGCCCATGTACAACTTCTTCCACTATCAAACGGACTACGAAAGAGTGAAACATACTCTTATCGGCACACACATGATGGGTAGCCCAGTATCTACCCACCATTCCTGTTGTTGGAACCTACGGGTTAACCCGAGAGATCATGGCAATGACGTTAGACACCATATCAATCATGTCCATATTATCATTCACCATATTAACTGGCGTGGAGTCACCCGCTTGACATCTTGCGATTAGCGACACGGTGGCCCGGCTAGTCACGATTAAAACACACCCTTGGGACTTGTTTCACAATTGCGACTTTAGGAGCAAGGTACTCGGACTTCCCTTTGATATTCTTGTCATTCTTTCCTTTTCCTTTGCCTCTACCTTTGACATTGGACTTTGAAGATGATGAAGCTTGCTCAACCATATTTGCCTTGGCAGAATCAGCGTATAAGTGTTTTTCTGAGCCAGTTTGTTGTCCTCTTCAATACGAAGACGAAAAACCAAGTCTTAAACACTCATCTTCTTTTGCTTATGCTTCAGGTAGTTCTTAAATTCTACCCAGCTTGGAGGCTACTTTTCAATGATAGCAGCAATTTGAAAAGTTTCACTCAAAGTCATTCCCTCCGCATGAATATCGTGTAGCAAAACCTGCGGATCTTGAACCTGACTCATCACGTTCTAAGATGATACGCGGTATCACCAGGCATTAGTCGCTACGAAAAATTTGTACACATTGCTAACTTTTTGTATTTATTTTGGTTTTTTCGTCTCTCGCTTTTTCATTGTAAAAGATTTGTAATTTGCTAACTTTTTATATTCTCTTTCACTTTTATCAAAAGAAAGAAATTTTTGCAAAGAAATAAAATAGAGAGGTAAGGAATCGATTTGAAATTCTTGGGAGAGAAGATGATTTTTTTTTTTTGACTCACGATGTTCTTTAAAAGCCATATGTAAACAAGGTAAGGGGTATTCCTTGTATTGCATTGTATTTTTGTTCTTTGTATGGTTTTTATGAATCTTACATTTCTAAAAAATATATATACATTTTATCGAGTATGTTACCTTTGAGTTTGCATGCTGTGGAAAGAACACATTAAGATGAACTTTTGCTGCCTCAAAAACTATAGTTTATGTGAATCATTCTAGTAACTATATTATGCCATCTTCATGTGCTAGACCTACTTCAATAAATTTGGTTGTATCCACCTTACAACAACGGCAGCTTTTATCCCACATCGATAAATAAGGACAAAATATGTTACTTTATATAGTGACGTATGCACTATTTAACCAAGTTG
The DNA here is from genome assembly GCA_022545495.1 of Chrysanthemum lavandulifolium. Taxonomy (NCBI): domain Eukaryota; kingdom Viridiplantae; phylum Streptophyta; class Magnoliopsida; order Asterales; family Asteraceae; genus Chrysanthemum; species Chrysanthemum lavandulifolium. Next base: position 269,299,964 of record CM040238.1, read on the forward strand.
AGTTTAGTCTATCATGTTACTTGTGGTATGTATAGTCGAGATAATAAGCTTATCAAGGTTATATATATCACAAGTAATATGTACACATTGCTAACTTTTTGTATTCATTTTAGTTTTTTCATTGTAACAGATTTGTAATTTGCTAACTTTTTATATTATCTTTCTTGTTTATCAAATCAAAGAAGATTTTGCAAAGAAAGATGATAAAGAGGGAAGACATTGATCTCAAATTCTTGGGAGTGAAAATAAAAAATATTGTTTCACAATGTCAAAAGGCATATTTACGTGGGATAAGGGTTGTCGTTATCCTAGAGCCCATTAAACCTTCACCAATGACAACGACTTCCTAACCCTCGAATTCAGTCCAATATCAGTAACGTTATGCACTTATCAGTGATGAAAACTAAGCTGAGCTTGAAGAATATAATTAGATAACATATAAGTTATATACGTTTTATCGAGTATGTTACCTTTGAGGTTGCACGTTGTGAAAAAACACATTAAGATGACCTATCGCTGCCTTGGAAACTACAAGCTTGTCAAAAACCTTGGCCTCCTAAGGAAGATAAATTTTGTATAATTCTAAGTTACCATATTTTTCAGACCATTTTTTTAGACTTGTTTGTACTCGCCTTACAACATCGGTTAAAGCATATATATACACTAGCTTGTATCATTATATAGTGAGGTATGTACTAAGTCTCACACGTTGTGTTTGGTGTGTTATGGTCCTCGGAGAATAAGGTGTTTGTTGATACATTTATCGATGAATTTCTTAATCCGCCAGTAATTTGTACACTTTGTTAACTTTTTATACTCCCTCCGTCCCAAAATTTAAGTCCAATTTGACTTTTTGACTCGAACTTTGACCTTAAATATTTTCGTTTGTATTATATAACACTTGATGAAAATTATACCAAATGAAAATACATTTAAAACACAATCCATTTATATATTTTGCATCAAGTATTATATAATACAAACAAAAATATTTAAGGTCAAAGTTTGAGTCAAAAAGTCAAACTGGACTTATAATTTGGAACAGAGGTAGTATTTATTTATCTTTTTTTCTCTCTCACTTTATTAGAAGGCGTATGTATGCGCATGATAAGGTCGTGAGCTATCCCAAAGCCCATTAAACCTTCACGGTTTCACCAATGACAACAACTTTCTTCATAGCCCTCGGCATGAGTCCAGTATCAGTTACGTTAGGCACCTGTCAATCAGTGACAAAAATTAAGTTGAGCATGAAGATTATAATCAGATAACATATAAGATATATGCATATTATCGAGTATGTTAGATTGTAACCTTTGAGGTTGCTTGCTGTAAAAATAAGGGCAAATGATTGGAAAAAAGTATCATACTTTACACTATTTCCTTTTGTGGGTAGCAAACAAATTTTTTTGCTTTTGTGGGTACTCTTCTTTCAAATTCATCATTTTTAGGGTAATATGTGACATTTTTGCCCTTCGGGAAAAAAAAATTTCTATTAGCTAAGAGGGGGCAAAAATGTCCAAAAATTTCGCAAAATACCCTAAAAAGGATAAATTTGAAAGAAAATTACCCATAAAAGCAAAAAAAAAATGTGTTCGCTACACATGGCGATGACCTTTTGATACCTTGGAAACTACAAGCTTGTTAAAAACCTTGGTTTCCTGAGGAATATAAACTTTATATTCTAATGTCATACCAAATCACTTATCTATGAATAATTTACCTTTAACGGGTCAAAAGAGGTAAAATAAAAACAATATGTTACGTAGTATAAGGAAACGGGATGAAAGGCTTCTCAAGAGTCTCTTGAGTGCACCGCATTTACTCTGCATTTACTACTTATTAATACAAGAAATGGCTAGAAATGCCTTTCAGCCAACCCGGCCCGTGTTAGCATATACAAAATAAGATATCCTTTCGATTTTACCGGGGGTAACCTTTTTTCCAAAAAAATAAAGATATCCTTTTATGACCCGTTACTCAACCCGCCCATTTTGCCTTACCTTTCCAAATACCAAGATGTCGTGCGTGCACAATTCCATCTTCAACTACATCAAGACATGCTTGTCTATTCTTTCAAGGGACAGGACCATGGTTTAGCACTTTAGCTCTTTTCCATCTTCAGATAGTATCATTGTTGCGCTTATGTCACACAAGAAACCTTATCCTAAAAGTATGAGTAGTAGTGTAGCATCTATCGTTACCATTACACATGAGGAGAGACCTAGATAAACAATTTAATACATTAGTAGGTGTTCGGATATGCAGTTTGAAAGTAATACTTGAAACTTGAAAAATTAGTATCAGTTGGTCAGTTAAAGTATGCTTCCTTTTTGAACTATGGCCATATTTATGCTTATTTGTATTATGACTTCCAACACTATGCTTTTGCTTAAAAAAATATAAAATTTAAAGTAATAATCCCAGATTTTCTCTCTCGCCTGGATCCATATCCCAGCCCACCCTCATCCTCTTTTCCCATGCTTTAAACTGAAACGTTTGTTGATGTAAGTAAATGTTTCTTAAACTTTTATAATAGAATTTAAAGTCAGAGAAATTTCAAGAAAAAAAGCCTGATCACTAGCTGCAACTTTTCGATTCAAACTCCAATCATCCAACATAATATTGAACTTCGAGGACCGACTAGATAGACTAGATAGTGAATGGTGAGAAAGAATGTTAATGTGGGCAAAAACATCTTCATTGATTAAATAAGAAGCCTCTGCCAAATTGTAAGGGCGTGGAAAAATTTATTATGCCACTTTTAAAAACAGCTTATTAAGCAAAATGTATCCCAAATCAAAATTCTAAAATTAAACTAGTCATATTTGGGCCAAATCGGACTACTAAAAAGGGTTATTATACTTTAGTAACTTCTTTGTATAATAACCCTACTAAAAAAGATATGTATATTTACAACTTTGGATATGTACTTTCATATTGAAAATTGTGGTAATGTATTTTGGGAGTGTAGGAGTAACTTTGTTTTCCTAAATCATCGGAATATAAAGGAATTGGAATCTACAAATTTCTACAAGTTAATGTACATTTTCATATTAATGACATACACAAATTTTTTATATAATAGTTTTAATTACAATTTAGCTAGATTGACAAACTTGTTTTTACAATACTCATGCATAGGAGAGACAAGAAAAATATTGTGAGTTAAAATATGAGAGAAGAGAAAATATGGTACTTGATTTTATTTTTTTAATCAAAAGCATAGTTTTGGAATCACTTTTACAAACAAGCATACAACTATCCATGGTTTGAAAAAGAGGTATAGTCTTGGAATTCACACAAGAAACCTTATCCTGAAATTATGAGTAGCAGTGTAGCACCTATGGTTACCATTACACATGAGGAGAGACCTAGATAAACATTCCAGTACATTAATAGGTGTTAGGATACGCAGTTTGAAAGTAATACTTCAAACTCGAATATGTTCAAAAAAAAAAAAAAAAACTTGAAACTCGAAAAAATAGTAAAAGTTAGTCAGTCTCCAAAATCTCAATAAGCAAACTTTACACATACAAAATTGTCCAAATTTGAAAAAAGCAATAAAGCATTCTTAATTTGCTGTTTAAGTCTTCATGTATTAGACCAGATCTATTTGGCGATGTTCTTCGTGTAACTCTTGCATATACTCTCGGTTATAGTCATCCACGATAAGATGTACGTACACTCTCCAAATACATATTTATATGTTACACTTCGAATAAAACTATTTTTTAAATTTGATTTCTAGCATCTATATTCACAGAAACCAAATCATTACTTTTAGTTGGGGTTGAAACGGGCCGGGTTGGAGGTTGAGCCACCGCAAACACTTTTCAGTCTTCCAAAATGGTTTTAGGCAAATTGTATGAATGTGTATAGGAGGTTGAGCTACTGTTGTACAAATCCAAAGATGAATGTTAAATAATGAGTAGGAGTTATGCTTTTTCCCGCATCGATATATGAGATAAAAGTACATTGCTTTATATAGTGAGGTATGTTCCAATCATTAAAGTTAAGTTTGGTGTAGTATGTTATCCTTGGAATCGAAGTTCCAATTGCCTATATGCACTTGGGAGTTCCGATTCTTTGGATAATTCGTACACTTTGTTAACTTTTTATATTTCCGTCTCACTTTTTGGTAGGGGTGAGAAAAAACCGAAAAACTGAATTGAAACCGAAAAAACCGCCCCATTTGACAAACCAGTGGTGGTGGTTTTGAATTTTATAAATACTGAATGTTTGGGGCGGTTTTGGTTTCATAAGAAAAACCGAACCGAAAAAACCGCCCCGCCCCACCTCTATATATGTTTTTATCTATATAAAAGATTTGCTATTTAACTTTAAAGACTTGAAGCTTTGGATTGCTGGATAATATGCTATTATTGATATTTTTTTAAATATTTTTGCTTGAAAACTTGGAATCGTAAACTTTATATAAGTTTAAAACTTGCTTGTTTTCAAGTAAGAAAAAACCGAATAAAAACCGAAACCGAACCGATTCAATGACAAAAACCGAAAAACCAAAACCGAAAAAACCGAAACCAAACGGTTTATAGTTTTAAAAAACCGAAATATACGGTTCGGTTTTTGGCTTTACCATAAAACCGCCCCACCCCGCCTCATGCTCACCCCTACTTCTTGGTTGTAAAAGATTTGTAACATTTCCTAACTTTTTTATATTTCCATCTCACTTTTTTTTGTAAAACATTTGTAACATTTCTAACTTTTTATTTTCGCTTTTTGTTTATTTTTTCATTTTTCATTGTAAAAGATTTGTAAATTGTTAACTTTTTACGTTCTCTTTTGCTTTTATCAAAAGAAATAAGACTTTGCAAAGAAATGTGATAGAGAGATAAGGCATCGATGGATGAAGATAATTATTTAAACAAACTTATTTTTGGTCTTTTCAAAATGGCCCAAACATTACGAGCCATCATTTGGTTCCGATGTGCGCTAAAACACAAGGAGTAAAATGGAGCAATGATGGTAAAGCTGGGATTGCGTTATTCTACACAAAACAACTTTCAATTTTATCTATAGTCAAGTGTTACCTTCCATTGTGTAAGTTTTGGCAGGCACACTGTAAAACCTGGAAGATCTAAAACCTGATTAAAGACTAAAATACCCTTGAAATCGAAATTTATAAAATACGTAAAATACATTTATATCATTTAACGAATTTAAAACTTAACTTGCGAATAAATAAAACTTAACGAATATATTACGTAATCGATTTTGGTACGACGAAGATTGGACGTTTCGCAAATAACTTGGGTCGTGTTTGTTTGTTTCGATGGATCAAAGGCCGAAGCCCAATGGTGTGCGTTTGGATGGTGTTCGGTTGGGCCAAGCCGAAAACCCAAGCCCTCCAAAAGCCTAAATCAAAAATACTACTACTATATATACAACACATAATCACAAAAGTGAAACCCTAGTTTATTGTTGCCTCTCTTTTCTTTTCTTTTGCTCTTGCTCGGCCGAATACTTACACCCTTGGTGTCGAGTTTTTGCTTCAACCAAGTCAAGGTATAACATATTCTCGTATTAGTTTGATGCACCTTAAGTTATTGTATTGTAATTTGTTTAGTTTGGTCGACTTGTGTTTCCTTTTTTCTTTGTGTCGAGCCGAATAGAACCAAAACAAGGCAAACCCTAATGATTAAACCTTACAAGTATTAAAGAGCTATGTACGTAATATGTATTATTGAATCGGGTCATGGCTATGTCGAGTTAAATAAGGACCGAACCATATGTAACTATAACCGAACCATGTATAATTCGGCTAAGGTATAAAAACTTGATAACTTAGATGTGTAAAGTACGTAGATGAGTTAAGACTTGCGTAATAACCTATTAGTTGAAACCCTAGATTGAACCGAACCACATATGAGTTTTAAAAGTATATTAAACGAGTAAAGGTCATGTAAACATAAACCCTAGTTTGATATGTAAGCGAATAAGGTATGCCAAACCACAATGGTTTGTGAATCGTGTCTCATATCGTGCGTAATTATAAGTCAAGTGAACTTGTAAATGTGTGAGCGTGTAATTAATCCGAGTAATAAGTAACTTGTATGTCACATAAAATCATAAACGTATATGGTGAAACATAAAAGGAAAGATTATTTTTATGACGTGTTAGGTTAAGTAACGAGTCATTAAAAGACGTAGCATGTGAATAAATGCATATTAATGAGATATTAAAGAATGAGAAAACCCTAGAACATAAATGAGAGTCGATTAGGGTTTTGAAACTAAGTGTGTGTTAATTCGTTATTTCATGTGTGAGTTATGACGTTTAAACTATTTTCACATTTAACCCTAAACTTTAATAAATGACATAATGAACCCTAATCTACGATATTAATTATAAAACATTTAAGTCTCATTTAAATATAAAACCCTAAAGTATTAAGATCATTAAATATATTAAGTATGAACGCCAAATATTAAAAGATCATTTCGACGATTATGGAATCATAAATAACATGTACGACCGTTAATGTGTATAGGTTCTGTGAAGAAGGAGTAATCCTTTGCTTTCCTTGTTTACGCTTTTCGATCATTTGCTTTGGAATAAGGTGCGGATATTCGACCTTTTCGATAAAGGTTTCTTATAACGTTTTCTTTTCGTTAGCTTTTGTATTAGCATTTCCTAAGCCTTTGCTATGAACCCTAATGTGTCTATTTGGTTGTTGCTTATCCGAACTTTGATTTTGAATCATAAAACATTTGATTTTGAACTATATGATATGAAACCTTTGATTTTGGAAACATGATTAAACATTTGATAAAATATGATCTATGTCGGTTATGACATTCTAATTTGACCTAAGATAGTTTGACACCGAGCCAATTATTAACTAGTCATGGGGTTCCATGTCCGTGTCGATAATGCACTTGACATGACTCTAGGGCGATGAGTGAAGTTACGCCACGTCCTTATCGATTATTTGTTATGAGCTCATGTTATATTATATTATCAATGTATGTTTGTGGGCGTATGGGTGCATCCTAGATCATTATATGTTATATATTATATGTTATATGCTATATGTTATCGATGATTGATCTTTGCGTGCATGCACGTCCTTCATAACTCTGGTAGGTCTCCCCTACAAATGTTGCCTTATGTGAATATGAATATGAATATGTTTATGATATGGCATATGTGTTTGGGCTCGAGGTAGTTAGCTATAAAACTTATTCTTTTATCCTGATTTATCTTTTGAAATGATTATGATTTCACTATCTTTCTTTCACTTTATTTCGTATTCGTTCTTGTTTCGTATTCGTTTTGCTTGTATATCATTCCTTTGGGCTTTTGAAGCTCGGCCGCATTTCTTTTCTTCATGGCGGTATCTAAGCATTGGGTGAGTATTGCTTTGGGATGAGTGATGTGTGGACTTACCTTAGAGATTTTAGCTTTGATCTTATGATGCCATTTAAGACTTTATATCTTAGACATTTCATTTAGAGTTTATTTTCCGCTGGGACCTATGTATTGAAGTCATTTGACTTGGATTATTTCAATATTTATGTTGAGATTTCTTTTGCATATTTATGTTTGCTTTGATATGACACCATTACTTGTGATTCCTTTACCCTTGTTGGGTCGGGGCTTTACAATTTATGGCATCGAGCCGGGTTTCGACTTGTAGTCGGGACACGTGACATATGAAGCCCAAACCGTTAACAAATCCTTATCGATTTCTCGCCTATGAAAACCACGTGATCATTGATCATAATCGTTAAGTGTCCTCTTCGTTTTGATGATCGTATTAAACTGCAAATCTGTATCCTCTCGATATGGTCGACTTTGATATCATTCTAGGCATGGATTGGTTGGCTTATCATAGAGCTTCAATTGATTGCTATGCTAGAGCGGTGATCTTTGGAGCGTAAAACATCCCGATTCGTTTATCATGGTTCTCGACCTCTTAAATCATTAAGCTCATTTCCGCTATGAAGCGCGGACCATGTTTGCTCATGGGTGCCAAGGTTTTCTAGCATCGTGGGACACATCTTTAGAGAGTCCTAACATTGAAAATCTTCGGTTGTTTGCGAATTCACCGGCGTTTTCGATGAACTCCTGGTCTTCCCCAGCTAGAAGTTGAGTTTAGCATTGAGTTAATTCTGGTCTTGAACCAATTTGAAGGCTCCGTGTCGCATGGCACATGTAGAGCGAAGGAGTTGAAGGAGCATTGCAAGAGATGATAGAGAATGGATTTATTCGCCCGGTGTTTCTCCATGGGGTGCACCTATCTTGTTTGTGAAGAAGAAGGATGGAAGCATGCGCCTATGTATCGACTACCGTGAACTCAATCGTATTACCATTCGTAACGTTATCCTCGCGCGTATTGATGATTTGTTTGATCAGCGCAAGGAGCTAAGTTCTTTTTGAAGATTGACTTGAGGTGCGGTTATCATCGATTCACGTGTGAAGGAGCAAGATGTTCCTAAGACCGCGTTTCGTGCGGATATGGTCATTCGAATTCCTCGTTATGCCTTTTGGTTTGACCAATGCTTTCTTGTGTTTATGGACACGATGAATCGTGTTTTCCATGAGTTCCTCGACAAGTTCGTTATTGTTTTCATCGGCGACATTTTAGTTTACTCCAAGTCGAAGAAGAGCATGAAGAACATCTCCGGATAGTTTTGGAGATTTTGAGGAAGAAGAAGTTGTCGCCAAATTTTTGAAGTGCGAATTTTGGTTAAGACAAGTCGCGTTCCTTGGTCATATTGTATCGGTGATGGTATCACCATGGATCCGTCTAAAGTTGAGGCTATCACTAAATGGCCAAGACCTACGACGATGGTGAGGTCGGGAGTTTTCTTGGACTTCTTTGGTTACTACAGACGTTTTGTTGAAGGTTTCTCTCGCTTAGCTCTACCCCTAACCCAAGCGATGAGGAAAGATGAAAAGTTTGTATGGACGAATGAGCGAGAGAAGAGTTTTGAAGAGTTGAAGCGAAGATTGGTGTCGGCTCCTATTTTGACTCTTCCATACGGTTACGGAGGATTTCAAATTCTGATGATGCATCTAAGAAAGGATTGGGTGTGTTTTGATGCAACATGGAAAGGTAATAGCTTATGCTTGAGGCTAAAACCTTATGAGGAGAATTACCCAACTCATGACCTTGAGTTAGGCTGCGGTGGTGTTCGCATTGAAGATTTAGAGACATTACTTGTATGGAGGCGTGTGATATATTCACTTATCATAAGAGTCTCAAGTATATTTTCACTAAGAAGGAACTTAACATGAGACAAAGAAGATGGTTAGAACTTCTTAAGGATTACGACACCAACATTCGGTACCATCCGGTAAGGCTAACGTAGTTCTTGGCCTTAGTGGAAATCGGGCATTCTTGCAGTATCAAGATTGAGCCTAGGATTTTGCGTGGCTTAGAAAGTTTGGATGTTGAGTGGTGCGTCTGAGGTTTTGATGGATCTTGGGCAAGTATGAAGGTGGAGTCGAACCTTATCTGAAAATTAAAAAGCTCAAAAGATGATGTGTTTGTGGGCCATGGCGCAAAATGTGGAAGAAGGTAGCGGATGGAGTTTAAGGTTGATAATAGCGGTATTGTATGGTATGGAGATAGGCTTTGTGTTCCCAATGATCGGTGCCGTGAGAAAGTTATGGTGAAGCTCATAGTTCTCCTTTCACTATCCATCTGGTTCTACCAAGATGTATAGGGATTTGAAGCGATAATTTTGGTGGAATGGTATGAAGCAAGATGTGGCGGCGTTTGTGTCGAAGTGTATGATTTGTCGGCGAGTTAAGATTGAACATCAAAGGGCTAGTGGTTATTCTGACCATTGGATATTCCAACATGGAAGTGGGATAAGATATCTATGGATTTTGTGGTGGACTACCTCTTTACTCGGAAGAAGCATGATGCGATTTGGGTAGTTGTTGATCGACTAACCAAATCGCTCATTCTTGCCAATCGAAAGGATTATGGTATTGGTAAATTGGCGGAGATTTTTGACAAGAGATCGTTAGACTTCATGGTACTCGGCATCTATTGTGTCCGCTGAGATCCGCGTTTTACTTCTCGTTTACGGAAAGGTTTGCAAAAGCTTGGGGTACTCGACTTAATTTTAGTACGGCATTTCATCCTCAAGCGGATGGTCGGTCGAGAGGACTATTCGGACCTTAGAGGATATGCTAAGGGCTTGTGCTTTAGAATGGGTGGCGGTTGGGATGAATATTTATGTTTAGTAGAGTTTGCATACAACAACAGTTGGCATGCTAGCATTAAGCGACACCGTTTGAACTTCTTTATGGAAGGAAATGTAGAGCACCTATTTGTTGGGATGAAGTAGGTGGCGCTTGATTGAAGGTCCGAAATGATCGAGATCACTAATGAGAAAGTAGGCATTGCTTGAGAAAAGTTGAAGGAAGCTAGGTCTCGTCGGAAGAGTTATCTTGACAAGCATTGTCGTGATTTAGAGTTTCGGGTTGGAGATCGTGTATTTTGAAAGTTTCGCCGTTTAGAGGCGTGAAGCGTTTGGAATCAAGGGCAAGCTCGGTCCTCGATTTATTAGACCTTTTGAAATTCTAGAGCGTATAGGAGAAGTTTCGTGTCGATTAGCACTTCCGCCTCGGTTATCGCATGTTCATGGCGTTTTCCATGTATCACTCTAAGGGGATACAACTATCATCCGTTACGTTGCTTCTTATCCGTTTGATCAAATTCAATCCGAGATGTCTTTATCGAAGAACCGGAAGCTATTCTAGAAAGACAAGAAGAGTTATGAAATAAAGTCATTCCGTTCGTTAAGATTCTTTGGAAGAATCATCCGGAGCGTGAGGCTACTTGGGAAACCGAGGAGTCGATGCGAGCTAGTTATCCTCATTTCTTTGAATAGTTTGGTATGTTCTCATTTCGTTTCGTTTTCGTTTCGTTTCATTTCATTTCAATTTTCAGGACGAAAATTTTTCTTTAGAGGAAGAATTGTAAAACACGGAAAATCTAAAAACGATTAAAGACTAAAATACCCTTGAAATCGAAATTTATAAAATCGTAAAATACATTTATATCATTTAGCAATTTAAAACTTAACTTGCGAATAAATAAAACTTAACGAATATATTACGTAATCGATTTTGGTACGACGAAGATTGGACGTTTCGCAAATAACTTGGGTCGTGTTTGTTTGTTTCGATGGATCAAAGGCCGAAGCCCAATGGTGTGCGTTTGGATGGTGTTCGGTTGGGCCAAGCCGAAAACCCAAGCCCTCAAAAGCCTAAATTAAAAATACTACTACTATATATACAACACATAATCACAAAAGTGAAACCCTAGTTTATTGTTGCCTCTCTTTTCTTTTCTTTTGCTCTTGCTCGGCCGAATACTTACACCCTTGGTGTCGAGTTTTTGCTTCAACCAAGTCAAGGTATAACATATTCTCGTATTCGTTTGATGCACCTTAAGTTATTGTATTGTAATTTGTTTAGTTTGGTCGACTTGTGTTTCCTTTTTTCTTTGTGTCGAGCCGAATAGAACCAAAACAAGGCAAACCTAATGATTAAACCTTACAAGTATTAAAGAGCTATGTACCTAATATGTATTATTGAATCGGGTCATGGCTATGTCGAGTTAAATAAGGACCGAACCATATGTAACTATAACCGAACCATGTATAATTCGGCTAAGGTATAAAAACTTGATAACTTAGATGTGTAAAGTACGTAGATGAGTTAAGACTTGCGTAATAACCTATTAGTTGAAACCCTAGATTGAACCGAACCACATATGAGTTTTAAAAGTATATTAAACGAGTAAAGGTCATGTAAACATAAACCCTAGTTTGATATGTAAACTGAATAAGGTATGCCAAACCCTAATGGTTTGTGAATCGTGTCTCATATGCGTGCGTAATTATAAGTCAAGTGAACTTGTAAATGTGTGAACGTGTAATTAATCCGAGTAATAAGTAACTTGTATGTCACATAAAATCATAAACGTATATGGTGAAACATAAAAGGAAAGATTATTTTTATGACGTGTTAGGTTAATTAACGAGTCATTAAAAGACGTAGCATGTGAATAAATGCATATTAATGAGATATTAAAGAATGAAAACCCTAGAACATAAATGAGAGTCGATTAGGGTTTTGAAACTAAGTGTGTTAATTCGTTATTTCATGTGTGAGTTATGGCGTTTAAACTATTTTCACATTTAACCTAAACTTTAATAAATGACATAATGAACCCTAATCTACGATATTAATTATAAAACATTTAAGTCTCATTTAAATATAAAACCCTAAAGTATTAAGATCATTAAATATATTAAGTATGAGCACCAAATATTAAAAGATCATTTAACGATTATGGAATCATAAATAACATATCGACCGTTAATGTGTATAGGTTACGTGAAGAAGGAGTAATCCTTTGCTTTCCTTGTTTACGCTTTTCGATCATTTGCTTTGGAATAAGGTGCAGATATTACGACCTTTTCGATAAAGGTTTCTTATAACGTTTTCTTTTAGTTAGCTTTTGTATTAGGATTTCCTAAGCCTTTGCTATGAACCCTAATGTGTCTATTTGAGTGTTGCTTATCGAACTTTGATTTTTGAATCATAAAACATTTGATTTTGAACTATATGATATGAAACCTTTGATTTTGGAAACATGATTAAACATTTGATAAAATATGATCTATATCGGTTATGACATTCTAATTTGACCTAAGATAGTTTGACACCGAGCCAATTATTAACTAGTCATGGGGTTCCATGTCCGTGTCGATAATGCACTTCGACATGACTCTAGAAGCGATGAGAGTGAAGTTACGCCACGTCCCTTATCGATTATTTGTTATGAGCTCATGTTATATTATATTATCAATGTATGTTTGTGGGCGTATGGGTGCATCCTAGATCATTATATGTTATATATTATATGTTATATGCTATATGTTGTCGATGATTGATCTTTGCGTGCATGCGTCCTTCATAACTCTGGTAGGTCTCCCACAAATGTTGCCTTATGTGAATATGAATATGAATATGTTTATGATATGGCATATGTGTTTGGGCTCGAGTTAGTTAGCTATAAAACTTATTCTTTTATCTGATTTATCTTTTGAAATGATTATGATTTCACTATCTTTCTTTCACTTTATTTCGTATTCGTTCTTGTTTCGTATTCGTTTTGATTGTATATCATTCCTTTGGGCTTTTGAAGCTCGACCGCATTTCTTTTCTTCATGGCGGTATCTAAGCATTGAGTGGGTATTGCTTTGGGATGAGTCCTGTGCGGACTTACCTTAGAGATTTTAGCTTTGATCTTATGATGCCATTTAAGACTTTATATCTTAGACATTTCATTTAGAGTTTATTTTTCCGCTGGGACCTATGTATTGAAGTCATTTGACTTGGATTATTTCAATATTTATGTTGAGATTTCTTTTGGATATTTATGTTTGCTTTGATATGACACCATTACTTGTGATTCCTTTACCCTTGTCGGGTCGGGGCGTTACACACACATTTTGAGACTCAAATATATAACATGGGGTACGCTTTGGAGCCCCTAAAGATATGAGGTTATGTACAACAATACACCATCGTAGACGATTGTGCCACAAACGGAGAAATAGCTTGAACTATCAAATTATATGTTGTTATTGAAAACAAATGAAATTTATTACATATAACTATTAAATATATATGACATTAATTTGTATGAATCATTATATGGACTATATTATGGTATCTTCATGTGCTAGGCAATTTTTAGGAGTTTTGGTTATAAAATTGTAACTTTTATCTCACATCGATAATTGGAAGAATATATGTTTCTTTATATAGTGAGACATTCACTAATTATTTAATTTAAGTTTGATATAGAATGTTCTTCGTGGAATATAATTTGTTACATACAAAAGTCAATAATAAGATACAAGTGTCTGGCATGTTTGTAACTCTCTTTAAAAATTTCGGGTCATTATAACCCTAACATAATCTAAACCCAAACATAACCCATTTATTAATCATTTATTAATCGTGTCAAGAAACTCAACTCTAACCCAGACTTGTATAACATGTGCAACCCGTTTAACTCAGTGAATAATGTTTTTAATTATTAATGGTATCAACCCAAACATATAACCCATTTATTAATCGTGTCAAGAAGCTCCACCCTAACCCAGATTTGTATAACATGCGCAACCCGTTTATGACCCGCTTAACTCAGTGAATAATGTTGGCGGTTTGTCGATTAACAATTTTAAATAACATACCAATAATTGTGCGACCATTTCAATGAAACTTGCGTTATAATCGTAATTCACTCATATTAAGTACGTAACAAAATACATTTAATCCAAATGTAACATAAAATATAAGTAATATATTTTATTTTTAAAGCCTTATATACTTAAACGGGTTCACGTGTGGACATGTTTAATACTTACTCAACCCAAACACGACCCGTTTATTAAGCGGGTTATCTGAGATTGACTGTTTTTACCGAACTGTTTAACTTCGTGTTGGATTCGTGTCGTTCATCGTATTGTGTCGAGAATTGCCACTCCTAATCCACTGTGCCATACATACTCCTCTGTTTATAAATCTTTTCACCTCTTCTTTCCTATGTTATTTTGCAGTATAGGAAGGCTGTACTCCAGCGAGTGTTTAGTGGCAAGTGTTATGGGTCTTGCTTGGCGTCGCGGGGAATGACTGTTGTAGAAAGCTGTGAGGGTCGAGGTTCAATTGTTGTGGGTCGTGGTTCAATATGCGGTTGATAAGGTTTTGGTTTCAAGTGTTATGCCATTCATATGTGGGTAAGGCCGTTTCAACAAGTGTTGTGGGTCGAGGTTCGAGTGTTGCGGGGTCATGGTTTTAAAGTTGTGGGTCGAGCTAGCACACATCGGTTTGTAGTTCGTTTTGGGCTATGTATGGAGTTGTGGTCTTGTTGATGTTGTTCAGGTCAGGTAGCCTCGTGTTACGTCATATGCGTCAGTTTGATTTGTGGTTCGATGCGGTTCGGATTGGTTTGTTGTTCATGCGGGTCTTGTGGTTTCATATTTGGTTGTGGATTGTACCGATGTACTCAGATGGGGTCGTATTTGTTGGTTAATTGTTGAGATCTTTTTTTTTGTCGTCTCCGTAAGGGTCGGTTCGTTGAAGGTCATGGGTAGTTTTGGCATGTGATGCTCTTGCAATGATATGTGTTCCCTAAATTAAGTGCTTCTACGTATTAAAGCGCCACCACATGATTTGTTTGTGTGGCCGGAACAGTTTGATTTGAGCTTTCGACGGGTTTTAGTGTCAAGGTCGTGGTAGGTTTTCCACCCGTTTCAATACTTTATATTGGGTGATGCCCTTATGTGCTTAGGTGGTATGCTAGGTACAATTAGCAAAGGTTCCTCCTTTAACTGTTTTGATCTTCATGTAGATGTAAGGATTGTTTGGATAAAAGAAGTTGTTTAGGGTCGTGGTAGTTGTTTAGTGTCGTGGAAGTGTTTGGAGTCATAATAGTTTCTTAGGGTTAAGAGCTTATTAGAAGGAGTCAAAACTAGCTCGACAGCTAGGTGCTTTCTGGAACTCGGCTAGGTGCTTGTCGGCTAGAGGAACTGCGAAAGGTGTTATGCTTTCGTGGGTCTATCGGGTTAGTGTTAAGTAGGTGATTTAGCCCTCTATCGAGAGGGAAGAGGGAATGTTGTTATTGTTACATATAACTATTAAACATGTATGACATTAATTTATATGAATCATTTTATGACATCTTCATGTGCTAGACCATCTTTAATAAATTTAGTTGTATTCGCCTTACAACAACGATTAATGCGTATAATATCTTGTATCACTTTTTTATGAAAGAAGAAGAGCTAGCTTTTATCCCACATCGATAAATGCGAAAGAATATGTTACTTTATATAGTGAGGTATGTACTAAGTATTCAAGTTGAGTTTGGTGTATTATGTTCTTCGTGGAATTTTATGTTGACATGATACTTGTATCATGTGCAAAGAAAACCCGCGACAAATTTGTACACTTTGTTAACTTTTTATATTCACTTTTGTTTTTCCGTCACTTACCAAGAAACTTAGCCAAACACCCCTAATAAGCTTTTCCAAACACCCTAAGTTTGAAGTTCAAAATCAAGATTTGTTTTCATGTATACGTTACGAATCACAAACTGATTTGTCGTCTTCTTTCGTGTGTCTATTTGCAGATAAGAGAGTCATGAATGCTCCAGATCGTATGAGCGATTGGTGTATTATGTTCTTCGTGGAATTTTATGTTGACATGATACTTGTATCATGTGCAAAGAAAACCCGCGACAAATTTGTACACTTTGTTAACTTTTTATATTCACTTTTGTTTTTCCGTCACTTACCAAGAAACTTAGCCAAACACCCCTAATAAGCTTTTCCAAACACCCTAAGTTTGAAGTTCAAAATCAAGATTTGTTTTCATGTATACGTTCTGAATCACAAACCGATTTATGCGTCTTCTTTCGTGTGTCTATTTGCGAGATAAGAGAGTCATGAATGCTCCAGATCGTATGAGCGATTTGTGGTTCGAGGCACCGAAGTAAAACCTCTCACTTCCATTTGCCCTTCATTTTCATGTTTATCGTTTACTAACATTTTTTAAAAATGTTTATTACAGTAACACCGAAAGGGATACAAAGATCATAAATGCAGCCTCATTGAGAGAAGACCATACCATAGGGAACATTATTCGCATGTATGCCTTCTTTAACTTCAACATAATTTTTCGAACAAATTTAATTGGGTGAACCTGTATTATACAAACAGGCAGTTGCACAGGGATCCACAACTAATTTGTAAACTTTTTAACTTTTTATATTCATTTTTGTTTTTCCGTCTCTCACTTTTCGTTGTAAAACAATTGTAACATTGCTAACTTTTTAAATTCATTTTTGTTTTTTCATCCCTCGCTTTTCGCTTTTCGTTGTAAAAGATTTGTAACATTTGCTAAAGTTTATATTCTCTTTCGCTTTTATCAAAAGGAAGAAGATTTGGTAAACAAAGGTGATAAAGAGGGAAGACATTGATTTGAAATTCTTCGGAGTGAAATTAAAAAAATTGTTTGATTCACAATGTCAAAATGCATATTTACGCTAGATAAGGCTGTTAGTCTATTAATATTAGATTAGTATTAGTATTGGCCCATTGTATATTCGACCCATTATGTAGCTTATATAATCTTGATGTACCTCTCATTATTATTCATTCAATATACACAAACTTACATGGTCTCCTAACCGATCCACTCTCTGCTTCCGCAATTTTTTTAGTCGCTTAATATTATTGTTTCTCGACCTACTGTGTTGTCGAGTGGTGTTTTGTTTGTTTGTCGACAAGTGTGTTGTCGACTTTGATTGTTTGTTACCCGTTGTCTTGTTCGATTCCCTAAATCCTTTACTGTTCGATTTACAAAACTTGTAAACATTAACAATAAACGTTTATTACTTTACACTAAAAGTTTGACCATCAACCCTTACTGTTGGTCAATTCTTATTGGACCAAAAGTTACTCACCATACGATTATTAAACGTTTATTCTTTTCGTAAGACACCCGTTCTTAAATCGATCACTTTTAATCCTTGACATATTTATTGTCGACCCATTATTTTCGACATATTTATTGTCGACCCACTGATTATTAAACCTCACAGATTGCTAAACCTCAACAATTACTACTATGACTACGGATACCACTCCTCCCCCACCCGTCCTCACATTATCGGATAAGCTTATGACGATTAATCACTTGACTACTTTTGTTCCAATTAAGCTTGATGTTGATGAGATGAATTACTCATCATGGGTATATTATTTTTTTCACCATTGTCATGGATATGGCATCTTGGATCATCTCGTTGATCCTGAAGCTTCTTCATCCACTACACCTCCTATGGATTCAACCCCTAAGAATGCGGAATGGCTCAAGATCGGCTTCATCATTCGGTCTTGGATCTTTTCCACACTTTCCTCGAATCTTCAAAAAAGGCTAGTTGTACTTAATCCTAAATCTGCTAAAGAGGCGTGGGTGTGTCTTGAGGGGATATTTTAGGACAATAAACGCCCTCGCGCTATGGCTTTGAAGGCGGAGTTACGTAATCTAAAGCTTGGGGACTTAACAATTGATGCTTACTGTCAGAAAATTGAATCAATTGCTTTTGGTTTTGAATGTTCTTGGATCTCCTCTTAGTAATGATGACATTGTTACGTTTGCACTTGAAGGCTTACCCTCCACGTATGATGTGATTTCAATAGTTATTGCTAGTCGGGAACCCTTTACCGATCTCAAGACGGTTCGTTCTTTGTTGACCGCGCAAGAGATTCGCATGAAGTCTAAGGTTCAAGATCCGCTTGTGGATGCTACATCCGCTTCTCCTATGGTTTTATTGGAAAATAATACTCCTCGGCGTCCGTCTAATCCATTGGAAAAAGTAAAAAAACCTTGTTTTTTGTTTGCTAAAGGTCATTGTCGTTTTGGTGAGGCGTGTCAGTATCTTCACAATGGCATACATGGTAAGTCTACAATACTTCCTCGTGGTTCGATTACGTGGATATGGATACTTTGCAACAATTATTGGCTAAATTGGGATTTACCACTTCTCACAACAAACCTCTACCTCTACACGGTTGCATATCATGCCACGGCCCAATTCCCACCTATTTATAACTCACCGCCCAATTACACCCTTACTACTCCTACCCATTATGGTCCCAAGGTTCCCAAGCCTTCCTACCGTCTAACTGTCACCCGCTCAAGGACTACCATGGGGTTCAACATCTCCACAACACGGTTCGGTCTGAGGTTCATCTCTATAGGGGTTACCGTACCACGAGGTTCAATGCCTGCCGATTTCCAATGATTCATTTCGCCAAGGGGTCGGTTTGGGAGTTCAACAGGTCCGGTTCACTACGCCGGTCTAGTCTGACTGAGGGTTCAATTTTGCGTGAGTTCTTCGCGAGTTCTTCCATGAGGGTTCCTTGAGGACTTTGGTAGTTCTCCACAACCGGCGTTTGGTTTAGTTTTTAACCCGGGTCAACTACTAGCGTCGGGTCAACAGGGTTCGGGTCAAGCAACTCTCTTGCTGTATGCTTTTGCTGCTAACACTCTTCAGGATCCATCTGCTGGAAATTGGAATATGGATACATGTGCGAGCTCTCATCTTAATGATTCTCTGCATTGTCTTAGTGATATTCTTAATGAGTGCATTTATCCGTCTGTCGCAGTTGGTGATGGGCGTTTCATTCCCGTTACCAACTCCGGTCATAGTATCTTGTCTACACCTTTTCGTCCTCTTCGTTTAAATAATGTTTTAATTACCCTCATATCGTAAAAATCTTATTTAATGCGTCGGTTTGTTTGTGATAATTATTGCCTTTGTTGAATTTGATCCTTTTGGTTTTTACGTGAAGGACTTTATAACTCGCGGGTACTCCTCCGTTGTGATAGCACGGGTGATCTTTACCCTGTTACGAAGCCTTCTCCAATTCCTCAAGCCTATCTTACCAGTCATTATACGTGGCATCAACGACTTGGACATCCAGGAAGTGAAGTGTTGCGTCGTCTTGTGTCTAGTGATTCTATTTCTTGTAATAAAGAAAAGATTCCCGTTCTTTGCCATGCTTGTCAGCTTGGTAAACACGTGAAGCTTCCATTTGTTAGTTCGTCTAAATCTGTTACTTCTTGTTTTGACATTGTTCACTCGGATTTGTGGACATCCCCAGTTCCAAGTCTTTCTGGTTTTAAGTATTATGTTTTGTTTCTTGATCATTACTCTCAGTATGTTTGGGTTTATCCATTAATGAATAAATCTGATGTTTTGTCTAAATTTCAGTTGTTTCGTAGTTATGTTCGTACTCAGTTTAAGTGTGAAATTAAGTCGTTTCAGTGTGATCATGGTGGTGAGTTTGATAATACCGCCTTTCATAAAGTATTCTCAACCAATGGTATCCAATTTAGATTTTCATGCCCTCGCACCTCTCAACAAAATGGAAAATCTAAACGCCTGATTCGTACCACCAATAACCTTATTCGTACTTTATTATTCCAAGCACATTTACCACCCAACTATTGGACTGAGGCTCTTAATATGGCTGTTTATTTATTGAATATCCTACCTTCCCGTGCCATTAACAATGACATACCCTTTACCCGCCTTTTTGGTGCTACACACGATTATAGTGTACCGTTTTTGGATGCCTTTGTTACCCACATATTGATACCAACCATAAATTAGGACCTCGCACTACACCCTATTTTTGGGACAGCGCCAATCATTTTGGCTATCGTTGTCTTGATCTAAATACAAACAAAATTATTATCTCTCGTCATGTTACATTTGATGAAAGCGGTTTTCCGTTTCAAACTCATTTTGTCCAAACCCACTCCATCCTATGATTTTTTGGAAGATTCTTCCAATCTCATTTCCACAATTATCAACACCACCCCAATTGGTCATACTTTAAACCTGATTACTATACCACCAGTTGACATACCTACACCTCACGAACCAGTAAACATACCTACCTCCCCTGCCCTACCTACACCAACGCATATATGGTTGGTTACAGGACTCCTGTTGACGCTGAGTCTAAGTTGGGTGATGATGGTGATCCGGTTTCTGATCCTCGTTATATCGAAGTCTTGCGAGGTTCTCTTGATATCTCACTTTGACTAGACCCGATACTCGGTTATCTTTGTGCGATAGACTTTTGAATATATGCATGATCTCGCGAGCCTCATTTCACTGCTCTCAAGCGGATATTACGGTATGTTCAGGGGACTTTGGCTTATGGTTTACAGTTATATTCTTCTACTATTGAGTCCTTGGTTGCTTATTCGGATGTTGATTGGGCTGGTTGCCCTACCACTCGCTGTTGGTTTGTGGGAGTTCTAAATCACGACAAAACAACTAAACGTGTATGAGCCGATGGGGGCCCACGCGATAAACACGAGTATACGTGTTGAACATAACAAATACTTGAATAAACGTTACCCGATATGCATTATTATGACCCGATCACATGTTATGACCCGTGGGCTGTTTTTAGCTCATTAAACGGGTCGTTTGGGTAAAGACTTGGGCTTGTGTGATCCAAACCGATTGGGTGGGTAAGGGCATGGGTTTTTAGCTTGTCGACCAAGCTAGGTTTCCTACTTGGGTTCAACTTACAAGGCTATATAAACACATCCCTGGATCCTCATAATGTCACGCATAATCTCAGCTTCTTAACCCTAAATCGATCACCAAATCCCTGCTTTATTCTTCTTGGTCGATTGGTAAAACAATTCAACAAGGAGGTGTTTGTTTTGGTTTCTAAACTTGCAATTATAAACAAGTGTTTAGATAGTTCGATTGGTACACCTTCTTGTTTCTGGTCGACACATAGCGGCAGAATCAAAGGATAGCTTGCTCCTGCTGCGTGGTATTTTATCTCGGACAGAAGGAGGTTGGTTACCGGATCTTTATATCCGATACGGGTGAAGTTACAAAAGCTGTTTACTGGTTTCTTTTGTTCTCGGGAGGAAGACAAGCAAGTTCTTGGACTTTTCTGATTTGTATTATTCAAGTGGTCAAGTGTTTGACTTGGTTTATATATTACGTTCTCGACTAGCGTTAATCGAACGTATACGTGAATCGGGTTTGTGTGTGATACTCTTCGAGGTATCTACTTTAGATACTTAAAGGTTTCGTAGGGATTCTTGTTCCGTTACTAGAGTTCAATTGCCAAGCAAGGTTAGCCTTCTTTATTCCATTTTAATTATTTAATATTTTATTAAATTATGTGTTTATTAATTACGTGTTAACATAATTGTATTAACTTGATCCATTATCCGATGCGTACTCATAGATGTTATTGGTTAGCTAGATCTAAAATCCTAACAGTGGCATCACGAGTCAACTCGTTTTTGCGATTATGGGTTACACGTTTCTGATATAAATAAACATGTTTTAAAAGGGCTGCATGAAACCTAGTTTAGTCATTGTGTTTTATTTTAATTTTGACAATTACATGCAATACTTGTCAATTTTTAATAAATAATAACTAGTCACACACAAATTAATACTATATTGATAATTAGAATTAATTTGTTAATTGGAATTTAATTTACATGTCAATTATAATTACCTTGTTAATTAAAATTAATTGATAATTAAAGATTACATGTTAAATTAATAATTATTTGCTAATTAGAATTAAAAGTTAATTTGTATTTAATTTAATTTTTAATTAGAATTATTGAGATAATTAGAATTACATATTGATTTAAATACATATATTGCGTAATTACTTGTTAATTGTGATTGCCATGCTTTATGTGTTTTTCCGGCCACAAGACCTACTCAATTGCTTTTCTATGTGATATATGGGGTGATCTAGGTCTTGCATCCTAGTGGCGGTCTTGTGGTTCTCGATTTGGGAAGACTACATGAGAGGACTCGGAACAATATGTGGTTATTTATATTGATGTTTATGCTTGTATGTTTTTGATTCCTATATGTACATTATTACTTGTTTTGACACCTAATTGTAAGCAACATGGAATAATACATATCGTAACCATAACATTAATTTTGGTCTTTATTTACACGCCAAAATATCATGCTCATTGTGACATGCTATTTGATTCGTGGAAAATTGTTTTTGTAAAATAAAGTGACCTAATATATAAAACACGTTTTGAAGAATTTAAAACTAGGCGCTATGGACACTTGGGATGTACTGCTCGAACAAACTAGAAAGGGGTTTAAAAAGTGAGCACGGTCTCACTTTGAAAGGATGTCTAAGGTTATGCTTTGCGCTTACGGTCCTCTGCCTCCCAATGCGTTCGATTGGAGCTACCGTGAACCATGATGATCACTACTGATGTCATTAACAAAAGTTTTAAAATTAGTGTTACAAAGTTGTTTTGCATGCTTCTTTGTACACGACTTTTACCACTTTTGTGTGCATACCTATTTGTTAATATTAAGTCTATGCCACCTGACTATGGATCGTGCACTTGGATTGACTTCTGCGGTCGGACCTAAGGGCCTTTCCAACCCATGGTAATTATTTCTCCTTGGTTAGACCTCTAGTTATTTTACACATTCATACTTGGTCGACTTATATCGAGTTAACACAGTGGGACCTCGGACCCGAAGCATACGATGAGAACTAAACATGCTTTTGACATTATTACTTGATACTAATGCCTTAAAGGTCCCATAAATCTAAGAGTTGCATTATGCAATTAACGCTCGTCGCTTACCTCTTGTCCCATTTTTTATACATTGGTCAGACCTATGGTAATTAATGGGGTTGCAAGTTGGATCTTAGTCTTATTAGTAATTAATTGGGTAGTTAATTCTTTAAGAATGTAGTTATCGAAAATACTAATTATTTGAACTTTTCAATTGTAGATGACTACTTCAATCGGAAATAGTTCGGTACTCGGGAGTTTCTTTGAGAAACAAAACTCATTGGACCTAATTTCATTGATTGGTATCGCCGACCGCATCATACTATCGGTGAAGATAAGGAAGCTTATCTAGAGCATCCATTACTGCGACACATGTTGCTACTCCAGCCACTTTGTCCTACACGAGGCTCTTGCACTCACGCTTGGGTCAAAGGTTCAAAGGACATAGCTGCCTTCATGCTCATGACCATGGAGTTAGAGATCCAGCGAAATCTAACTCATCTTGGTGCTTATGACATGCTTCAGGAGTTGAAGTCTATGTTCTCCCAACAAGCAGAACAAGAGCATCTACAAACTGCACGTGAATTCCAAGCTTGCAAGCAGGAAGAGGGTCAATCGGTTAGCCCATATGTTCTCAAGATGAATAGCTACATTGACAGTTTAGAACGTCTTGGTCACCCAGTTACTCTCTACTATGGAATTAGTTTGATCCTAATCGGTCTTTCTAAAGAGTACATCTCGTTTGTGCAGAACTTCAATATGCACAGCATAGGGAAGACTATTAATGAGCGCATGCTATGCTTAAGCAAAATGAGCGAGATGTTGCCAAAGAAAGATCTTTTGCACTCCATTATGTGCATGGTGGTAAGGTCGAGAAAAACCAAAAGAAAATAAATCGTTCATGGGCGCTAAGGAGAAACAAGGGAATGAGAAGTACAAGCTTGCTTATGATCCTAGACATAAACTACCTCATACTTCCAAACCCAAGATTCCTCCACCACCCAAGAAGGATAATCCACAAAGGACATTACTGTCACCGGTGTGGTGAGGCAGGACATTGGAGAAAAATTGTCCCGAGATCTCGCCGAGTTAATGAAAAGAAGAAACAATCTTTTGCGACTAGTTCTTGGTATTTTCACTATAGAACTCTACTCTTTCCTAAATCATCATTAGTATATGACCTTTGGTGTAGTACTCACATCCGTAATAATACTCAAAGTCTAAGGCGTGGGAAGTGAAGCCGGGGCTTTAAGTGCATCGTGGGCAATGGTCAGCAGGCGAAGTTGAAGCTATTGAAACTATCATTTATCACTCCCGGTGGATTAGTTATTGTTTTAAAAGATTGTCATTATGCTCCTCTATTACTAGGGGAATTATTTCAGTTTCGTTTGTATAGCGATGGTTTTATTAACTATTTTGAATCGAATAATTATATTTGGTTTCTAAGAATAACGTTGTTTATTTCTTGCTATTCCTTGTGATGGTGTTTTGAAATTGAAATGTCTTGTTCGAATACAAATGAAAGTTCTATATTTGTTGTAAGCAATAAAAGAGCCAAGACTAACTTGGACTCTGCTCTCTTGTGGCATGGTCGTCTTTGACATATTAGCAAGAAACGCATGGAGAAGTTGCAACACGATGGACTTCTCAAATCATCTGACATTAAGTCTCTTGAAAAGTGTGTTGCTTGTATGTCTTTTAAGATGGCTAGAAAACCTTATTCACATCAAGTGGAAAGGGCTAAAGATCTGCTTGGACTTATACACTCAGATGTATGTGGCCCATTTAGAATCAATTCAAGACAAGGAGAAAATTACTTCGTGACTTACACTGATGACTATAGTCGGTATGGTTATGTTTGCTTGCTGAAACATAAACATGAAGTGTTTGAGACATTCAAAGTGTTTCAAAAGGAAGTAGAAAATCAACTCGGGAAGACCATAAAATCACTACGTCTGATCGTGGAGGTGAATATATGAGTCAAGAGTTTTGGATCATCTTAAGGAGCATGGGATTATTGCCCATCGAACTCCTCCTTATACTCCACAACACAATGGTGTATCACGAGGAGAAATCGAACCACCTTGACATGGTGCGTTCTATGATGAAACAAACTACTCTTCCAAAGTCCTTTTGGGATTATGCCTTGAGTCTGCTGCGCATTCTCAATATGGTTCCAACTAAGAAGGTTGAAAGACACCATACAGTATGGCATGGGCAAGCCCCTAAGATGTCTTACTTAAAAGTGCGGGGTTGTAAGGCACTTGCTAAGCGTGATACACTTACCAAACGACAAACTTGAACCTAGAGCTATTAAGTGTATCTTCGTAGGATACCTTAAGAAAACTATGGGATATTCTTTCTATCTTCCATCTGAGAACAAAGTTTTTGTTGCTCAAAATGCTGAGTTCTTTGAGAGCAATCTTATGGATCTTAATGCAAGTGGGAGTATGGATGATCTTGAATTACTTCAAGAAGAAGATACAAATCCTTCTTTAGACACTAGCATTCATCATGATGAGGATGATCAAGAAATTGAAGAACCTCAAAGTGATATTGTTCCCATTCGAAAGTCAATAGGACACGCGTGCTCTGACCGTGCGTGTTTATACATTGTGTTGAGGAACATGAGTTAGGGGATCTTGGTGAACCCAATAACTATAAAGTTGCATTGCTGGATCTTGAATCCAAGAAATGGCTTGATGCAATGAATGTGGAAATGCAATCCATGAAAGACAATGATGTCTGGGTTTTAGTTGAGCTTCCTCCTAACTGCGAGATAGTTGGCAGCAAGTGGCTCTTCAAGAAGAAGACCGACATGGATGGTAAGGTATACACCTTCAAGAATAAGACCGAGATAGTTAAGCTTCCTCCTAACTGTAAAGCTTCACTCAAACCTACGGGATTGATTATAAAGAAACCTTTTCTCCTATAGCAGACATTAGAGCTATAAGGATTCTCATAGCCATAGATGCATACTATGACTTTGAGATATGGCAAATGGACATCAAAACCGCCTTCCTCAATGGACATCTTTACGAAGAGGTCTATATGGAGCAACCTGAGGGTTTTGTTGATCCAAAATATCCTAACCGTGTATGCAAACTCAAGCGTTCCATTTATGGACTTAAGCAAGCATCGAGGCAATGGAATAAACGTTTTGATGATGAGATAAAGAAATTTGGATTTTCTCAACATCAAGATGAGCCATGTATATCGAAAGCTAGTGGGAGTTATGTCACTATCCTAATTACGTATATTGATGACATATTGATTATGAAACAATATTCCAATGTTACAAGATGTAAAATCCTATCTTGGAAGATGTTTCGCCATGAAAGATTTAGGAGAAAGTGCATATATTCTTGGAATTAAGATCTATCGAGGCAGATCTAAGCGATTAATTGGTTTGAGTCAAAGTTCTTACATTGAGAAAATCTTGAAAAGATTTTGTATGGAGAACTCTAAGCGTGTACGATCCCAATGCAAGAGAATTCCTTATGCTTGACTATAGGTTCTATTATGTATCTTTGTGAGATGTACTCGTCACGATGTTGCGTTCGCACGAGAATGTGACAAGTCGATTCCAACAGAATCGGTGAACTTCACTGGATCGCTTGTGAAAAATATTCTTAAGTATTTACGCAATACTAAGGATATGTTTGTGGTTTATGGAGGAAAGATGAACAATAGCTCGGGGTTTCTTGCTGCGATCTTGGATATCGACAGATCTTGACGACTTAAAATCTCGAATGGATATGTATTTGTTCTTAATGGAGGTGTTGTTGATTGGAAAAGCACTAAGCAAAGTATTTTGCTACTTCATCTGAAGGTGAGTATATTCTTGCTTGTGATGCATCAAAGGAGGTTGTATGGATTCGTAAATTCATTTCGGGTTGAACATTGTTCCCACAATTGAAGAACCCATAAAATGTATTACGATATCTGGAGCCATTACTATAGCTAATGAAAGCGGAATCACTAAAGGTGCTAGACATTATCGCTAAAGTTCATTATTTTCGAGAGACCATTGAAATGGGAGATGTGAAGATATTAAAGGTTCACACAGATGACAATCTAGCTGATCCATTTACGAAAGCTTTGGATTTTCCTAAGCATTCTAAATTGACTAGAGAAATAGGTTTGGTACCTGCTAGTAGTTAGTGTGTTAATTAGTATTTGGATAATTTGGAGTTGTAAGACAGTTATTATTTTCTGATTAATAAAGATACGTGGTATTTGTTATTATATTCATATAATATGTTATTCCATTTTTGCATGTTTAATCCATGAAATGATTTATCATTCAAAAATGTCCATTGTCGGTTAACAATATGGGAATATTGTTATGATAAAACAAATGTGAGTGTTGGTTGTAATTCTAACGAGAATTGGATTGTTCCTTAAACTCATATGTATTCACTAGAGATGCATATTGGATTCCCAACTTTCAAAGATTTACTTTTGGATCCTGTCATAAGTAAAATATTGAAAATGATTTATTATCTTCGCCTTAGACTTGAGATACAAGTAAGTTACATTGTGTGTGGATATCAATTTTTGTAAGTATCTGTAAGCGCTATCTGAATAAGGTGGTTATAAAAGCTATATTTCAAGTGATGTGAGCGGCATCCACAACACTTGTAGTCAATAAAGGATTTGTTACTCCACTTGATATGTGCAGAAAGATACCATGGCGCCTCTCAGTTTAATCATATAATTGTTCGGCGGACCCAAAGAGTAATGCAAGATGATTCTTGATTACATTTGGTATATCCGAATTAAAATCTATAACGAGATTCTAAATGGTTAAACTATATGGAATGATTAAAGATCCATAATCCATGGTTTAACAGTATCTATAACAAAAGATTATTAAAGCAAGACATTGAATGACCATGCTACTGAGAAACTTTTGCGAAACTATTCTCTCAGACACATTTAGTTAAAAAGCGAGTGAGAGCGTTTGCTAGGCGTTTCCGTCGTTAGTTTTGTGTGCCATTCGACACAACAACTCCCAAGTGGGAGCTGTTGGTTTGTGGAAGTTCTAAAACACGACAAAACAACTAAACGTGTATGAGCCGATGGGGGCACACGCGATAAGCACGAGTATACGTGTTGAACGTAACAAATACTTGAATAAACGTTACTCGATATGCATTATTATGACCCGATCACATATTATGACCCGTGGGCTGTTTTCAGCTCATAAAACGGGTCGTTTGGGCAAAGCCTTGGGCTTGTGTGATCCAAACCGATTGGGTGGGTAAGGGCATGGGTTTTTAGCTTGTCGACCAAGCTAGGTTTCCTACTTGGGTTCAACTTACAAGGCTATATAAACACATCCCTGGATCCCCATAATGTCACGCATAATCTCAGCTTCTTGACCCTAAATCGATCACCAAATCCCTGCTTTATTCTTCTTGGTCGATTGGTAAAACAATTCAACAAGGAGGTGTTTGTTTTGGTTTCTAAACTTGCAATTATAAACAAGTGTTTAGATAGTTCGATTGGTACACCTTCTTGTTTCTGGTCGACACATAGCGATAGAATCAAAGATGCTTGCTCCTGCTCGTGGTATTTTATCTCGGACAGAAGGAGGTTGGTTACCGGATCTTTATATCCGATACGGGTGAAGTTACAAAAGCTGTTTACTGGTTTCTTTTGTTCTCGGGAGGAGGACAAGCAAGTTCCTGGACTTTTCTGATTTGTATTATTCAAGTGGTCAAGTATTTGAATTGGTTTATATATTACGTTCTCGACTAGCGTTAATCGAACGTATACGTGAATCGGGGTTTGTGTGTGATACTCTTCGAGGTATCTACTTTAGATACTTAAAGGTTTCGTAGGGTTTCTTGTTCCGTTACTAGAGTTCAATTGCCAACCAAGGTTAGCCTTCTTTATTCCCTTTTAATTATTTAATATTATATTAAATTATGTGTTTATTAATTACGTGTTAACATAATTGTATTAACTAGATCCATTATCCGCTGCGTACTCATAGAGGTTACTGGTTAACTAGATCTAAAATCCCAACACTCGCGGTCTACATCAGTTATTGTGTTTTCTTGGCAACAACTTACTTTCATGGTCCTCTAGCGTCGGTACGCGATTTCGTTCGATCTTGGTGAGTATCGTGGTGTTATAGCCATTCTTGAGGCGATGTTGGCTTGAATTTACTACGTGAGCTTCATACACCATTGTTATCTGCGACTATTGTTTATTGTGATAATGTGAGTGCGATGTACTTGTCTTCTAACCCAACATCGTACCAAACATATTGAGATTGATATTCATTTTGTTCGTGGTTTGGTTACTCTTGTTCAAGTTCGAGTTCGCATGTTTCCTTCTCGGTTTCGATATCTTGATATTTTTACCAAGGGTTACCATCTGCCTTGTTTTCTGATTTTCGTGATAGCTTGAGTGTTCGGTCTCCTCCCACTCAAACTGCGGGGGAGTGTTAGTCTATTAATATTAGATTAGTATTAGCATTGGCCCATTGTATATTCGGCCCATTATGTAGCTTATATAATCTTGATGTGCCTCTCATTATTATTCATTCAATATACACAAACTTACAAAGACTTGTCGCTTTCCTAGAGCCCATAAACCCTTCACCAGTGACAACACCATTCTTTA
This sequence comes from Chrysanthemum lavandulifolium, assembly GCA_022545495.1. Lineage (NCBI taxonomy): Eukaryota > Viridiplantae > Streptophyta > Magnoliopsida > Asterales > Asteraceae > Chrysanthemum > Chrysanthemum lavandulifolium. Next base: position 269,329,800 of record CM040238.1, read on the forward strand.
TAGCCCTCGGCTTCAGTCCAATATCAGTAATGTTAGCACCTTTTAGTGACGAAAACTAATTTGTGCGTGAAGACTATAATTAGATAACATATAAAATATATAAATTTTATCGAGTATGTTACCTTTGAGGTTGCATGCAGCATGCTGTGAAAAGAACAAGTTAATTAGATGGCCTTTTGTTGCCTCCGAAACTACAAAGCCTATTAAAAACCTTGGCCTCCTGAGGAATATAAAGTTTGTAGAATTCTAATGTCATACCAAATCACTTATCTATGAATAATTTGCCTTTAACTTTTAAAAAAGGTAAAATAAAAACAATATATAAAGAAAGCGGGACGAAAGGCTTATGAAGTGTCTCTTGATTGCACGCATTTACTCCATCATTTGAAAAAAAAGAAAAAAAAAGGAAAATGAGTTTTGTAAATATCTTTACAAACCAAAAAAAAAATAATAAAAAAAAAAAAAAAAAAAAAAAAAAGTGTCTTTCAGCCAACGTGACTCGGGTTAGCATGTACAAAATAAGACATCCTTTAACGACCCATTACCCAAACTGGCCAATTTTGCCATACCTTTTCAACACCAAGATGACCTCCATCATTTACGGTTGTGCCACAATCAAAGAAAAAGCTTGAACTATCAAATATATGTTGTTATTGAAAACTAATACAATTTATTACATATAACTATTAAATATGTATGACATTAATTATATGAATAATTTTATAGATTATATTACGGTGTCTTCATGTGCTTAACCATCTTTAATAAATTTGGTTGTAACAACGGTTAAAGCATATACTAGCTTGTATCACTTTTTTTTATTAAAAATAAAAGTTAGTTTTTATCCCACATCGGTAATTGAGTATAAAATGTGTTACTTTATATAGTGAGGTATCTACTAACAATCTAAGTTGAGTTTGGTGTATTATGTTCCTCGTGCGATATAATGTTCACATGACAAACGTGTCATTTGACAGTGTGTGGCGCGGATAATTTGTACACATCACGAACTTTTTGTATTTGTTTCTGTTTTTTCTTCTATTGCTTTTACATATTTTCGTTTTTCTTTTTTTGTCTCTCGGTTTTCAACTTTTTTGTTGTAAAAGATTTATAATTTGCTAACTTTTTATATTCTCACTCGCTTTTATCAAAAGAAAGAAGATTTTATAAAGAAGGGTGATAAACAGGGAAGAAAACTGATTTGAAATTCCTCGGAGTGAAAATAAAAATTGTTTGAAATTCTTGATCCCAAATGTAGAATGGCTATAAGCTGTCTTACATGAATATATTTGTATTTTCCATCTTGTAATCATCTTGCTAAATTTCTACATTTAATTTCTTTACTAGGTACGAAATCTCTACTATTACATAAACGTTTTTAATCCTCAAGCTCCATTAACATCAAAATTGTAACCAAAGATAACACATATAACTTTCTTTTTTCACGTCGAATAAAAATGTGACACTATCACTCTTTTAGTGTTTCTTACACCACCACCTCTTACCCTCTTCTACCACCATCATCCAAAAACGTTCATGACTGTTGAGTGTTGAGACATTGACCAACACGAACAAACCAATAATCACAAACACCACAAACTATTTGCCGCCACTTAGCGCGGTTTACCTTGCAAGTGCATGTCTAATTCAAGTCGACTTAGTCAAGTTTATGAGAGACTTGAACTCGAATTTCGTTGAAAATATCATTATTATACCTATTAAATGTACATCGAAAACAAAAAAAGAATTTTAACTTTCCCTAATCATCCTAAAGAAATTATTATTATTATTATTATTATTATTATTATTGAGTAAAAGGTTTATATCCTATAAATATATTAAAAAAATGATTAGAATTCATGTACATGGAAAAGTGGTCATGATCCACCCTTCAAAATAAAGGACAATGTGATCTGAATAAACTCAAACCACAACAACCACAACAAAGCGAACTAACAGTCGCATGAAATGAAAAAAACATAGCTAGAGTTCATGTACATGGAAGAGTGGTCATGATCCACCTTTCAAGAAAATATCATTATTTGTTTAGTCATTTTTCTATTTTAGGTATCATGCAACGTTGCAAAAAATCCTACAAAGTCTATTAATCACTGCTTAAGCGCTAATCGACCATCAACCTTTTTTATTTGTGTAAATGAGTCACACAAATTTGTCAACCATGGTCAAACTTCTCAGAAACCTCAAATATCGCTGGAAATATCAAAACTCGGCGTAAACTTGTTAATCACTTATAGTACTACAAGTTGTTTTTAAGAAGAATCTTGCCGGAAATATACAAAATCACCAAAATACCCAAAGCTTCTTTGAAATGTCAATCAATTAATCACCGACTAATCTTTTGTAGACCGATTACAAGCTACAAAAGAATTGACCAATGACTAATGATTCATAATTTTTGCAACCTTGATGTAGATTACGTTTGATAAAACTAACGGTAACATAAAACAATAAAAATTGACATTTTCAATGATTATTTGAGTACCATTTCGAATATTGCCATTTAAAAAATGACAAATTATTTTTTAGCTTTTTATAGTTGAAGCCCTTAAGGATACGAGGTTTCGTACAATAGCACACCTTGCACACCATTATATACGGTTATGCCACAAACGAAGAAAAATCTTGAACTATCAAATTATATGTTGTTGAAAACAGATACAATATTTTACATAGGGAAATGACAAAAAAATGCATCGAACTTGATAATTTTTATGATTGTCTGTAGCCAACTATTTTTTTTCTTATTGTGTGTCTTGAACTTTCAAAATTCGATTATTGTGTGTATTTTGTGACCATTTACCCTTAATTTTTCAAATTTGAAGGGTAAAATTGTCATTTACATGGCAAAATAGTCACAAAATACACATAATTATCGAAATTTGAAAGTTCAAGACATACAATAAGAAAAAAATAGTTAATACTACTAATCACATAAAGTGTCAAGTTCGATGATTTTTTTTGTCATTCATTCTTTACATATAACAACTATATATAATAATTATACATAAACTAATTTGTATGAATAATTCTATGGACTATATTATGACATCTTGATGTGTTAGACCATCTTTAGTCATTTTAGTTGTATTCGCCAAACAAAAACGATTATAGTATAAACTAGCTTTTATCACTTTTTTATTAAAAAAGAGTGGGTTTTTCTCCCACATTGATAGTTGAGAAGAAAATATGTTACTTTATATAGTGAGGTATGTACTAATTATTTAAGTTGGTTTGTTGTATTATGTTCCTCGTGGTATAAAATGTTTGCCGATATATTAATCGGCAACCTCTAATATCACAAAGAATTTGTTCAGCTACTTAACTTTTTATTTTCAAATAGGACCACGATTATTTTGTATGCATAGCTCACTTTTTGGTTTCCTTTTTGTTTTTTACTCTCTAGCTTTTCATTGTAAAGGATTTGAAACATTTGTTAACTTATTATTATCGTTTTTGTTTTTCGTCTCACTTTTTATTGTAAAAGATTTGTACTTTGCTAACTTCATATATTCTCTATCGTTTTTATCCAAAGAAAGGAGATTTTGCAAAAAATGTGAAAGAGAGGTAACGCATCGATTTGAAATTCTTGAGAGTGAAAATAATTATTATTTCTAATCCTCAATGATAAAGGCATATATATTACGCATGATAAGGGTTGTCTCTAACTTTTTATCTTCTCTTTCACTTTTATTGATAGAAAGAAGATTTGCATAAGACACTAATTTGAAATTCTTGGGAGTGAAAAAAAAATGGTTGATTCACAACGTTAAAAGGTATAATTTAGAGGGGTCTCGGATGGGTGTGCAGCGAGTCTTTGTCGCACAGGTCCTTCACTTAAACGAGGCCACATTTTTATTAGTTTTGCATATAAGTACGCATAATATCAAATATATATGATTCATATAATTCAAGTTTATATGCAATTTTATCTTTAGATTAACTGTGTAATAGGGTCATTTTATTGTTATTGCATAGGGTCACCGAAAAGTACGAGACGGCTCAAGAAATATGTACGCAAGATAAGGACTGCCGCTACCCCATAGCCCATTAAATCTCCACCGACAACCATGGGCGGTACCACAATGGGGGCATTGTGGGCAACTGCCCCCGCAAAGTTCACTCGAGTAATGTCGATTTTATGAAGATGATTAGTGATTTTCATTTTGCCCCTTTAAATTGGGTAAATAGTATAATGGTGAAAATTTATCCAATAGCTGCATCATACTCAAGTGGTTAAGGACATTTGCACTTTCTTGGAGATATAATGTTCGATTCCTGTGCTACTCCATAGATTTTTGTAAATTTTTGTCATCCAACTTTTATTTTTCTTCAACTACTTGTGTTAATATGGATAAAAAAAAAGTAAATATGTGCTAAATATTATGCATATATATCATTACCAATTCTTAGTTTTGGTTCTCGCATGCAAACAAATACCCAAAAAATCACTTTCATTCAAAGTAAAATTGATTTTATTATAGCAACAAAGGTCGAGTTACTGACATGACCTGACCTAGCATCAACTTTTAACTTTTGCCCCCTCTTGAAAGTTTTTCTGGTACCGCCCCTGCCGACAACAACTCTCTTTATAGCCCTCAGCTTCGGTCCAATATCAGTAACGTTAGACACCTGTCAGTGATGAAACTAACTTAAGCACGAAGAATATAATTAGACAACGTATAAGATATATACACGAAGCCATCTTTTTGTTCTGATGTATATTAAAATACAAAGACTAAACGGAAAAACAACAGTAAATTTGGAATTCCGTTATTTTACACAAACAACTTTCAGTTTATATCTACAGTGAAGTGTTATCTTCCCTTGTGGAATGAGATTTGGAGCTTTCTTGACTCCTCTATAATTGGTAGCACCATATGATTGGGCTTTGGCTCACTCCTTTTTTTATAAATGAGATTTGGAGCTTTCTTTTTCCCTTGTTTTTACCTGAATCATGAGGGTCGTGTAAATAAACACATCCATTTTAAAAGGATTACAAGAAACTAACAATAAGCAATATGAAAGTTACCATTTCGTCCATTTCTAATTAAAAGGTCAAATATATGCGAGTTGAATGTACGGTCAACATATATATTACGTTGAATAAGGGTTTTCGCTATCCCGAATCTATGTTGTAGGTGAGTTTACAGAAGGCCTATGCAAAAGCTTCATGTAATAACTAAACACAACGATCAAATATATATAATACCAACATTAAAACTCAAAACATAGTAATTTAATGATCTAAGGTACTTCCTTTTTTAATAGAATTTCACATAAATAAAATTATATAACATCAACAATTTTTGTTCAATTCTAATTTTGACACTCAAATATGTAACGTGATGTACGTTTTGAGGCTCGTGAAGATATGAGACTCTCTACAATAGCACACGTTGCATACGATCATATACGTTGGGCACAATCAAAGAAAGAGCTTTAACTATCAAATTATATGTTTTTATTCAATACAATATTTTACATATAGCTATTAAACATGTATGACATTAATTTATATGAATAATTCTATAACGTATATTATGGTGTCTTCATGTGCTCGATCATCTTTAATAAATTTGGTTGTATTCACCTTACAACAACGGATAAAGCATATTCTAGCTTGTATCACTTCTTCTTTTATTAAAGCAGAAGAGTTACCTCTTATCCCACATCGACAATTGAGAAGAAAATTTGCTACTTTATATAATGAGGTATTCTTGAAGTAAAACGAAGGTGTGATAGTGTATCACCCCTTTGTTAAAACTTTAGGGATAATGTGTACACTTTGTTAATTTTTAGATTACATAGTCAATAATTAATGCGTGTTTGGCATGTTTTAGTTACTTACAAAATCTATATATGTAACAACCAGAAAGAACATTCGTATGCAATGGGAGTTTAATCTCGGCAGCCAAGTTATAAGAAGTGGCAATTTGTAACTTACGTTAAAATATTGTCTCAAACAAAAACCGTAACACCAAAGTCCTATCCATTCCGCCATACATACTCCTATCTTTATACACCTTTTCACCTCTTCTTTAATGTTGATACAAAAGTTGGGCGTTCCTTGTTTGTACTCCGGTTCCCGTATCAATTGGATCTTGATGCTTGAGACATGCGCACTAAGTAAGCAGAAAACACCGTTAGGCTTATCGTGGGATTGTCTCCCGATTATCCTCCGTGAGAGTAAATGTCGGTTTTAGGGTTTTAGTTGAGAGTTAGGGTTGTAGATCGTTACCTTTAATGAGCTGGGATTCCTTTATATACACGAAACCCTTATTGGTTTCGTGTTCCCCAAACTTCGCGTATCCCGCCTAAGTCGGTTATTAAACACTTATCTCCCAAGATAAGAGATATCCGATATCGTAAGCTATAAATAACTTTGGGTTTGGGCCTTCGTGAGCCCAAACCGTTATCAGTTAGCCAGTTGTCACGGGCTTGCTAATCTTGATCATTTGTCGGGTTCGCGACCCGAATGCGGACTATACGTCATCATGTCCCCCAGTCTAGTATGCGCAGGGACAACCTGCGAATGCTAGACTAATAGTTGTAGCCCATAAATTCTTCGAAGCGTAGCAAAGAAGCTAAAAAGGTTTCCTTCCCACCTTGAAGAATACACGGTGAATCTAGTCAAAATATCTCAAATCCCTACCTCGTAAAACGTGGGAAAGTAACTGAAAATGTGTCATGTCAACATATCTTATCCACACATTTAGAGATAGTGGGGTCCACGTGTCGATCATCGGCGTGGATGTAAAACCTATATAAACCATCGCCTCCCATTTCCGTGTTTATCACAATAAAAGAAAACATTTCCACCATTGTTGAAAAAAACTCAAACCTGTAAACGAAACCCTTAATATTCCAAAGGTAACAGTAGCGTGCGCATTTAAAACCGTATCATGGTCCGTGGTTTAACCGGCTTTGCCTCCGACATGACCGAGGATGAACCCGCGAGTTCACGCGGATTAATATATCGATGGCGCCGCATCCGGTAGTTCGGTATGCGAGCATCGATAGCGATTTCCCGAAGGAAAGTGAGTCTATACACACGTTTTTGAATTTGCGAATCAACGTGTGCCCATATCCCTATTCTTGTGCGGCGTATTAAATTACTATCGCCGCATATCGCAATTACCTTTGTATAGGTGCGGCAAAAATAACAAACTTCGAGGTTAATTGCCGTTTATTGGCGATTAACCTCACTATCTACCTCTTCCGCGCGTTTTACCACACGACGTGACCAACATCCCGGTGTGGGTTAAATTCCATGATGTTCCTCTTGCTATGTTTTCTGATGATGGCCTTAGTCTCCTTGCCACATTGATAGGCACGCCTAAAAGGTTAGATGCTTTTACTAGCCAAATGTGCAAGGACTCGTGAAGCCGTAGTAGTTTTGCTAGATGCATGATTGAAGTGAAGTCGGATGAGGTACTTAGGACAACCTTCTTGTTGAGATACCGTTACTTGATGGGTCGGGTTCGACTATTGAGAAGATCTGAGTTGAATACGAGTGGAAACCACCTCATTGTGATAAATGTAAGATTTTGGTCATACTCTTATTGAATGTCCTAAAGTTGTTGAACCTCTGCTCACCTACTAAACATGCTAATGATGGTTTCAAGGCGGTCATTAATAAGAATAAGGAAAGCAAGGTGGTTCTACTATCCCGGTCAAGGAGGGTTTACTAAACTGTTGTGGGTAAGCGGTTTCAATATCAACCCAAAAGACTCCTCCTGAACCTAAGAAAGTGGAAGTCACTAAGAAGAATGCTTGATGTGGCTAGTTCGAGTGGAACTAAGATCTTTACATCTAATCGGTTTGATGCTCTTAATATGGAATATACGGATGCTTTTGGTACTCCTTCTAATGACACCAACAAGGATGTGGATTACGGTCGTACAATGGAAGTTAATGAAGATAAATCCGCTAAGGCAGTCTTCGCATCACAAGATCCCTTGTGAGTGATTTGAAAGAGATGGAGTCGGTATGGCTCCTACAACTAGTGATTCTTGTATTCACCCGCCTCTTCAACTAAGAGAGTTAATCCTTTTTCTAAAGTGGGAGATATTGTGGTGTCGATTTTGAAGATGAGGTGGTTGCTAACCCATTTGATGAGTCTGCGAATATTTTGGTGGTGGCTATGAGTTTGAAGATGAGTATGATGACTATGATGACTATCTGAGCGGTTCACGATCTTCGAGGAATTTGGATGCCTTTAATGCCATATATGGCACCAAGCTTCAAGGACCTAGGAAGTAATTTTTTTCGTTATGTCCTTTGTTGTCATTTGAGTAGTGGTTTGTTTTCTTGTTTAGAAAATAGGTAGTATCTTGTTATTTAAGCTTTATGCCTATGTAACGGTGAGATATGGGATTTCACTCATATCCATTGTACTTAAACGTTTCTTTGGTTAATATATTTACGAGGTGCGGGATTACTCCCTTTTAGCGGAAAAAAAAACACGTTTTGGAGTTTGTGCCTATATCCTTATGCTTGTGCGACATGTTGAATTACAATGATACTGTATAGGTGCGCAAAAATAACAAACTTTGAGGTTAATTGCCGCTATTGGCGATTAACCCGACTATCTACCTATTCGCGTGTTTTACCACTGGCGTGGTTGACGGGTTTTTTAAGGGTCGATGAAGCATTGTTCCATTGGCGTTTCGCCTTCTACACCCAAAGTTATTTGCAAAGGATGGCGCCCTCACGGATCATCTGGTAGCGATGATGCGAATCGATAAGCGGCAATCGTATTCCCATCAATTCCTACCCCGAGAATTTTTGGTGCGTGGGCATCGATCGCAATTATTTTGGTAGACTGATGAGATGCCAATCTTCTTAGGCGTGGATGGCGGGGTGGGTGCTCATCCTTTCGCATTCTTTTGCTTTATTAATGTGAGCCTTTCTTTTCATCTTTGTACTTTTGTAACTTGTTTGTTGTTTGTTTTTTGTTGTGCAGAGATGGATCTATTCAGAGTTGTACATTTGGCGAAGCCGCGCGAATTCTTGTAGAGGCGCGCCGGTGAGAGAGGGAAGATCCCATTCGGAAGCTACTGTGGGTGTACCCTAGAAATGGAGTTGGGGAGGCAGGGGTAGTTCTTCCGTGTGGCTGAGGCGACCTCTACAAAGCGTGCCTAGCCCCAGGGTACCTTCCCGTTAGTGGAGCCGTCGCACATAGATGTGGCGGAAAGCATGAAGAAGGAGGAGGCAAGCCAAGGATTGAAGCGTAAGAGGGCTCTTGGTGGCGATGGCGCCATCTCATCCAGGAAGAAGCGTCCTGTCATTCTTGACGTGGAGTCGTCATCAAGCGAAGCAGCGTCCTCTCGCTCAAAGGAGACTGCTCCACCCAAGTAAGTGTTATCGCCAAAGTGCTTATCTTACTTTGTGTCCTCGTTATTAATTTAGGTCTCTTTGCGTGCAGTATTGAAGCTGTTGGATTAACGTCTGAGCAATCTGGGGAGTCACTGCCTAAGACAAGTTCGCGCATCGCGACCTTGAGTTCAAAGGACCAAGGTGCCTAACGGTTGGCATCGGGGTGTGCTCATGGACCGACTAGTGGAGGAGCTTGTTTATCTTCACTTGCGCTTGTCGCATTGGTCGCATAATGAAGGCGGTGTGTTGGGGAAAGTAGCGGGCGCGCGAAGGATGAACAAATTGCGTTGCTGGAGGCCCATTTGGCTAGTGCCCAGGCTGAAGTAGAGGTGGCGAGCTCTCATTCCCAAAAGCTTGCCGAAGAAAAAATGTCATTGCTGATCCAAATAAGCCAAAAGCGTGCTGCGTCAGCGGATTATAAGGCTTTGTGCCTCTGGGCTTTGAAATATTTGAAAAAAGGAAAAGAAGAGCACTTCTCTCATTTGTCGAGTTAGTGAAGTGTAGATGGAATGTTGAAGGGGGAAATGAAATTGAAGCTCGGCATTGAGTATGACGAAGAGTTGTATCCCACTCATGTCTTCTATTCTCGGCGCAAATGGCTCATCGGCCATAGTCTGCGCCTTGCGCCCTTAGTACCTTAGAGTCTCAAGAGGTGGTAGATGCGTTTGGGGGTTGTGCGGTCTTGGCGTTGGCGCGTGGCAAGCGAAGCTATGAAGAGCTCCATGAGGTGTTATTGAAAGTTCACCTTATAAGGTGCACGGTTATAACGACACAGTGATGACCGGTCGCTACGATGGGAAGATGAAGCTATTGGAGCTTCCTCGATTGCGCTTGCTTGGGCCGACCGGGATTATCAAATAAGGGTGATTATGGAGGGACTAACCTTGGCCCGCCATCGTGTTGAAAATCAGAGGCGACCGATTATTATTGAAGCCTAATGAGTCCAGTGCGGTGCCTATTTTGCTCGCCCGTGATATCTTGAACCCTTTCGCCTTGGAAAAGAAAGTCCTTTAAAGAAATCCTTGGAAGCTCATGCTACGAGACTTGCCAAGAAAGGGTGTTAAAGGAAAGGCCATTTTGTGTGGTATTGGCGCAACGCATCTTCCTAGATCGGCGGGGTACCTATTAGTGTTGCCACGGTATAAGACCGATTTGTTGAAGAATAGTGCAAGCCATGTAGAGGCTCATCTATAGGCTTCATTAGGTTATATCGTTGTAACTATCATTTTGTAAGAACTCATGGTTCTTAATGAAATATTCCATTTGTTGAATGTTTGTACTTAGTTATCCGTCTTTGAATAAAAACGTACTTGTTGTCTAAGACTCAGACTGGTACACAAGCGCGAATAATATGTGGAGTTCATAATCATGTATGACTGATCATACTTACAATATAATGTCTAAGTATTTTTAACATAATCGTGTATGGTGTGATATGCAGCGTACTGTAAATATCATAGTAAGGAGCCAAGAGTCTTGATTCTGGTTTTGTTAAACGCGCATAGTATGCATTGTTGCACATCCGTCGTGGAATGCGCATTGAACTTATTCCAACGTCTTGAAAATAAGGTGTTTAACAATGTTGATGGGTTTGCAACCCTCTTACTCAACAAGTTATTTAGTAGGTTTACTCATCCTTTACACCATCGTGGGTTTTAGTAAGTGCATGCACGCCATGTAGGCAAAAGATAATATAGCAACAATGTTGAGACATAAATATTATGTAAATAATAAATTGAAATGTGTCATGAGTTAGCTAGAAACCACGACCTTTAATTAATACTTGCAAGTTTTGTAAAAGAAAAGGAAAACATTTTCCTAAGTAAAATAGAATGTAAATACACGGATATTTATTGAGCACTATACTAACGTGCGGGAGTGTCCGTGTCTTTGGGTCGTAGCCGTTCCTAGAGATAGCATAGTTTGAGATTGCAGATGTTCCATGTGCGTGGTAGCTCATGGCCATCCATGTCACGCATGACTTATGCGTGCCTTTTCCTAATGCTTCAATGACCTCATAAGGTCCTTCCCACCGGTCCAAGTTTTCATGTATCTTCGCATGGCTCGCATCATTGGTGCGATATCGATCGCTGAGTCGAATGAAACACTTTGCCATTTAGCATCGTAGTATCCTTCATTTTGACTTAGCTCTTGCTTCACATATAGGCTGGCGCTCGCTTTTCTTCCAACAGGTCCAAGTCGATCGCCGTTCATCGTCATTGGTTGTAACATTAACTTTGGCAAGGCGAATAGTTGGCATCCCAATTTGTTGGTATGGCGGCTTCATCCCATAGACAAGAGAAAAGTGTCTCCGTGCTAATTTTGATTGAAATGCGGTGCGCCCACAAAACATGCGATAATTCCTCCACCCACCTTCCTTTGTGTTTGTCTAAGCATGCTTTAATTCCTTCACCTAGACTACGGTTTGCACGCTCGACCAAACCATTGGTTTGTGGGTGTTTAAGCGACGAAGTGTTGTACAATATTAGTTTCTCACACCATTCCTTGAAAGGGTTGTCACGAAATTGTTTTCCATTATGCGAGATGATTTCCCGGGTAATCCGAAGCGTTGTAAAATATTTTCCCAAACAAACCGTTTTACGATTTTATGTGATTGTCACGCGCTTTTGCTTCAATCCACTTGGTGAAATAGTCTATAGCTACTATGAGAATTTCAACCCTCCTATTTGCAATAGGAAAGGGACCTGCAATGTCGATACCCCATTTATAGAATAGCCATGGCGACGTAATATGTGTTAGCTCCTGTTGTGGTTGGCGTGGAATGGGTCTGTGAACTTGGCAGTCGCCACACTTTCTTATTAAGTCCCGCACATCCCGATGCATTGTAGGCCAGTAGTATCCTGACCGTAAAGCGCGCGCCACAACGGACCGTGGTCCTGAGTGCATACTACATAAACCGGCGTGGATTTCTCGAAGTACATAATTTGCTTGCAGTGGTCCGACACATCGAAGCCATGGTTGTAGAAAGGAGCGCCGAAATAGTATACCGTCCCGAAGTTCAAACCTCTGTGATGTGCGTCGTACCCTTCGGGTGTCCTTCTGCTCTTGGGGCAATAAGCCCTTGCTTATGAACTCGAATATTGGGGTCATCCATGTAGGACCTTGCTCCTCTATCACCGTGGATACTTCCATCTCTGAGATGGACTTGCTCTTCAGCGTTTCCACCAACACTTGTTTTGACAGGTGCGCAAAGCTTGTGGATGCAATCTTGCTTAGTGCATCCGCCTTTCTATTTTCCCTCTAGGAACTCGCTTGATGGTAAAACCGTCAAAGCCACGGATTAGTGACTTGGTTTTGTCGAGATATTGGATCATGTTTTCCTCTTTAGCCACATACTCGCCCAACACGTGGTTGGCCATTGTCAAGGAGTCCACATTTTCTTCCGAGTTCGTATGCCCATTCGAGTTGCAATCGTAATCCGGTGATCGAGGGCTTCATACTACGCCTCGTTGTTTGTGGTCGTGAATTCGAGACGCAGTGCGTAAGTGAATTTCATTTCTTACGGACTTGTGAGGATAAGGCTGCGCTGACCCATCTACGCATGAAGATCTATCCGTGAACAACATCCATGGTTCTTGTAGTTCCACCATGCTTTGTGAAGGTGCGTCATCGATGTCCGGTTTTTCGATGATGAAGTTTGCGATGTATCGCCCTTAACCGTAGTATGACGTGGTGCAGGAAATGTTATGCTCTCCTAGCAATACACTCCCTTACGTAGATGTCCGTCGTGTCGGGGTTTGGAGATAATTTGCTTGATAGGCTGGTGTGTAATCATCGCTATTGGGTGCGCCTGGAAGTACCTGCTTAGCCATTTGGCGGCGAATACTAATGCTAGAACCAATTTTTCCATTGCTCTGTAGTTAATCTTCGTTTTCTTGAGTGCTTCGCTTACAAAATACACCGGTGTTTGTAATGAATTCACTGTCATTAGTAGCACCGCACTAAGCGCTCCATGGGTTGCTGACAAATATATAATTAATTCTTCCCCTGGGCGGCGCAACTAGCATGGGGAGTCTTGGCTAAATGTTGTTTAAGTTGTATGAAAGCTTCTTCTGCTTCCGTAGTCCAGCGAAAGTCTCCCTTTTTTGTACACTTCTTGAGTGTTTTGAAGAGAGGGAGTGACTTGTCTGCTGATTTGGACAAGAATCTATTCAAACCGGCCAATTTTCCGTTTAGAGATTGGACTTCTTTCAGCGTGCGTGGTGAAGGAAGTTGGATGGCGATACCGTTTTTACGGACACGGTTTGATGCCATCGGGCTTTATCGGATATCCGAGGAACATGCCTTCATAGCACCAAAGTGCATTTCTTAGGATTTAGCTTCATGTTGATCTTTTTAGTGTCTTAAATGTTTCCTCAATGTCGCGCACCAATTCATCTTCCGTATGGATTTTTATTACAAGGTGGTCAACATAAACCTCTAGGTTGCGGCCATTGTCTTTCAAATGCGTTATCAACCAACCATTGGTAGGTGGCACTGCGTTCTTTAAGCCAAAGGGCATCTTAGTATAACAATAAGCGACTTGTCTTGTATGGAAGGCGTTTTCCTCATCTTCCTTAGCCATCTGGATTTGGTGATATCCTTTGTATGTGTCTAGGAAGCATTTAAGTGGTATCCATACAAAGATTCTACCTTCGGTCAATCTCCGGTGGTAGTAGCGATCTTGTGGACATGCCTTGTTGAGAATTGTGAAGTCAACGCACATCCTCCAACTACCATCGCTCTTCTTGACCATCCTTTGGGTTAGAAAGCCGGTCATGGTAGTAGACCTCTCACATGATACTGCATCCACAAGTTTATGTACTTTTGCGAATTGCTCGTGCGTGCTCTAGGGCTGGCTACGCTTCTTACAGCCGTCTTGGGGAGTATCCTTGTCGGATTCTCAACTTGTGCTTTTGATTGAGCGTGGTACACGGTCATGTGCTTTGGTTCCCATGCAAAATATCTAGGATCTTTTGCAAGAGTGCACACAGTGCCTCGCCATTATCGGATAGCGATCCTCCGATCGACACTTCTTGCTCGGGTAGTCGGGATGAATTGGGACCCTCGGGTTTGGCACTTTAGTTGCGCCATTCGGAATAGGTGCCATCTCACATGTAATTGTGTTACATTCTCCAGGTGGTATGGTAGTATTGTAGAGAGTAACAATGCCTCCCTCCACCGGGAATTTGAGCATCCCATGTGTTGTAGGCGATCTGCGCATATAGGTGAAATCCACGGTCTTCCAATAATGCCATTGTATGGCGAAGGGGATTTGATCACCATAAAAGTCATCCAGGCCGTCGTGGAATGTTCCTTATTGCCAACATTGACTAGTAGGCGTATTTGCCCCATGTGCCATATCTTTTCTCGTGTGAAACCGGTCAATGACATCGTGGCGGGCTTAATTGTTGTGTATCTCGGTCGCGATCGCTTAAAACAATGTTCATACATTATATCCATGGATGCTCCTCCATCAACATACATGCGGTGGATATCGTGACCCCTGCGTTAATTTCAATGGTGGCGGTTCTACCACTGCGTTGTTCGCAGACCAAGGTGGGGAAAGATATTTCGCTTCCACGGAAAACTTTTGGTCGATCTTTGCCTAGTCATTTCTTTGCCATGATTGTATCATGTAGATGGTATCAGCCTTATCTTTCGGTACTTCTTTCTTGTTTCCATTCTTTTGCTTATCTTTCTCTTCCTTGATGTTTTTAACCAAATGGTCCAATCTGCCTTCTTTTACTAGTTTATCAATGAGTTGGCGCAATTGGACACATTCATTGGTGGTGTGGCCCTTCCATCCATGATAGTCGCGATATCCGTTTCCCCACGCCGATCCTCCGGGGTGCGCATTGGTGGGGTCTTGGGAAGTTCGCGCCTTCGTTGCGAATATCTCCTTTGGAGTCTTGGTGGCGGGGTATATTTGTCATTATCATGTCCGCTCCCACAGCCGTGGTAGTTTTGTTGCGGTTGCTACTACGGTCTATGGATTGTCTCCGAGGTTGTTCTTGTGACCTATAGTTTGAGTAACCTTTCTTCTTGTCCGTCATGGCGGCTTCTCCTTGGATAAAGAACCTTTCATCATAAGTTCATCAAAGTTTTGGGGACTTGTCATTCAATCTTTGATGAGTTCTAGGTTATTGATCCGTTCATGAACCACGAGATTTTTAGTATTTGGGGCATGCCTTAACATGTATGAACTCATCTTTGTAGTGCTCCACATAAGCGCTTGTAGATTCCCCAGCGTTGTTTGACCTAGTGAGTTCGACGGGGTTTTAACGCACTTCTTCCTTTGGGTAAAGTTCGGTGAAACTCCTTCATGACTCTTCAAAGCCATCAATGCTTCCGCGTTGAAGCTTCTTGAACTAGTTTCGCGTGTTTCCACTAGTGTGGAATTGAACATGTGGCACCACACGGTTGTGGCCAATTTTCGATGGTAGCGGTGATTCAAAATTTTAGGTGATCGTCGGGATCACTGTTCCATCATAGGTTTTCACATTGGCGGGCATGCGCCTTCTCTTATCTTCACGAGAAATCAGCGATGCGTCGGTGAACGCATCCACCTTTTGGCGATGCAGCGGAAGAGACATGTCTTCCTCCTCCGGTCGGGATATTTTCTCACGGACTTCCGATTGTCTGTTTAGCTATCCTCGTTGTCAGGAGTTACCGGAGGACGAGCTTTGCCTCTTTCGGCGCTTGCGCCAATGCGTCCTCGAGTATGAGTTTGAAGGGCTTTCACTGGGGAGTCGTCGTCCAAGTCTATTATGGACCCTGCGGCTACCAAGCCTAGCGTGGACATTGTTACGTCGTCCATCCTCTTCGTGTTCTTCCGGATCTTGTGGGTCAATTGCTTCATCATTCTCAACTCTCCTCCCAATCACGGTAAACACTGGGGTTTCTGGCTATCCCTCCGCTCTTTTCCTACGATGACATGGTGGAGATGTCTCATACTCGGTCGAAATTGAGTCGGGTTTGCGAGACTCGTCCCGACCTCTTTTTGCTTCCTCTTGCATGAGAAGCGGTCAAGGTTTCATAGTTTTGAGACACGAAATCACTTGGCGCTAGTTCGGCATGACTCCTTCTAGAGCAAAGGTGTCTGTTTCTACCTGGACCCTTGTTTGATCGAGTGCATCTGGTGCCTTTGTGAGGTCCGTTTCTAGCACCGATTGGAGGGAGTGGTAAAAAGCGCTGCGATGGACCTTCTGCGGTGGTGGTTGTGGTGGCATGGGTTGTCCCGGGAGTGGTTCCACCGTTGGGAAGACGGATCTGGGCACGATCCTTGGTTTGGTAGCGGTTGTTCTAGAGGCATGTTTAGAAGGCGATCCACTTTCTTTGCTTGTAGGTTCTTCGGCTTATGTTTCCGTGCTTTGTCATTCTAGTTCTTAGTGAAAGGTCCCACGGATGGCGCCACTTGTTGATACAAAAGTTGGGCGTTCTTTGTTTGGACTCCGGTTCCCCGTATCAATTGGATCTTGATGCTTGAGACCTGCGCACTAAGTAAATAGAACCGTTAGGCTTATCGTGGGATTGTCTCCCACGATTATCCTCCGGCGTGAGAGTAAGTAATCGGTTTTAGGGTTTTAGTTGAGAGTTAGGGTTGTAGATTGTACCTTTAATGAGGGCTGGGATTCCCTTTATATACACACGAAACCCTTATTGGTTTCGTGTTCCCTAAACTTCGGCGTATCCCGCCTAAGTCGGTTATTAAACACTTATCTCCCAAGATAAGAGATATCCGATATCGTAAGCTATAAATAACTTTGGGTTTGGGCCTTCGTGAGCCCAAACCGTTATCGGGTTAGCCCAGTCGTACTGGGCTTGCTAATAGCAGTCATTCGTCGGGTTCGTGACCCGAATGCGGACTATACGTCATCATTTCCTATGTTATTTTGCATCATAGGAGGGCCGTGTTTGTTGTCCAGGAGTGTTTAGTGGATAGTGTTATGGGTCTTGCTTGACGTTGCGGAGAATGGTTGTTGCAGAAATCTATGTGTGTCGAGGTTCAGGTGTTGTGGGCCGTGGTTCAATATTTGGTTCATGTTGATGTTGTTCAGGTTAGGTAGTTTCTTGTTACGTCATATTGGTCGGCTCAATTTGTGGTTCGATGCGGTTCAGATCGTTTGTATTTCATGCGGGTCTTGTGGTTTCATATTGGGTTGTGGATTGTGCCGAAGTACTCAGTTGGGGTCGTATTCTTTGGTTATGTGGTAGAGATCATTTTTTTCTCAGTAAGTGTCGGTGAGTTGAAGGTCATGAGTAGTTTTGACATATGGTGATCTTACAATTATAGTTATTCCCTAAGTTAACTGATTTGACGTATTATTGCGCCACCACTTGATTTGTTTTTGTGACCGGAACTGTAATTGAAAACAAACAAAGTATTTTACATATAACTATTAACATGTATGAATTGAATTATATGAATAATTCTATGGACTATATTATGGCATCTTCATGTATCTTTAATAAATTTGGTTGTATTCGCCTTACAACAATGGTTAGCTTGCATCACTTTTATATCAAAGAAGAAGACTTAGCTTTTATCCCACATTGATAAACGAGAAGAAAATATGTTACTTTATATAGTGAGGTAGGTGTTAATAATTCAAGCTAGTTTGGTGTATTATGTATTTCGTGGGATTTCATGTGCGTATGACACTTGTATCATATGTAACAGGTAAACCCTCGAAAATTTGTATACTTTGTTAACTTTTTATATTCACTTTTGTTTTTTCGACATTTTTGTTTTCCCGTCACTTCCACCACTAATTTGTAAACTTTGTTAAGTTCTTATAATCAATTTTGTTTTTCAACCTCTCACTTTTCTTTGTAGAACAATTGTAATATTTGCTAACTTTTTATATTCATTTTTGTTTTTCGTCTCTCACTTTTCCTTATAAAAGATTTGTAACATTTGCTTAAGTTTATATCCTCTTTCGCTTTTATCAAAAGAAAGAAGATTTTGTAAACAAAGGTGATAAGGACGGGAAGACATTCATTTGAAATTCTTGGAGTGAAATTAAAAAAATTGTTTGATTCACAATGTCAAAAGTCATATTTATACTGGATAAGGGTTGTCGCTATCCCATAGCCCATAAAACCTTCACCAATGACAACACCATTCTTTATAGCACTCGGCTTCAGTCCAATGTCAGTAACGTTTGGCACATGTTAGTGACGAAAACTAAGTTGAGCATATAAGATATATACATTTAATCGAGTATGTTACTTTTGAGGTTGCATGCTGTGAAAAGAACATATCAGGATGACCTTTTGGTCTCTCAGCATATAAAATTTTCCAATTCTAATGTCATACCAAATCAATCATCTATGAATATTTTACCTTTAACGGGTCAAAAGAGGTAAAATAAAAACAATATGTTATAAGGAAACGGGATGAAAGGCGTCTGTAGTTTCTCGTGAGTGCACCACATTCAGTCCGTCATTTGAAATAATATAAGTTTTGTAAATATCTTTGTACATATTACCAAACAAATACCAAACAAGAAGTGCCTTTCAGCCAACCCGGCCCGTGTTAGCATGTACAAAGATATATATCCATTTATGACCCGTTACCCACCCCGCCCGTTTTGCCATACCTTTCCAACACCAAGATGTCCTCCGCGCACAATGAATTCTTCAACTACAACAAGACATGCTTGGTAAAGCGGCCTATTCTCTATAACTTTCCGTCTCACAACCTCAACTATCTGTCGTGCTTCAGATTGGGAACCAATCTTGTATGTTCTATCAACGGACTGGATCATGGTTTAAGCTTTTCAGCAATATCTAATGCCCATGGCCTACAGACTTTAAGCAAGTCGTCAGGAGGTACAATAGTATCATTGTTCCACTTATTTCACACAGGAAACCTTCCCCTATAAGTATGAGTAGTAGTGCGGCACCTATAGATTACCATTACATATGAGGGGAGACCTAGATAAACATTCCAATACATTAGTAGGTGTTCAGATACACAGTTTGAAAGTAATACTTGAAACTATAAAAATTAGTATCAGTTATAAAATCTCAACAAATCTTGGAACCATGGTAGTATGTAGCTTTAACTACTGGATTCTATAACCGAAAACAAAATTTTCTAAATTTTAATAAAGCAATAAAGCATTCTTAATTTGTTGTTTAACTCTTCAGGTATTAGACCAGATCTATTTGGCGATGTTCTTCGGTAACTCTTGCATATACTCTCGGTTATAGTGGTCCACGATAAGATGTACGTACACTCTGCAAATACATATTTATATGCTACACGTCGAATAAAACTATTTTTTAAATTTGATTCTAGCATCTTTATTCACAGAAATCAAATCATTACTTTTAGTTGGGGTTGAAACGGGCCGGGTTGGAGGTTGAGCCACCGCAAACACTTTTCAGTCTTCCAAAACGGTTTTAGGCAAATTGTATGAATGTATACAGGAGGTTGAGCTGCTGTTGTAAAAAACCAAAGATGAATGTTAAGTAATGAATAGGAGTTATGCTTTTTCCCACATCGATATATGAGAAAAAAATATATTGCTTTATATGCACTTGGTAGTTTTGATTTTTCGAGTAATTCCTACACTTTGTTAACTTTTTATATTTCCGTCTCACTTTTTTGTTGTAAAACATTTCTAATTTCTTATTTTCGCTTTTTGTTTATTTTTTCATTTTTCATTGTAAAAGATTTGTAATTTGTTAACTTTTGACGTTCTCTTTTGCTTTTATCAAAAGAAGAAGACTTTGCAAAGAAATGTGATAGAGAGATAAGGCATCAATGGATGAAGATAATTATTTAAACAAACTTATTTTTCAGTCTTTTCAGAATGGCCCAAACATTACACAAAGCCATCTTTGTTCCGATGTACGCTAAAACACGAGTAAAATGGAACAACGTTGGTAAACTGGGATTGCGTTATTCTACACAAAACAACTTTTAATTTATATCTATAGTCAAGTGTTACCTTCCATTGTGTAAGTTTTGGCAGGCACACATTTTGAGACTCAAATATATAACATGGTGTAAGTTTTGGAGCCCCTAAAGATATGAGGCTATGTACGACAATATACCATCGTAGACGGTTGTGCCACAAACGGAGAAATAGCTTTGATCAGTTTTTGTATTACATATAACTATTAAATATGTGTGACATTAATTTGTATGAATCATTTTATGGACTATATTATGGTATCTTCATGTGCTAGGCCATTTTTAAGAGTTTTGGTTGTAAAGTTGTAATCACCTTACAACAATGGTTAAAGTATAGCTTCTATCAGTTTTTGTATTAGAGATAACTTTTATCCCACATCGATAATTGGGAAGAATATATGTTTCTTTATATAGTGAGACATTCACTAATTATTTTATTTGAGTTTGATATATGTAGAATGTTCTTCGTGGAATACAATGATAATTTTTTTAAGAGTAAATTACACCGTTCGTCCTTGTGGTTTGCGTTGACCGCACGGTTTCGTCCTTTGACAAAAAGTTGCACCGTTCGTCCTTAAGTGTGAAGCGTTATGCGTTCGTCCCTTGACCAAACGGCGTTAAGTTTGGATCATAAACTTCGGATAAAAATACTAAAATACCCTCACTATCTTCTTCTCTTAAGTCACTTTCTTGTCTATCCTCACCATTTCTCTCATTTATACCTAACCCTAAACCTAATTCATCTCTTTCTCTCACCTCATCACCGGCCACACTTCCACCACCTGGCCACCTCACGCCTCGTCGCCACCACGTAACCACCATCACCCACCATCATTTCATCTCTAATTTTGAAGACCCGAATGTTTTGGAGTCGTTTGAAGAGTTATTGTCCGTGTGTTTGTACGCGACTCGTCACCATCATCATTTCCTTTCGTCTTTTCTGTTTGGTAAGTTTGTTAAACGAGTTGGTGTAAAAGGTTTTGTTAAAAATAACAATTCACACTTATTTGTGTGAATTGGTTGTGATAAAAAGGATTTGTGAATCGGGTCTTAGTGAAAACAAGTTTAAAAACACACCACCGCCGGCACCCACCTCTCACCGCCTACTCCAAAAGAATCCCCACCACTCCCTCTTTTTGATCTACTACATCACGCGCCCCAAAACCACTCCCTCTTATTGTCGTTATTATTCGTGTTTGTTTTGGTTTCGGATGAACTCATGGTGTCGGAGGTTTGATTGATAGTCTTGATGTTGAAAATGGTTTGGTTATTGTTGTTGTCGAAAGGGAAAGACCCTCGTGTTGGGTAGGCGAGGGGAAAGGCTAGGCCGAGACCCATATGGTCTCGGCAAGACATTTGGAGGTTTTGGATTGTTGGGTGTTTGATTGAGGTGGTCGGAATTTGGAGGTTTTGGAAGTTTTGACTGAACGCTTGCGATTGTTGTGAACCCAAGTGTTCATAGATGGCATAAGTGTAGAAACCAGAGCAACCACGAAGCAAAATGAACCTATAAAAGATGTCAATTAGCATTCAGAAAATGGTTTGGATATGATTGGATAAAATAGAGAGGGGAAGAAACCAACAAACCTTTTGTCTAAACAATGGCTATATCCATTTTTGTTTGAACAATGGCTAACAGATCCAGTACATATACCGTACCTTATTCTAGTTAGTATTTGAGACCTAAGTCAATTGATTGATGCTAATAACTAGAGTAAACTACACCGTTCGTCCTTGCACCGTTCGTCCTTATGGTGTGGAAATGACGAATTTACCCTCATGTGTAAGTCACATGATGGATTTTTAACGGTCAAACTTAACGTCGTTTGGTCAAGGGACGAACGGCGCATAACGTTTCACACTTAAGGACGAACGGTGCAACTTTTTTGGTAAAAGGACGAAACCCTGCGGTCAACGCAAACCACAAGGACGAACGGTGTAATTTACTCTTTTTTTAATTTGTTACATACATATAGTCAATAATAGGAGTGTGTACGGTTTGGTTTGAGTCGGTTTTTGGCTAAAACCGAAACCGAACCACAATGTTCGATTTTTGTAGAACTCAAAACCAAAACCGTTCGGTTTTTGGCGATTCGGTTTTTTTTTGTTTGTTATTGGTTTCGGTTCGCTTTTTTTGGTTTCTAACGGTTAATATTTCGGTATGGCCAAATTATACCAACAAACTTGTTTACAAAATTAGTTATTCTTTTATACCTTTTTTCAACCTAAGCATAATAATGTTTATTGCATATTCTACAATTACAAACATATAAATAAGATATACACATACAAGTGAACATACACGTAGTATAATCATTATCGAATACTTATTGATATTCCACACAAAACACGCGACACGACAAACACACATATAAATATAAACGTTAAGATAAATATATTATAAATTCACTCACAAAATGAATATAAATTTATAAATTTGATTTATTAGTTATTTAATCTATTATATTAACTAGATATTATTATATAATAAAAATGGTTCGGTTCGGTTCGGTTTTTGCGGTTTGGTTTTTGGGCGAAAACCAAAATTGAACCGCGTTTTTCGGTTTCTGAAAAAGTAGAAACTGAACCATCGGTTTTTAGTTTTGGTCGTTTTTTTTGGTTTTCGGTTCGGTTTCGGTTTTTTCGGTTTGATTCGCTCACCCCTAGTCAATAATAAGATACGAGTGTCTGGCATGTTTGTAACTCTCTTCAAAAATTTATATAGTAGATACGAATGTCTGGCATGTTTGTAACTCTCTTCAAAAATTTTGGGTTGGTGGGTCATTATAATCTCAACCTAAACATAACTCATTTATTAATCGTGTCAAAAAACTCAACCCTAACGCATAACTCAACCTTAACCCAGACTTGTATAACATGTGCAACCCGTTTGTGACCCGCTTAACTCAGTGTATAACGTTGGCGGTTTGTCGATTAACTATTTTAAATAACATACCAATAATTGTACGACAATTTCAATGAAACTTGCGTTATAATCGTAATTCACTCATATTAAGTACCTAACAAAATACATTTAAATCCAAACGTAAAATCTAAGTAATATATTTTATTTTTAAAGCCTTATATACTTGATCGGGTTCACGTGTTGACCTGTTTAATACTTACTCAACCCAAACACGACCCGTTTATTAAACGGGTTGACTTGTTTTTTACCCGAACCTGTTTAACTTCGTGTCGGATTCGTGTCGGATTCGTGTTGTGTCGAGAATTGCCACCCCTAATCCACTGGGCCATACAGAATCCTCTGTTTATACATCTTTTCACCTCTTCTTTCCAATGTTATTTTGCAGTATAGGAGGGCTGTACTCCTACGAGTGTTTAGTGGCAAGTGTTATGGGTCTTGCTTGGCGTCGCGGGGAATGGATGTTGCAGAAAGCTGTGAGGGTCGAGGTTCAATTGTTGTGGGACGTGGTTCAACATGCGGTTGATAAGGTTGTGGTATCAAGTGTTATGCCATTCATATGTGGTAAGGTGGTTTCAACAAGTGTTGTGGGTCGAGGTTTGAGTGTTGCGGGGTCGTGGTTTTAAAGTTGTGTCGAGGAGGCACACATTGGTTTTTAGTTCGTTTTGGGTTATGTAGTTTAGATCGGGCTGTGGTCATGTTGATGTGGTTCAAGTTGATGTGGTTCAAGTCAGGTAGTTTCGTGTTTACGTCATATGGGTCAGCTCGATTTGTGGTTCGATGCGGTTCAGATTGGTTTGTTGTTAATGCTGGTCTTGTGGTTTCATATTGAGTTGTGGATTGTGCTGATGTACTCAGATGGGATCATATTTGTTGGTTATGTGGTCGAGATCTTTTTTTGCCGTCTTAGTAATGGCCGGTTCATTGAAGGTAATGAGTAGTTATGACATGTGATGGTCTTGCAATGATATGAGTTCCCTAAATTAATTGCTTCTACGTATTATCGCGCCACCACATGATTTGTTTGTGTGACCGAAACTGTTTGATGTGAGGTGACGGAAAGGTGATAAGAGGGAAGACATTGATTTGAAATTCTTGGGAGTGAAAATAAAAAAAAAAAAATTGCTTGATTCACAATGTCAAAAGGCATATATACGCAGTAAAAGGGTTTAGGGTTGTCGCTATCCCAGATCACATAAAATCTTCACCAATGACAACACCTTTCTTTATAGCCCTCGGCTTCAGTCCAATATTGGTAACGTTAGGCACCTATCAGTGACAAAAACTATATTGTGCATGAAGATTATAATTAGATAACATATAAGATATGTACATTTCATCGAGTATAATAGATTGTTACCTTTGAGGTTAAATGCTGTGAAAAGAACACCTATTAGTGACGAAAACTAAACTAAGTTGAGCATGAAGAATATAAGTAGACATATAAGAATAATTCATTTTATCGAGTAGGTTACATTTTAAGATGACCTTTTGCTGCCACGGGAACTACAAGCTTGTTAAAAACCTTGGCCTCTTGTGGAGTATAAATTTTGTACAATTCTAATGTCAAATGAGGTAAAATAAAAACAATGTGTTATAAGGAAACGGGATGAAAGGCGTCTGAAGTGTCTCTTGAGTGCACCTTATTTACTCCATCATTTGAATCTTTTACATACTACGTACTTATAAATTCAAAAAGATGGCAAGAAGTGCCTTTCAGCCAAAGCGGCCCGTGTTAGCATGTACGAAATAAGATATCCTTATATGGCCCGTGACCTAACCTGCCCATTTTGCCATACTTTCCCAACACCAAGATGTCCTCCGTCCACAATGCCTTCTTCAACTACCTCAAGACATGCTTGGCGAAGTGGCCCATTCTCTATAAATTTCTGTCTCACAACCTCAATTATCTGTTGTGCTTTAGATTGGGAACCAATCTTGTCTATTCTGTCAAGGGACAGGACCAAGGTTTACGCTTTTCAGCAATGTCTAATGCCCATTGCCTAGAGACTTTAAGCAAGTCTTCAGGATGTACAATAGCATCGATTAGACCTAGCTCTTTTCCATCTTCAGATAGTATCATTGTTCCACTTATGTCACACAAAGAAACCTTATCCTATAAGTATGCGTAGCAGTGTAGCAATTATAGACGATTACAATTACATATAAGGAGAGACCTGGATAAACATTCCATTCCAGTACATAAATAGATGTTCAGATACGCAGTTTGAAAGTAATACTTGAAACTCAAAAATCTCAACAAATCTTGGAACCATGGTAGTATGTAGCTTTAACTACTGGATTCTATAACCGAAAACAAAATTTTCTATATATGAATAAAGCAATAAAGCATTCTTAATTTGATGTTTAAGTCTTCATGTATTAGACAAGATCTATTTGGCAATGTTCTTCGGTAACTCTTGCATATACTCTCGGTTATAGTGGTCCACGATAAGATGTACGTACACTCTTCAAATACATATTTATATGCTACACATCGAATAAAACTACATTTAAAATTTGATTCTAGCATCTTTATTCACAGAAATCAAATCATACTTTTAGTTGGGGTTGAAATGGGCCGGGTTGGAGGTTGAGCCACCGCAAACACTTTTCAGTCTTCCAAAACGGTTTTAGGCAAATTGTATGAATGTATATAGGAGGTTGAGCTACTGTAGTAAAAAACCAAAGATGAATGTTAAATAATGAGTAGGAGTTATGCTTTTTCCCGCATAGATATATGAGAAAAAAGTATATTGCTTTATATAGTGAGGTATGTTTCATTCGTTAAAGTTAAGTTTGGTGTAGTATGTTATCCTTTGAATATGACGTCCCAATTGCCTTATATGCACTTGGGAGTTCCGATTCCTTGGATAATTCGTACACTTTGTTAACTTTTTATATTTCCGTCTCACTTTTTGGTTGTAAAAGATTTGTAACATTTCCTAACTTTTTTTATATTTCCGTCTCACTTTTTTGTTGTAAAACATTTGTAACATTTCTAACTTTTACCCAAAAAAAACATTTCTAACTTTTTATTTTTGCTTTTTGTTTATTTTTTCATTATTCATTGTAAAAGATTTGTAAATTGTTAACTTTTTACGTTCTCTTTTGCTTTTATCAAAAGAAATAAGACTTTGCAAAGAAATGTGATAGAGAGATAAGGCATCGATGGATAAAGATAATTATTTAAACAAACTTATTTTTCAGTCTTTTCAGAATGGCCCAAACATAACACAAAGCCATCTTTTGGTTCCGATGCACGCTAAAACACAAGGAGTAAAATGGAACAACGATGGTAAACTGGGATTGCCTTATTCTACACGAAACAACTTTCAATTTTTATCTATAGTCAAGTGTTACCTTCCATTGTGTAAGTTTTGGCAGGCACACATTTTGAGACTCAAATATATAACATGGTGTAAGCTTTGGAGCCCCTAAAGATATGAGGCTATGTACAACAATACACCATCGTGAGCGATTGTGCCACAAACGGAGAAATAGCTTGAACTATCAAATTATATGTTGATATTGAAAACAAATGAAATTTACGACATATAACTATTAAATATGTATAACATTAATTTGTATGAATCATTATATGGACTATATTATGGCATCTTCATGTGCTAGGCCATTTTTAGGAGTTTTGGTTGTAAAGTTGTAATCACCTTACAACAATGGTTAAAGTATAGCTTCTATCAGTTTTTGTATTAGAGATAACTTTTATACCACATCGATAATTGGAAAGAATATATGTTTCTTTATATAGTGAGGCGTTCACTAATAATTTAGTTTGAGTTTGATATAGAATGTTCTTCATGGAATACAATGATAATTGACGAATAATTTGTTACATACATATAGTCAATAATAAGATACGAGTGCCTGGCATGTTTGTAACTCTCTTCAAAAATTTCGCGGGTTTGTCGATCAACTATTTTAAATAACATACCAATAATTGTACGACAATTTTAATGAAACTTGCGTTATAATCGTAACTCACTCATATTAGGTACTTAACAAAATACATTTAATCCAAATGTAACATAAAATCTAAGTAGTATATTTATTTTTAACGCATACCAATAATTGTACGACAATTTTAATGAAACTTGCGTTATAATCGTAATTAAGTCATATTGCGTTATATCGTAACTCACTCATATTAGGTACTTAACAAAATACATTTAATCCAAATGTAACATAAAATCTAAGTGGTATATTTATTTTTAACGCCTTATATACTTAAACATGTTCGTAATCCAAATGTAACATAAACTCTAAGTAATATATTTTATGTTCAAAGCCTTATATACTTAAACGGGTTTACGTGTTGACATGTTTAATACTTACTCAACCCAAACACGACTGCTTATTAAACGGGTTAACCTATTTTTGAATCGAAGTTTAACTTCGTGTCGTTAATCGTGTTGTGTCGAAATTGCCACCTCTAATCCATCGTGCCATATACTCCTCTGTTTATACATCTTTTCACCTCTTCTTTCCTATGTTATTTTGCACTATAGGAAGAGTGTACTCAATGAAAGTGTTTAGTGGCAAGTGTTATGGGTCTTGCTTGGCGTC
Source organism: Chrysanthemum lavandulifolium (assembly GCA_022545495.1). Classification (NCBI taxonomy): domain Eukaryota; kingdom Viridiplantae; phylum Streptophyta; class Magnoliopsida; order Asterales; family Asteraceae; genus Chrysanthemum; species Chrysanthemum lavandulifolium. Next base: position 269,357,639 of record CM040238.1, read on the forward strand.
ATGGGAATGGTGTTGTAGAAAGTCTGAGGGTCGAGGTTCAATTGTTGTGGATCGTGGTTCAATATGCGGTTGATAAGGTTACGGTTTCAAGTTTTATGCCATTCATATATGGTAAGCCGTTTCAACAAGTGTTGTGGGTCGAGGTTCGTGTGTTCTTGGGTCATGGTTTTAAAGTTGTGGGTCGAGCTAGCACATCGGTTTGTAGTTCGTTTTGGGCTATGTATGGAGTTGTGGTCTTGTTGATGTTGTTCACGTCGGGTAGCCTCGTGTTACGCCATATGGGTCGGTTTGATTTGTGGTTCAATGCGGTTCGGATTGGTTTGTTGTTCATGCGGGTCTTATGGTTTCATATTTGGTTGTGGATTGTACCGATGTACCGGATGGGAATCGTGTTGTTGGTTAATTGTTAAGATCCTTTTTTTGTCTTCTCCGTAAGTGGTCGGTTCGTTGAAGGTCATGGGTAGTTTTGCCAAGTGATGGTCTTGCAATGATATGTGTTCCCTAAATTAAGTGCTTCTACGTATTAAAGCGCCACCACATGATTGTTTGTGTGGCCGGAACAGTTTGATTTGAGCTTTTGACGGGTTTTAGTGTCAAGGTCGTGGTAGGTTTTCCACTCGTTTCAATACTTTATATTGGGCGATGCCCTTATGTGCTTAGGTGGTATGCTAGGTACAATTAGCGAAGGTTCCTCCTTTAATTGTTTTGATCTTCATGTAGATGTAAGGATTGTTTGGATAAAAGAAGTTGTTTAGGGGCGTGGTAGTTGTTTAGTGGCGTGGAAGTGTTTGGAGTCATAATAGTTTCTTAGGGTTAAGAGCTTATTAGAAGGAGTCAAAACTAGCTCGACAGCTAGGTGCTTTCTGGAACTCGGCTAGGTGCTTGTCGGCGAGAGGAACTGCGAAAGGTGTTATGCTTCGTGGTTCTATCGGGTTAGTGTTAAGTAGGTGATTTAGCCTCTATCGAGAGGAAGAGGAATGTTGTTATTGAAACAAATAAGATTTTACATATAAATATTAAACATGTATGACATTAATTTATATGAATCATTTTATGGCATCTTCATGTGCTAGACCATCTTTAATAAATTTAGTTGTATTAAGCTTTACAACAACGATTAACGCGTATAATAGCTTCTATCACTTTTTTATGAAAGAAGAAGAGCTAGCTTTTATCCCACATCGATAAATGCGAAAAAATATGTTACTTTATATAGTGAGGTATGTACTAATTATTCAAGTTGAGTTTGGTGTATTATGTTCTTCGTGGAATTTTATGTTGACATGATACTTGTATCATGTGCAAAAGAAAACCCGCGACTAATTTGTACACTTTGTTAACTTTTTATATTCACTTTTGTTTTTCCGTCACTTACCAAGAAACTTAGCCAAAATTAGTCGGTTGGTGGGTGTTTTATTATTTTAGCCATAACAACGATCATGCTCTCTTTTTTTTTACCACAAAATCATTTTTGGGGATTGATTATTTTTACTGGTTTGTGGTGTTGGTCCTATTAGTGGCAATTGCTTTATGCTGGTTCTGGTTTGGCTGCATTCTATATGATTTGTAAATGGAAAAAGGGTTTTTGAATGATAAAGGAGAGGGAGTGGTAGTGGGGTGAAGGAGAAACGTGGTTCAGCTGATATTGATCTAGGTATGGTGCATTCGCTACACCTACTCCTAATATGGCGAATCCATTGGTTAAAGAGGGTAATCGTAGGGCTGAGAATACGTTTGGAGAATCACATGATAAGAGTATTTCGTTCGCCAATGTTCTCAATGTTGCCCGTATTCTTCCGAATGTGAATTTTAGGTTGTTGGTTTATGAGGATCGTGTAGAATCCCATGACACAATGCTTCCTAGGGCTGCTATGGAAAAGGTGCTATGTCGGTATGAAAATACGTTGGTTGGTTACTTCCTTGGTAACACTATTGCCTTCCCCAATGTTCAAAGCTATGTTACTAACACATGGGGGAAGTTTGGCTTGCAAAAGCTAATGAAAAATGGTGATGGTGTGTATCTTTTTAAGTTTGCTACCAAAGAGGGTGTGGATCGTGTTTTGGAACGAGGTCCTTAGTTAATTCGTAACTCACCTATTATTCTTAACAAATGGACTCCTACTTTATCTTTTAATAGGAACGAGGTAAACAAGGTACCAGTTTGGATTAAACTGCATAAAGTTCCTTTGGTTGCTTATTCAGAGGATGGTTTGAGCTTGATTGCTACACAAGTAGGGAAACCTATTTTGTTGGACGCATTCACAAGTTTTATGTGTGTTGAGACATGGAGCCATATTAGTTTTGCTCGTGCCTTAGTTGAAGTAAGCGCAGAATCTGAATTGAAGAGCCAAGTTACAATGGCTATTCCGAATGAAGAAGGTAATGGTTATAATACGGAAATTATTAACGTTGAATATGAATGGAAGCCTCCTTATTGTATTGATTGTAAATCATTTGGGCATGCTCCTTTGATTGTCCAAAATGTGTCAAGGAGACTGCTGAAATGACATTAATGTTGCGACCAAGGTGTTTAATCAGGTGGATAATCATGAAGAGGGCTTCATTGAGGTAAGAAATCGAAAGAATAAAGGGAAGAGTGTTGCTGATTCGTCTAAATCTCGGCCCATTGGTGGTGTTAGGCTTAACAAGCCAAAACCTAAATTTTGGAGACCTTTATCGACGACAACTACTAAGCAAGGTTCGATCCTAAGGTTCAAAAGAGACTTCTTCCAATGATAAATCGGGTATGAACACTAAGTCTTTCAATCCTTTTGGTGTTTTGAATTCTTTGGGTGAGGAGGTGTTGATGGTTTTCCTCCGGGTGGTAAGGGAAGAAGCGAGCTACGGCTACTAAGCCTAGTACTTCCTCCTCTCCTTGTACTTCTGCTTTGGGCGATTATGGTAGCACTAGTACTACTCCTGTTGTTGAGAAAATTGGAAAGCTTGAAAAGCTAATTATTGAGGGGAAGGTTACTCTTGTGGATGATGATGGTAAACCTTTAACAAAGGTTGATTCTTCAACTAAAGTGGGTAACCCATTCTCTAAAGTAGGTAATGTGGTTGTTTCTGATAGTGACGATGATGAAGTTCTGGAATATCCTAACAAGACTAATTATTTTGGTAGTGGAGGGAACAAGAGTAGTCTTTTGGAGCAATGGAAAGATGGTACATGTGACTACAATGATTATGAAGATGATTACTTTGATAATTGTGGTCTATCTGCGGCCTAATTAAAGGCTGCCGCCATCCATGACATTAGACTTGGATAAGTTGCTTTAACTTTGTTTAGCATAAAGGTTGATGTGTCTTAGTTTATGCTTGTTTTTGTTGTGGGTGTCTAGTTGTGTGTAACTAGTTAATCATTTATGGCCTGTCATGAATGATTTAGTGGTTGTTCATGGTCGCTTGAGGTTAATGTGGTATCTCACCACATTCCATTGTACTTAATTGTTTTTCTGAGTAACATATTTTACCGGGTGGAAGACCCTTTACCCAAAAAAAGAAACTTAGCCAAACACCCCAAATAAGCTTTTCCAAACACCCTAAGTTTGAAGTTCAAAATCAAGATTTGTTTTCATGTATACGTTACGAATCACAAACTGAGTTTGGTGTATTATGTTCTTCGTGGAATTTTATGTTGACATGATACTTGTATCATGTGAAAAGAAAACCCGCGACAAATTTGTACACTTTGTTAACTTTTTTATTTTACCAGGGTGAATCCCTTTTACCCACTTTGATAACTTTTTATATTCACTTTTGTTTTTCCGTCACTTACCAAGAAACTTAGCCAAACACCCCAAATAAGCTTTTCCAAACACCCTAAGTTTGAAGTTCAAAATCAAGATTTGTTTTCATGTATACGTTACGAATCACAAACTGATTTGCCGTCTTCTTTCGTGTGTCTATTTGCAGATAAGAGAGTCATGAATGCTCCAGATCGTATGAGCGATTTGTGGTTCCCGAGGGCACCGAGAAGTAAAACCTCTCACTTCCATTTGCCCATCATTTTCATGTTTATACATTTACCAACTCTTTTTTTACATGTTTATTCTGGTGGCACACGAAAGGGATACAAAGATCATAAATGCAGCCTCATTGAGAGAAGACCATACCATAGGGAACATTATTCGCATGTATGCCTTCTTTAACTTTAACATAATTATTTGATAGTTAACACTTAGTTTCATTAAAAACAAATACAAACAGGCAGTTGCACAGGGATCCACGACTAATTTGTAAACTTTGTTAACTTTTTATATTCATTTTTGTATTGTAAGTTTGTAACATTGCTAACTTTTTTTATTCATTTTTGTTTTTTCGTCCCTCACTTTCATTGTAAATGATTTGTAGCATTTGCTAAAGTTTATATTCTCTTTTGCTTTTATCAAAAGAAAGAAGATTTTGTAAACAAAGGTGATAAAGAGGGAAGACATTGATTTGAAATTCTTCGGAGTGAAATTAAAAAAATTGTTTGATTCACAATGTCAAAAGGCATATTTACTCTAGATAACCATAAAACCTTCACCAATGACAACGCCATTCTTTATAGCACTCGGCTTCAGTCCAACAGAAAGGTTAGGCACATGTTAGTGACGAAAATTAAGTTGAGCATGAAGAATATAATTAGCTAACATATAAGATATATACATTTAATCGAGTATGTTACCTTTAAGGTTGCATGCTTGTTAAAAACCTTGGCCTCCTGAGGAATATAAATTTTGTAGAATTCTAATGTCAAAAGAGGTAAAATAAAAACAATATGTTACTATAAGGAAATGGGATGAAAGGCGTCTGAAGTGTCTCTTGAATGCACCTTATTTACTCCATCATTTGAATCTTTTACATACTACTAGTACTTATAAATCCAAAAAGATGGCAAGAAGTGCCTTTCAGCCAACCTGGCCCGTGTTAGCATGTACAAAATAAGATATCCTAATATGACCCGTTACCCAACCCGCCCATTTTGCCGTACCTTTCCAACACCAAGATGTCCTCCGTTCACAATGCCTTCTTCAACTACATCAAGACATGCTTGGTGAAGTGGCCCATTCACTATAAATTTCTGTCCCACAACCTCAATTATCTGTTGTGCTTCAGATTGGGAACCAATCTTGTTTATTTTGTCAAGGGACAGGACCAAGGTTTACGCTTTTCAGCAATGTCTAACGCCCATAGCCTATAGACTTTAAGCAAGTCTTCAGGAGGTACAATAGCATCGATTAGACCTAGCCCTTTTCTGTCTTCAGATAGTATCATTGTTCCGCTTATGTCACATGATGATACGTAGAGTCACAGGTTCTACTTATTGGTTCAAGGCGTTTTGACTTTGCCCCATAAGTGTATGCCATGAGTTCACCATCATTATAGAGAGTCGATGACTTAAATGAAAAGCTATGAGTTTCTAAAGATAGTATGTCAAAGGAGACGGGGGGTTATTAATATTTTCTCGGGTGCCGATTCCCCTCAGGTAACTTCATATTATATATGTAGTTTTATGCCACATTTCCGAGTTGGTTTGTTTGAGAGAAGTGAAAGCTTTTCGGGATATCTTCCCTTTACTCGTGCTCGTGTTTTCATAACAACATGAAGAAGATTAAGTAGAAGAAGTGAAGTAGTGTAGGTTGTGTGTTTACAAGTGATCTTTGAGGGCTATTTATACCGGGTCGTTGTGACCTTTTACCCAAAAAAAGTGATCTTTGAGGGCTGTTTATAAATGATCATATATGATAAAATATGCTAAGCTTATTTGAAGATAAGGATGCAAGTAGATTATGCAAGTTGAACAAATGCAACTTGCTAGTTTCTTGATTGAGATTCGATATGGATGATTAACTGAGATTTGATATGGATTCGGTACAAGATGCATGCTTCATGGGTTCCATGTATCATGACTATCCATGTATCATAACTACGCATACATAATGGAGATACAAGCAAGCTCAAAGTTATCAATTCAGTATTATCCACAAACTATCTTCATCACTCTAAATGTCTTTACAAATGTAGCAATATGTAACTTGTATAATAGTATAGTCAACTGTAGTCAAAGTTAGTTAGCATTGTATTTCTTTCCTTTCTTGTATAAATACTTCACTTGTACCATCATTTCATTTTAAGTCAATGATAATAATCATTTTCCTTCTCTCTGCTTATCAAAATGGTATCGAGCCACCACCACCTCCGGTGGCTCTAACCGTCAAGAACAAACCCGATCATCTAACAAACTATCCAACAAACTCCACCACAATAACCGTCAAGAATAAACTCCGGTCAATAACAAACTCCGGTCACAATAACCATCACTCCACCATTATTCCGCCACAATCAATAACCAATCAAGAATCATCACTACCATCTCCGATCATATAACCGATTTTTAGGCAACATAACAAACTCAACACCTTATCACCACAATGACAAACAATAATCAAACCACACACTCATCTACACCACCATCCTCATCCACTCAATCATCGATGATGATATCACATCACCATATCATCCACTCTATCTACATCCACAAGATCATCCAGATTGATTTCGATTTCTAAGAAATTAACGGTTTCGATAACTATGGATCTTGGAAACGTTCATTGATGATAGCACTCAATGCCAAAAATAAGATGAAAATCATCATCGGAGAATTTGAAGAACCAATCGCTACTTCAAGAAACCGAGCTCTATGGGAAAGGACAAACGACATGGTGATATCACGGATCCTCAATACCATTTCGAGCAGATAAGTAATTCTCTCGGTTTTGTTAACACAAAGATCGAGTTGTGGAATGAATTACAAGAACATTACGATCAACTGGATGGACATAGGATATACCAACTCACAAATGAATTGGTTCAGTTGAAACAAAACAACTCTGCAATTGAAATCTATTATCAGAAATTGAAAGGTCTTTGGGATGAATATGACTCTTTAGAAGCCCCTTACATGTGTGTTTGTATCTGTTCTTGTGAAAATGGGAAAGTGAATGGTGAAAGAGATCAAAGAAAAAGATTGATTCAATTTTTGATGGGGTTAGATGAATGTTATGCCAATATTAGAGGTCAGATCTTACTAATGAATCCTATGCCAAGTGTTGCAAAAGCATACAGTATGATAAGGCAAGAAGAAAAACAGAGAGAAGGCTACACTCCTGTGATTCCAACTGCTGCTGCACTTTCAGCTCATTCCAACAACTACAGAAACTCATACAACAACACACGATCAGGAAGAAATTTTACACAAAGAGACTCATCAGTGAGGAGTTACAACAATTCTGAGAATCCTGTGAGAAGAAGTTCTTTCAAGAAAGGAGTTATATGTGGGAATTGTGGAAAAGAGGGACATCTCAAGGAAGAATGCTATCAACTAGTAGGATATCCAGTTGGTCATCCTTTGCATGGCAAGGTTAAACCATCACTCAATGCTCAAAGACAGGATCACTCAACACGTAAAATCAATTCGATTGTCACAAGGATCAAGCGCAACTTGCAATTCGGGATGACCAAATGGTCAAGTCGACATCGCTATGAATGCCGGGATGGACCGGTTGCAAAATCAACTAAACCGATGATGCTCATGATGCGAGAACAACAAGGATTTCTCCGGTATGACACATGAACTCGGAAGGTATACCTAAACTCATAGCTACTTTCACAACTAGAACCTACAAACTTGTTGCATCACATACTCTCGCTAGGGGTACAAATTCATTGCATCTGTTCTTATTAACCAAAAATTTCTCTGGGTAGTTGATAGTGGAGCAACTGACCATGTTTGTATATCATTAACCTCTATGCACAATATCCACATATGCTCACAACCCATTTATGTCACCCTGCCCAATGGACAAAACACACAAGTGACTAAGGTAGGATCAGTACATATTAACTCAGCCATAACTCTACATGATGTCCTTTACATACCCTCATTCTCATACAATTTACTTTCAGTAAGCAAACTAGGCACTCACATCCCACTCTCCATACTCTTTACACCTTTCTCCTGTTATTTCCAGGACCATCACAAGAGGATTGCTCATGGCAGCCTCTATAATGGTCTATACATCATCAAGCAAGAACCCAAAGTCATCCCATCTACCATCTTATCAGTCAACAACAACAATGTGACTCTTTGGCACTCAAGGCTTGGTCATCCATCTCTCTCGCTTGCAACAAATCAAATCCATCTCCACCTCTAAACTTTGTACTTCTCATGTTTGTAATATACTGTCCTTTAGCTAAACAACAAGCTTTACCTTTTACTAGTAGCAATTCTCATGCAACAAACTTGTTTGATTTGATTCATGTAGATCTTTGGGGTCCTTATAGACATCCAACTATAAATAAATGCAAATACTTTCTTACCATTGTGGATGATTATTCCAGAGCAACATGGACATATCTTTTACCATCTAAACATCAAACTACTTCACACATCAAAATGTTTTATGCTTTTGTTCTCAATCATTTCAAAATAACTCTCAAAACCATAAGAAGTGATAATGGATCTGAATTTCTTAATCAATCACTCACAGATTTCTTTCAATCCCATGGTATTCTACATCAAACCTCATGCCCTTACACCCCACAACAAAATTCCAGAGTTGAAAGAAAACACAAACATTTGTTAGAAGTAGCCAGGGCATTGAGATTTCAAGCAAATTTTCCCATTCATTTACGGGATATTGTCTCCTTGCACCACATATCTCATCAATAGATTACCATGTAAACCTTTAAATGATAAAAGTCCCTATGAACTGCTATATCAAACACCTCCCAACCTCACCCATCGAGAGTCATTGGATGCCAAGCACTTGCACACCAACACCCATCGACAAATTTGAACCAAGAGCAATACCTTGTGTCTTCCTAGGCTACCCAACCACACAAAAGGTTATATTCTTTATGATACAAACACACACAAAACCTTTGTCGTGAGACATGTTAGATTCCATGAGACCATTTTCCTTTTGTTAACAAACCTCCTTCCACATCACCACAAACAACACCCATCTCCACACCCTCCGATTTCATCACCACTCACACATCGTAACCCATTACCCAATCATCTCCTACACCATCATCCGCTTGTAACCATCTCCTTCTTCACCATCATCTCCTACACCAACACCAACAATACACACATCTACACCATCTACATCATGTACTGATCCTATCCCAAACACTTCTACCTCTTCACCATCCACTCCTTCAACCACATCCACTTCTCAACTTCATGAACCTCCACCCACAGCATCTATTCCATCACCAATTCCCTCTCCCCCACCCATACCACCACCACCACCTCCACTTAGGAAATCAAACAGACAATCTCATCTTCCTACCAAACTTCATGATTTTCATGTCCAATTACCAAAACCCAAACATACCATCCAGTCCTCCATCAAATATCATCATTCAAAATACATCAACTATCTTAACATTCACTCAGCCAAACACAGACACTTCATTAACGATCAACAAATCACTGGAACCTCACACCTTTACTCAGTGACCAAGGATCCAAGATGGAGAGATGCAATGAATAAGGAACTCTAGCTTTAGAAACCAACCACACGGACAAATACCACATTACGGCGGGGAAGAATGCCATAGGTTGTAAATGGGTCTTCAAAATTAAACTTCATTCGGATGGCCTTGTTGAAAGATATAAGGCCGATTGGTGGCCAAAGGTTACACACAAAAGGAAGGGATCGACTACACCGAGACCTTTGCTCTCAGTAGCCAAGATGGTCACGATTAGGACCTTGTTGGTATCGCCATTCATCACAATTGGCATGTGGCACAATTGGACATCAACAATGCATTTTTACATGGGGATCTTCATGAAGAAGTATATATGGAACTCCCTCAAGGTTACAAACCCAAATCATCTATCCCCAATCCGATCGCAAGCTACTACAAATCTCTATGGTTTGAAACAGGCCAATAGGCAATGGTTTACCAAACTCACCACCTTTCTTACTGATCATGGTTTTATCCAAAGCTATACTGACACCTCTTTACTCACCTACAAGAAAGGGACAGACTTTCTTGCCTTGGTCATTTATGTTGATGATATCCTCTTAACAGGAAACAATCTTTCCCTCATTCAACACTTCAAACACCAACTGGACATCAAATTCAGTATCAAAGATTTGGGACATCTCAATTACTACTTGGGGATTGAATTTCTGAGAAACAAACAAGGTCTCACCATGTCTCAAAGGAAGTATGCCCTTGAACTTCTTCACAGTGCAAATGTCTTGGATCTTAAACCTTCACATACTCCAGTTGATCCTCTTCTCAAACTTAATGACACTGATGGAGAACCACTCTCAGACCCAAGCATCTACAGAGCCATTGTAGGCAAACTTCTTTATCTTACCATCACCAGACCTGACCTCTCCTTTGCAGCTCATGCTCTCAGTCAATTCAGTCACAGTCCAAGAACTCCCCACTGGAAAGCTTTAATCAAAGTTTTAAGATATATCAAGATGTGTCCAGGACAGGGTCTCCTAATCCCTTCAAACAATTCCTTACAACTCAAGGCCTACTGTGATAGTGACTGGGCTAGTTGTCCTACAACAAGGAGATCTACCACAGGTTTCTGTATCTTTCTTGGTTCAAGTCTTATCTCCTGGCAATCAAAGAAACAAACAGTTGTCTCTAGATCCTCAACTCAAGTCGAATCTGAGCCTTGGCGGATCGTACATGTGAAATAACTTGGATTCTCGACCTCTTACAAGACCTACAAATACCGCACCAAACCGGTTTCCATCTATCGTGACAACCAATCCTCCATTGCTCGGCATCAAACCCCATTCAACATGCAAGGACCAAACATATAGAAATTGATTGTCATTTTGTCGAGATAAGATCAAAATGGGACTATTTCACCTACTTTCATTCCTCTAAAGGACAAGTTCTTGATGCTCTCACCAAAGGTCTCAGCAGATCTCCATTTCATAATTGTATTTCCAAGTTTGGCATTTGTGACCCTTACACACCGCCAACTTGCGAGGGGGTAATGGAGATACAAGCAAGCTCAAAGTTATCAATTCAAGATTATCCACAAACTATCTTCATCACTCTAAATGTCTTTACAAATGTAGCAATATGTAACTTGTATAATAGTATAGTCAACTGTAGTCAAAAGTTAGTTATTTCTTTCCTTTCTTGTATAAATACTTCACTTGTACCATCATTTCATTTTAAGTCAATGATAATAATCATTTTCCCTTCTCTCTCTGTTTATCAAAAATACATCATTCCAATCTATGAATCAGCTAACTTATTCCAAATTATTTAATAGAATAAGGGTAACACCATTAAGCCCCCAAGTTCATATAGGGAGAGTGTAAACGTATCTATTTGAGTTTCTCATAAATCGGTGTAGTCACTTGTTGGGGTTGTAAAAATACCATGATACCATATACACAATAAAAAATAATGCCATGTATTATGATTTTGTCCACCCCACAAGGAATACCTTCAGCAACTCTCCTGGCCTAGTGGGGCACCAACTGGAGTGAGCACGAGCTAAGACTCGGACCCTTGAGCTCTTATTCCACAATGTCTCTCAGTGTGCACATAGGTTTTGCGGAAATGAGCCTTATTCAAAAGCTTATGTAAACACAACGATCTAAGATATATAATACCAACCATTAAAACTCGAAACATAGAAACCATAATGATCTAACTTCAGTTTTAATAAAATCTTACATATATAAAAGGACATAAGACTAAAATGACAAATGTAGTTTTCAAAATATCCTGATATGACTAACATACTTTCAAAAGGTATACTATGACTATTATACTTTCAAACTTTAACCAGTATGACTAACCACTTGATATGGTAATTAAACCATTTACATAAATAATCGCACCGTTGATCCCTAATACATAATCTCAGTTATTCCCAAATACATAACCACCACCACCACCCACCACCACCACCATCGCTTACCACCACTGGTTACCACCACCGCCACTGACTGCCTCCACTACCACCACCCACCACTACTTCCTACCGCCGCCACCAACACCACCACCCCCAGCAACACAACCAACCACTCACCACCACCACATGGTGGGATAGGTGGTGGTAGTAATGGCAGTGGGTGACGCTGGTGAGTGATGGTGGTGATTGGTAGTGGTGGACGGTGGTGGCAGTAGTGGGTGGCGGTGGTGGTGGTGAGTAGTGGTGGGTGGTGGTAGTGGGTGGCGGGGGTGGATGGTTGGCAGTGGTTATGTATTTAAGACGAACTGTGGTTATGTATTAAGGACTAACGGTGTAATTATTTATATATTGGGGACTAACGGTGTAATTACCATGCCAAATGACTAGTTATATTGGTTAAAGTTTGAAAGTATAATAGTTATAGTGGAGCTTTTGAAAATATGTTAGTCATTAGTACATTTTGAAAAGTACATTAGTCATTTGTGGCTCAGAGGAAGGGGTATGCTAACTTGAGCTAGGCGCCGTTCACATGTGGCACCCGAAATGGTTCCGCCAATGGCGCGCCACCACACCACCATCACCCCACGCCATTTCCGACGTTAGTTTACTGACGCCGCGTGAAAAGCAAATGTGGTTTGAAAATGTGACCGTTTGGAGGGTAACGACTAGTTTTGTGTTTTTTATTATTTTTATTTTTTTTTAACCTAAACATTCATACTATATAAATATACACTATCTAAAAACATACAATCGCCTATTTTCTTTCTACCACAACACAAATTCTTTAAAACCAAACATGAATTTTGATGAAGAATATGCTACCTTCTCGGACATCGACGATGAAACTGATTTCTTCTTTACGACGAAAGCATGTCAGTTGCAGCGGTCGATGTAAATGTAAGACGCAACTTCAAGCCGTACCGCAATATACCAGGAACAAGAAGTTGTTGAGGAACGTTTGTGGAACGACTATTTTGCAAATCCTCCAAAATATCCAGAGAACTATTTTAGACGTCGGTATTGTATGAGAAGTAAACTATTTTTAAAAAGAGTAAAATGTATTGAAACTTATATTGACACTCATAATGAACTTCCTTCGCATTTTTATTTCTTTGTAGTCAGACCCGATGCTACTGATCTACCGAGTTTTAGTGTAATTATAAAATGCACTTCCGCCATACGCCAATTGGCATACGGTACAATGCCCGATGCATTAAATGAGTATTTACAAATGGGATCACATTGTGCTAGGGGTGTTCACGGATCGGGTAATATCCACAGTAACCGAAAACCGAAAATGAACCGAACCGAAAAAACTGAACTAAATTCGTATCCTAACCGAACCGAACAGAACTAAATATTCGGTTAACGGTTTGGAAAAACCGAAAACCGAATTCTTATAAATATGTATTTTTTCTATGTAATTAAATGAAAAAAAACTAAAACTCTTTTTTAGTATAAATATAACATTTTTTATGTATTTATATGAAAAAAATTACTAAAAATCTTTTTTAGTATAAATATATCATTATTTAAGTTTGAAAATAATTTTTGTACTAAAAAATATATAATTAAATAAAAAAATAATTAAAATTATGTAATTCGAGTTAATCGGTTCGGTTTTCGGTTATATGGGTTCGGTTTTCGGTTATTCGGTTCGGTTGAGTCAAATTTGAATTCGGTTCGGTTCGGTTCGGTTTTCGGTCTGACCCAGAAAAAAAATTTAACCGAACTAACCTAACCGAATAAACCGAATAACCCGATAACCGAACCTATGAACACCCCTACATTGTGCACACGACTGTTTAGATCATTTAGATGAACCCTAATTAGGGTTTATGTGGATTATTAGAATTACCCCTTACCCTTTTGTAATTCAATCCAAGATACTAACAATGGTGTGTTAGTAGCACGTTCTTGTACACACGTACTATTAACAAATTAAAGTAAATGCTAGTTTTTAGAACACAAAAACTTTTGTTAAAGAAAACAAAGTGGATTGTTCCCCTAAGTATAGTGGACGATCGTTTGGGACAAGAAAAACACACAAACAATTTTAGGTTTTAGGTTTAGGTGTACAAGAGTCAATAATAATGACCCTAAGCCTTGTATTTATACTTATAGAAACTTAGAGTCCAAGTTAGGGTTGAATTGGTTTATGGAAACCCCATCCAATCGGTTATGGAAACTCATAGGGTTTCTAGAACCTGCTTGACATCTAAATTCATATTTAGTCCTTCCTTTAACATTTAACGACCGTTAGTTCATTATGTTTAATTACTTAACGTTAGTTATTCGTTTCGTGTAAATAATAACTAAATATAACATTTCATATTTAACTATTAAACTTTAATTCTCATACGTAAAGTGTGCAATCCCGTAGTCTCGAGTTCGATCCTAACACACATCTATTATTTTATGTCCATGAAACTAACATTGGCTTAGATATTTGCTAGCTACATTTTTCATAGATGCAATACCCTTTTCTATTGTTTTACGTGAAACATGAGGGTGGTGTAAAACGGATCCATTTTTGAATACATGAGAGTTGAATGTGCGGTGAACATATATATTACGCACGATATATAAGGCCGGGTTGTCGCTATCCGAATCCATGCTCTAGTCGAGCTAATAGAGGCCCTAGCAAAAGCTCATGATCTAACTTCATATTTAATAAATTTTCCATTGATAAAATTATATAGCATCAACAATTTTTGTTGGAGTAGATTTGAGAGTCAAATATACAAAGTGGTGTGTACGGTGGCTCGAAGGTCTTGTATTCAATTTCGTTGAATAAAATAGTTGAAAACAATTACGAGAACCTGTTATCTCCGTACATAAAAACATAAATGAATTCTAACTTTTCTAAGGCTAGAAAGCAAGGTGTCTCTTCATTCACCTACATCATCGTCACGTCGCCTTTCTCTCTTCTCTTTCCACTCACTTAAACTCACATTTTTTTACAAAATATATAAACGTAACTAATGAAAATAAAAGCATAACGTACAAAATTAAAACCTAACACACGAAATAGAAAACTTTTATTCATAAACTAAAACCATTACACGTTTGAGAAATTAAAATAGAGTAAACTACACCGTTCGTCCTTATGGTATCGTTGACCATCAAGTTTCGTCCCTTGACCAAAAAAATTGCATCGTTGGTCCTTAACTCGAATCGTTAGTCATCGTTGGTCCTCACACTAATCGGATGGACTAACAGGCGTTAAGCCTTTTAAGTGGATGGTATATTTGTCTTTTCACACTTCATCTTCTTTCTTTATACATATCATCTTTACCTACCCACTTTTATTTTCCACCACCTTCCTCAAATTCGGCCACCCACAAATTTCAATATCATCTACTTGTCAATTTTATCAAGCAAGTTCAACACAAACGAATGATTCAAATATCTTTTCGCTATCTTAGTATCTCAGATCGGTCGACACAACATATCTCAACAACAACTCATAAACAAAGTCGCAAATGTGGCCACGCCGGATCCAAATACATATCATCTTCTTCGGGTCAAGACTCTCGATACCCGATTGCCGATCGAACCAAATCCACAAGCTCCAACAAATTACGCTTCTTAATCTCCTTCTTAACATTCTTCCCGCATCCGTAAAATCAAAACAATCCCACAAATCGAACTTTCTTTAGAAACAAAACATGTCGGTCCGCCATTGGGACATCTTTCAACATAGGCAAAACCTCAACATCATTTCGACTTCTTTTATATCATTCAATCAACCAACAAAAAATAACCCCACGCCTTCTCATCCACTTAACAACCATAATCTAAAACACAACAATAAGACCAACAACCCGGTATTCATCGAGTTGTAGCTTGTAGCCCGGAAACGTAACATCACCACTCTGTATGAATTTTTAGATGATTTAGAGTATATGTGTTTTCGATTGTTGGATTTTTGAGAGATGAGTGTTGATTTGATTTTCGATGATTTTTTTGTGAGGGTTTTGTGAGGGTGTTTGGATCAAGTGATGAGAATCTTTTGATGATTTTCGATGATTTTTTTCTTGTGAGGATTTTTGATGATTTTTTTGTGAGGGTTTGAGAGATGACCCTTGATCGATGATGAGAATCTTTTTCTTTTACTCAAATCGATGAGTAAACCCGAAATGGATTGAGATCTTTTATCATTTTGTTATTATCTTTTAAGCTTAGATCTGTGAAGATAAGGTTTTCGTGTGAATGCTCTTTGAATGGTTTGATAACACAAAATTACACGAGATCTTGAATAATGATATTGGTGATGGGATAGGGTTTGAATTAGATATCTTGATGTACTTCTTCTTTTTATTTCTTTGACGGATCTTCTTGTATTTCGACATCTTGTATATGGTACGTAAACATGGATGATGATAATTGTTAATTGTTGTTTGTTGTTGATTTTGTAAACATGGATCTTCTTGTATTTCGATTTTGGATTTGTTGTTGAAGATGGTGATGACTTGATGAAGATGAAGTGGTTGGGAAAAGACAAAAGTGGTGTGGGTGGGAAAAGACAAAATACCCTCCACTTAACAAGGCTTAACGCTGTTAGTCCATCCGGTTAGTGTGAGGGACCAACGATGACTAACGATTCGAGTTAAGGACCAACGATGCAATTTTTTGGTCAAGGGACGAAACTTGATGGTCAACGATACCATAAGGACGAACGTGTAGTTTACTCTTAAAAATATTACAATAAAACATGAAATTAAATATTACAAGACAAATGTTGGACTAAATCGTCACGAAGGTTTTGATGTATTTGATGTGATCTGATGTACCTCATAACTTTTCGCATTTCTTCATCGGATCGTATGTAGTCATTCGGCTGATGTGCTTCCGTCGGGCACCATTCGGGAGATATTGCATTTTTTTGTCTTTTCGTATCATATTATGTAATATTATACATGTATACATCATATTCTGGATTCTTTGTTTTGTCAATATCTTTGTGGTATTGGCAAGTACCGCCCATTTCTTCTTCAAACACCAAACACCCTTTCTACATCTTTCCTTCTTGATTCTGCATTTGCTTGTACCTTATTCTCTTCGGTCATCATCTCTGTTGGTTCGGAATCGTCTTAACGAGTGTTGCCAATTCGGATATATCCGTCAACAAGATAGTAACCAAATGGGTAAGTTACCCGTTAGTAGCAAACGGAATCTCGGTGCTATCCCGTGTTTAAGATCGTTAAATAAAGGGGACTGATCAAGAACGTTGATGTCGTTGTTCGACCCTGAAACACCAAAGAAAGCATGCCATATCCATAAGTCTCGAGACGCCACAACTTCCAGCAAAATGAATGGATTCGAACCATGATCACGCCTAACATATTGCCCTTGTGTGCATTCGGACAACCAAACCACTCCCAATCTGTACAGTCAAGGATTCCTAACATCACTGGAAACCCGTGTTCTTCTTCGTGATGTCGATAAAGCTTTACGACATCAGTCATAGTTGGTTTCCTCAAATATTTTGGGCCAAAAATTTCCATAACAGACTTACAAAAGAAATCAAAGCGCGACGAGATGTTTTTTCACTTATGTGTAGATATTCATCTAAATCATCCAGGTTCGCGCCGTATGCCAATTGACGAATTGCGGAGGTGCACTTCAACAAAGCTAAAATGCCTTCTTTTCCGGTGCAATCAATTTTATCACTAAAAACGAACAATGAAGAGTTACCTCCCGAACTATCCAGTTGAAAAGAGATCGACTCATTCGGAACCTCTTTCGGAATATAAGTTCATCGTACAAAGCGTCGTCAAAAAAATATGCGAAGACTAAACGGTCATGAGCACCATAATGATCACGATTAATCCGTTTTATTGTAGGCCGATTTGGTTTTCGGCTATTTCTAATAAACGAAACCGCTTATGCAATAAAAGTCAAATTCCGACTTTCAATTTCTTGTTCTTCTTTAGAGTCGGTGAACATAAACGTTTCGGAATTCATTTGAAAATTAAAGAAATGAGACATGAGGAGATGTGTTATAGAGAGTTTAAAGTTAGTTTTATAAAATGAATTTGGTGGGTATTTAATTATATAGGAAAAATGGGGTAGTGGAGATTATTTATTTATTTATTTATTTATTTATTTTTAAAACCAAGCGGTCACCTTAATTTAATTTGTAAAATGGCACGTTTATCAATAAGGTGAACCACTCACCTTAAATTTGCATTGGTTCGAGTGACTCGCGTGTGACCTTCAACCCAAGGCATGGTATTCACTCGTGAGTAGATGGCTCACTTTGCCACTCACCTTACCCTTGCCATCCGGTCTAAGTATCCTAAAGAAAATATCATTCTTTGTTTAGCCATTTCTCTATCTTAAGTATCATGTAGATTACGTTTGATAAGAGTATCAAAGCGTAGTGACTCAAGTTAAACGGTTACTTCATTACCACCTTAATTTTTTTTCTTTTTTCACTTCCTTTTCACTCACACGCTAAAAACATCATTCTCATAACTTAGGCCAAAACTCCAATTTTGAAACTCAACATACCAAATTAAAACAAAAACTTAATACAAACCAATTTGAAAAGAAGACAAGATTCTTCATTTGGCGAAGCCAAATATTCGGCATGTTAAACGACCGAGTATAGGTGCTATGGTATACGATCATGTTAAACGAGCGAGTATATGTGCTATTGGTATACGTATCATGTTAAACGACCAAGTATAGGTGCTATGGTATCGTGATCATGTTAAACGACCGAGTATAGGTGCTATGGTATACGTATCATGTTAAACGAGCGAGTATATGTGCTATGGTACACGTATCATGTTAAGCGGCGAGTATATGTGCTATTGGTATACGTATCATGTTAAGCGACCGAGTATAGGTACTATGATATCGTATCATGTTAAACGACCGGTATAGGTGCTATGGTATCGTATCATGTTAAGCGGCGAGTATATGTGCTATTGATATATGTATCATGTTAAACGAGCGAGTATATGTGCTATTGGTATACGTATCAGGTTAAACGACCACGTATAGGTGCTATGGTATACGTATCTTGTTAAACGACCGAGTATAGGTGATATGGTATACGTATCATGTGAAACGAGCGAGTATATATGCTATTGGTATACGTATCATATTAAACGAGCGAGTATATGTGCTATTGGTATACGTATCATGTTAAACGACCAAGTATAGGTGCTATGGTATACGTATCATGTTAAACGACCGATTATAGGTGCATTGGTATACGTATCATGTTAAACGACCAAGTATATGTGCTATGGTATACGTATCATGTTAAACGACCGAGTATAGGTGCTATGGTATACGTATCATGTTAAACGAGCGAGTATATGTGCTATTGGTATACGTATCATGTTAAACGAGCGAGTATATGTGCTATTGGTATACGTATCATGTTAAGCGACCAAGTATAGGTGCTATGGTACACGTATCATGTTAAGCGACCGAGTATATATGCGTTGGTATACGTATCATGTTAAACGACCAAGTATAGGTGCTATGGTATACGTATCATATTAAACGACCGAGTATAGGTGCTATGGTATACGATCATGTTAAGCAACCGAGTATAGGTGCATTGGTATCGTATCTTGTTAAACGACCAAGTATAGGTGCTATGGTATACGTATCATGTTAAACGACCGAGTGTAGGTGCTATGGTACACGATCATGTTAAACGAGCTTAGTATATGTGCTATTGGTATCGTATCATGTTAAGCGACCAAGTATAGGTGCTATGGTATCGTATCATGTTAAGCGACCGAGTGTAGGTGCTATGGTACACGTATCATG
Organism: Chrysanthemum lavandulifolium; assembly: GCA_022545495.1. NCBI lineage: Eukaryota > Viridiplantae > Streptophyta > Magnoliopsida > Asterales > Asteraceae > Chrysanthemum > Chrysanthemum lavandulifolium. The sequence goes on from CM040238.1 coordinate 269,377,404, forward strand.
TTAAACGGCGGTATATGTGCTATTGGTATCGTATCATGTTAAACGGCGGTATATGTGCTATTGGTATCGTATCATGTTAAAGCGACCAAGTATAGGTGCTATGGTATCGTATCATGTTAAACGACCGAGTATAGGTGCTATGGTATACGTATCATGTTAAGCGGCGAGTATATGTGCTATTGGTATCGTATCATGTTAAAGCGACCAAGTATAGCAACAACAAGAACAACAAGAACAACAAGAACAACAGAACTACAAGAACAACTACTACTTTGATTAGCAACAACAAGAACAACAACAACAACTACTACTACTACTACTACATATGAAGATTTTCCATGTCACCTAACATTTCATGAAGTAATGCATCCGATCGACATGCGTGGTAGTCGGGAATCATTGCCATTTCAAGTTTGGCCTCAAGCACCCTTATTCTTGTCTCTAGCACATGTTTTGTGTTTCCGACAAGCTTATCCTAAGATCTTTTCATGGCAGCTCGAGCACTGTTGGTGCGTAGATTGTTCTTAAGTACTCGTCAAATGCATCCTTCCACATAAAATATCCGCATCCATTATCTTTTCTCGGTCATTACATAATAAGAAATTTTTTAAAGATATTACAACCTAATTATTTGTATATTTACATAAATAGGAAATGTATGATTGTTCACCTTGACAGAGGACATGAATAATATTGTCGTCCGGATGAATAATCTCTATGTGATGTTCTTAATTTTATATTTCTGCTCCACAAGAACACATAAAAGGATTAAATTGCTCCATCTCGGGTTTTGAAATTTGTGTGAAGATAAGATATGGTAGAAATTCGTGAAGATAAGATATGGTGGTTTTGAGGATAAGAAATTTATGAAGATAAGAAATTTGAGGATAAGATATGGTATATAAAGTGTAATTTTTACGGACAGGTTTTGCGGGGACATGTCCCGAGAAAAGGTTTAGCGAGAATATCCCATGAACAATTAACATGCTCGGACTTTCGTCAAAATTTGATAAAAGTTGAAAATACTTTTGGCGGGGACACGTCCCGAAGAAACTTTACGTTGAATTTTGTTGTCCGGTCAAAGTTTAATAAAAGCAAAGTCACTTCGCCGGGGACATGTCCCTTGAAAAGTTAGCGTTGACAATTTAAGTAACAAGTCGTGAATTCATGTGCCATGTCGATTCAATTTTGTTGTTTAGTGACTTTCGCCGGGGACTTTGTGTCCCCGGCGAAAGTCTCCTCGCCCGTCCGTCCGATTGTTGTAGTGAGCGGTCATGATCCACCCTTCAAGAAACTATCACTTTTTATTACCGTAAAGAAGAAGACTTAGCTTTCATCCCACATCGATAATTGAGAAGAAAATGTGTTACTTTATATTGTGAGGTATGCATTAGTTATTTGTGTTGAGTATGGTGTATTGTGTTCCTCGTGGGATATCATGCTTAGATGATACATAGTATCATCAAGATTGTGTCGCCACGATGAATTTGTACACACTGTTAACTTTTGTATTTATTTTCGTTTTTTCGTCCCCGCCTTTTCATTGTAAAAGATTTGTAATTTGCTAACTTTTATGTTCTCTTTCGCTTTTATGAAAATAAGAAAACTTTTCAAAAAGTAAGATACAGAGGTAAGGGTATGCCTTGTATTGTATTGTATTTTGTTCTTTGTATGGTTTCTATAAATGTTACCTTTCTAAAAAGATATATATATACATTTTATCGAGAACTTTGAGTTTGAATGCTGTGAAAAGAACACATTAAGATGAAATTTTGCTGCCTCAAAAACTTAAAGCTTGTTAAACACCTTGTCCTCGAGGGGTGTTTACTTGTATATAGGTGTTTACTTCCAACCGAGTCTGCCTAGTCGATGATGCCACCTAAACGGAAGAACTACTAAGTTATTGAACAAGATGCTTGCAAGTTATTTTCTAATTTTTGAACGGTTTTAGGCAAATTGTATGAATGTATAAGCAAAAGAGCTACTGTACACCATAGATTTACCTAGCAAACATGTCATTGTTTTTGTGCAAGATGCAAAGAGACCGACTATGTGCTGTAAAAACCAATGATAGATGTTACTAATTGGTAAGTGGAAAGGTTAGGCGCTAATATGGGTGTGTAGCGATGTGAAGGAAACTCATCCCCAGAACAATTTCAATGTCAAGGTCAGATACTAGAACAACAATTCCTTTCTCTGGAACACGACCTGCCTCATTCACTACGTACTCGAAATAATACCATCTCTACTTTTTCTTGGTTGGTCGCGGATATTGGCCGCCACAAATTATTCAAACAATATTTTCAGTATTTTCAAAGTGACCCAAACATTACACAAAGCCATCTTCTAGTTCCAATGGGATTGTGTTATTCTATACAAACAACTTTCTAATTATATCTATAATAAAATGAAGTGTTACCTTCCCTTGTGGCATGACATTTGCTTGCTTTCTTGACTCCTCTATAAACTTTGGCTTGCTACTTTTTTCATAAATTAAATGTAATACCCTTTTCCAATGTTTTTACCTGAAAGATAACACGAAACTAACAACAAGCATGTAAAATTTGAAAGTTACATTTCGTCCATTATTACTCATTAAAAGCTCGAATACAGGTGAGTTGAATGTGCGGTCAACATATATACTACACAGGATAAGGGTATTCACTATCTCAAATCCATGTTAGCTGAGCTAATAAAGGCCTTATGCAAAAGCTTATGTAATAACTAAACACAATGATCATAGATATATATTACCAACCATAAAACCCTAAACATAGTATGTCAATGATGTAACTTCACTTTAATAAAAACTTTACATATATAAAATTATATGGCATCAACATTTTTTGTTGGAAGTGAACTTTGAGATTCAAATATATAACATGGTGTAAGTTTTGAGACCCGTGAAGATCTGAGTACAATAGCACACCTTGCACACCATCTATAATGATTGTGCCATAATAAAGAAAGAGTTTGAACTATCAAATTATATGTTGTTATTGAAAACAAACCCAGTATTTTACATATAACTATCATACATGTATGACATTAATTTATATGAATCATTCTATGGACTATATTATGGCATCTTCATGTGCTAGACCATCTTTAATAAATTTGGTTGTATTAGCCTTACAACAACGGCTAATGCATATACTAGCTTGTATCATTTTTTTATTATAGAAGAAGAGTTAGCTATTATCCCACATCGATAAAAGAGAAGAAAATATGTTACTTTATATAGTGAGGTATGCACAACTTATTCAAGTTGAGTTCGGTGTATTATGTTCTTCGTGGAATATAAGGCTTACATGATATGTGTATCATGCGAGGCTACATTCCTCGACTAATTTATACACTTTGTTAACTTTTTAATTCATTTTTGTTTTTCCGTCTCTCAATTTCCATTGTAAGAAATTTTTAGAACATTTCTAGCTTTTTATATTCATATTTTTCGTCTCACTTTTCGTTGTAAAATATTTGAAACATTTTCTAACTTTTTATATTATCTTACGCTTTTATCGCAGGAAAGATGATTTTGTAAAGAAAGGTGATAAAGAGGGAAGACATTGATTTGAAATTTTTGGGAGTGAAATTAAAAAAAAAAAATTGCTTGATTCACAATGTCAAAAGGCATATATACACATGATGAGGGTTGTCGTTATCCCAGAGCTTATAAAACCTTCACCAATTGTCGCTCCCCCAAAATGGATCGCAGCAGAATGATAACCGGGGAGTGACTTTCATGGTACAAAGTTGCAGTTATGTCGAACGATCTTGACTCCATGAAATGCAATCAAGCAAGTTAGATACCTGAGAAATACATGTTGAAAGGTCAACATAATGTTGGTGAGTTCATCGGTTTAACTTAATGTAAAATCTGGTACGGAACATAAGATTTCAGTAGTATAAAAATAAATACATTTGCACTAAGCTCATGACCCCGACGCTTAACGTATTTGGTATGAAAATGTGCATAAATGCCCCCAGCCAAATGTTTGCCAGACACTTAATCTAATCCTCAAATGGTATGCGTTCGTTTGACCAGTTGGAGCAACCCAACCCGAACGGGGGTGTCAACCCAATAGATCTATCTACAAGATTCGCGCTTTCTGGTAATTAACGGTTCATGATATCATGTAGGGGACTTAAGTGGCTATGTGGTAACTTAGGCAATTCATCAGTTTTGTACTTATGTTCACATAAAAACAAGCATGTATTCTCACCCCAAGCATTTGTAAAATATTGTAAACAAGTAAAACGAGGCTATGAAACTCACCTTGGTGAAGAAATTTGAATAGTGTACACTCAAGCAGTATGATGGTATGGCACCGACACGTAACCTATATTACGTGGCAAGTCTTAGTCATACATTCTAGTTTAAAACTCGATGAAGTTTACTTATGTATTAAAGCCGTTTTGTATTGTTGTTGCTTGTGTGGCGACCTTTGTGATGAAACGACCTTGTATGTACTGGTAAAAATTGGCTCTTTAAAAGTGCGTAAGTATATACGTATAAAATAGCGAAATAATAAGTCGAATAGGTCTTTGGTTCGCCGATAACCAAAGAACGTCATACGGAAAATATTACATATAAATAGTAACGTATATGAGTTATGAAAATGTCGTTTTAAATTGCATGTGTGGGTATATTGTCAAAGGTTGGTTAATAAGAATGGCATACGGCTTATAGTTCAAATATTAGTTTTCCGTGAAAATGGTTGTAAAAGAATGTTTATACTTATAAGGAATAGTATAAGGTTTTTAGAAAAAAAAATCGGGCGTGACCCTTTCATACTTTTATATATTTATTTTGGACAAGAATAACAAAATGTTATAATATATTTTCGTTTAGATTGAGTTTAATAATTATACGAGATATCGTCTAATGTTTTAAAAGTGGAGTTTTTTATAGTTATAATTAGAAATTTTAATTGATAGAGTTGCCGTTTAGTAATAGTAGTACAAGTATATTTCATTATGATTTAGAAAGCGAGCGATATTAATTAGAAAACCTTGAGACGTAGTTAAGCTTTTATAAGCGTCAAGTTAAAATAGATTGAGTCGGATATATATATTTGTTGAGTTGAAAAGACTGGCTTGGATAATCATTCACGTAGTCGATATTAGATGGCCTTGGGATATTATAAATAGGATGACGTTTGGTCGGAGGATATTGAGATAACTTGAACTTGACGTATTCGCCATGGGACGGCTCGTGGGTTGAACGATATTCAATTCGACTGTAAATATAATAAGGGTGTGTGGGTTGTGGCCCAAAGGGTTGAAAGCCGATTGGGCTTGTCCGAGGGAGAGTAGGCTCCGGCCCAGTTTGTATTAAACTATTCAGACCCCCAGTATTGGGAAGGGCTGTGGCAAATTTGCTATAACCAAACACATTAAAAAAAAAGACAGCATCTTGGCAATGCGTTGACGTCCAAGGGAATAAAGTGCATGCTACCAAAAATACAAAACATATTGACAAGAACCTATTGCCACGTTTGACATCCAAACGACCGAGGAATTTACCTGGTTTTGACAAAATAACAAGCTTAAAAAACAAGGTGCATAACTCGTGAGTCGAAGACTCACATTCATTGCTAAAGATTACACTAAGGGTCACGAGTCAATCGTGCCCTTAGTCGAACAAAACATGCACACTCTTGGGTGTTTTCGTGACCCAAAATGGTTAGTAAACCTTGAGTATTCGCACAACCAAAACGGACTTGACACCCCCATGTGTCGTTGACACTAACCAAACCATAACACCCTTCGTGGGTATTTGGAGTCGGTCCGAGGACAAGGCCACTTAGCCTACTCGCGACTCGGGTGAAATTAAGTGTAATGACTAAGTGAAAAATATGTTTGCTTGTACTGAAAAGATACTAACCAGTCCATCAAGGGTACACCCCTATCAATGGTGGCTCGAATCACTTCCAAATGATAGGATTTCTTTTGATAGATTACTACTGGATTCTTAGAACCATGGTAGTATGTAGCTTTAACTACTGGATTCTATAACGGAAAACAAAATTTTCCATATTTGAAAAAGGCAATAAAGCTTTATTAATTTGTTGTTTAAGTCTTCAGGTATTAGACCAGATCTATTAGGCGATGTTCTTCGGTAATTCTTCCATATACTCTCGGTTATAGTGGTCCACGATAAGACTAGTTTTTAAATTTGATTCTAGCGTCTTTATTCACAGAAATCAAATCAATTACTTTTAGTTGGGGTTGAAACGGGCCGGGTTGGAGGTTGAGCCAGCACAAACACTTTTCAATCTTCCAGAACAGTTTTACGGCAAATTGTATGAATGTATAGGAGGTTGAGCTACTGTTGTAAAAAACCAAAGATGAATGTTAAATAATGAATAGGAGTTGTGCTTTTTCCCACATCGATATATGAGAAAAAATATATTGCTTTATATAGTGAGGTATGTTCCAATTGTTAGAGTTAAGTTTGGTGTAGTATGTTATTCTTGGAATCCGAAGTTCCAATTGCCGTATATGCACTTAGGAGTCCTGATACGCTTGGTTAAGTTTTATATTTCCGTCTCACTTTTTGTTGTAAAACATTTGTAACATTTCTAAGTTCTTATTTCGCTTTTTGTTTATTTTTTCATTTTTCATCGTAAAGATTTGTAAATTGTTAACTTTTACGTTCTCTTTTGCTTTATCAAAAGAAAGAAGACTTTGCAAAGAAATGTGATAGAGATAAGACATCCATGGATGAAGATAATTATTTAAACAAACTTATTTTTTGTCTTTTCAGAATGGCCCAAACATTACACAAAGCCATCTTTTAGTTCCGATGTACACTAAAGTACAAGGACTAGAACGGGACAATGATGGTCAATTGGGATTGCGTTATTCTACACAGACAACTTTCAATTTATATCTATAGTGAAGTGTTACCTTCCCTTGTGTAAGTTTTGTCACGCACAAATTTTGAGACTCAAATATATAGCGTGATGTAAGTTTAAGAGCCCCTAAAGATATGAGGCTATGTACAATAGTACACCATCATATACGATTGTGCCACAAATAGAGAAAGAGCTTGAACCAGAGGCGGAGATAAAAGGGGGTTCGGGGAGTCATGTGACCTTCGACAAAAAAAATTGTAGTGTAAATTTTTAAAATTTTTTGGTTATTTTTGTAATTTGCTCTCTTAACAAACCAATTTTTAATGTAGTTTCCAAAAATTATCATATTTCGCTCCCTCGACAAAAACTTTCTTGCTCCGCCCCTGGCTTGAACTATCAAATTTTATGTTGTTATTGAATACAGTATTTTACATATAATATTAAACATGTATGACATTAGTTTATATGAATCACTCTATAAACTATATTATGGCATCTTCATGTGCTAGACATTCACCTTACAACAACTGTTAATGCATATACTAGTTTTAGCGTGTATCATTTTTGTATAGAAAAAGAGTTACCGTAGCTTTATAAATGTGGAGAAAATATGTTACTTTATATAGTGAGGTATGTACTAATTATTCAGGTTAACTTTGTGTATTTTGTTCCTTGTGGTATAAAATGCTTGTCGATACATTTACCAACAAGAGTTCATTTCTCGAAGAATTTAAACACCAATTTGACTTTTTATTTTCCTTTTTTGTTGTTGTAAAAGATCTGTAACATTTGCTAACTTTTATTGAAAGAAAGAAGATTTGCATAGAAAGGTGATAAAGAGGGAAGACACTTATTTGAAATTCTTGGGAGTGAAAATAAAAATTGTTTTTATTCACAACGTTAAAAGGCATATATACGCAGGATAAGGACGTCGCTACCCCATAGCCCATTAAACCTCCACCAATGACATCAACTCCATTTATAGCCCTTAACTTCGATCCAGTATGAGTAACATTAGGCAGCTGTCAGTGACGAAACTAAGTTAAGAATGAGGAAAGAAAAAAGATTTGCATAGAAAGGTGATAAAGAGGGAAGACACTTATTTGAAATTCTTGGGAGTGAAAATAAAAATGGTTTGATTCACAACGTTAAAAGGCATATATCTGCAGGATAAGGACGTCGCTACCCATAGCCCATTAAACCTCCACCAATGACATCAACTCCATTTATAGCCCTTAACTTCATCCAATATGAGTAACATTAGGCATTTGTCGTTGACGAAACTAAGTTAAGAATGAGGAATATAATTAGAAAGCGTATCATATGTATACGAAGCCATCTTTTGTTCCGATGTACATTGAATACAAGGACTTGAACATAAATAGGGATTGTGTCATTCTACACAAACACCATAATGGAAGAACTATTAACTGATTGACCAAGATGCTTGAAAATTATTTTCTAATTTCTTAACGGTTTTAGACCAATTGTATGAATGTATAGGCAGAAGAGCTACTGTACTCCATAGATTTACTTAGCAAATATGTCATTGTTTTTGTGCAAACTCCAAAAAGGCCACTATGTCTTGTAAAAACCAACGATAGATGTTAATAATGGGTAAGTGAAAAAGCTAGGCGCTAATATGGGTGTGTAACTATGTGAAACTCATCCCAAGAACATATGCAATGTCTAGGTCAGATGCTCGAACAACAATTCCTTCCTCTAGAACACGACCTGCCTCATTCACTAGTGGAATAACACCATCTCTACTATCTCTTGTTCGGCACAAATTATTCAAACAAACACCCTATTTTTAGTCTTTTCAAAATGACCCAAACATTACACTTGACATCTTTTAATTCCCATGTGGCATGAGATTTGCTAGCTTTCTTGACTTTTCTATAACTAGTAGGGAGAAAATCGGACTTTCGCTTTCTGATTATTCATAAATGGAATACCTTTTTCTATGTTTTACCGAAACATGAGTGTGGTGTAAAAAGCGGTTCCGTTTTGAAGATATAACAAGAAACTAACAATAAGAATGTAAAATATGAAAGTTACCAATTCGTCCATTACTAATTGAAAGGTTGAATAGATGTGATCGAGTTGAATCGCGATCAATGTATATATCATGATTAAGGAGAAGAATTGCCGCTATCCGAATCCATTTTGTAGCTTAGAGTTAGAGCTAATAGAAGCTCTATGCAAAAGCTTATGTTATAACTAAACATAACGATCAAAGATATTTAATACAACCATTAAAACTCAAAACACAGTATTTTAATGACATACCTTCATTTTTAATGAAATAATTACATAGAAAAAATATGACGGGAGACCTAGATAAGCATTCCAGTACATTAGTAGGTGTTCGGATACACAGTTTGAAAAAAACACATGATACTCGAAAAATTAGTATCAGATGGTCAGTCTCCAAAATCTCAATACACAAACTTTACGCATACAAAATCTCAACAAATCTTGGAACCAAGGCTGTCAAGATCGCGTGTAAACTCGCAGGATCGTACGAGTTTACGTGTTTACTAGCTAAAACCGTGTAGGATCGTGGTAGGATCGCATATGTGGTAGGATCGTAAGTAAGATCGTAGGATCGCACATAAGATCTGAGGATCGCCACGCGATCCGAGTTCACTTTTTTTTTTTTTTTTTTTTTTAACTTTTCTATCTTTTAAGTCCATCTCACTTGCTTAGGCAAAAAAACAAACGTGTGTTTCACTAATGTCTAATAAGTAAACCATTATTGTTTCATTTTCTAAATAGATTATAGTTTATAACTAGTTTTCTACTTTTCTAAATAGATTATATTCTAAAAGTGTTCAATAATTCAATTTACTTTACTTTATTGTGATTAAACTAATCAAAGTGTATGTTTTGGAATGCCACTAATGAAGTGTTTGTTTCTTTGAAATCATGTAGATGGCTCATATGTTTTGAGGCTAAATCGTTAATTTAACGATTGAAACTTGATTTTTTTGTGTTTTATTATTACTTTGGTGTTTGAAATTTGAACTTTGTCATTTTCAAGAGGATATTATATGAATTTATCTTTGACGTTGAGTAGAAATATAAAATAGTTTGACTCGTTTATCATTTGTTTATAAACTATGACAAATTGGTAGGATCGTAGGATCGCGATCCGATCCTACGATCTCGATCTTGCAAAGACAAAACGATCCTACGGGATCGCGATCCCGACATCCTTGCTTGGAACCATGGTAGTATGTAACTTTAACTACCGGACTACTCTATAGCCAAAGACAAAATTGTCGAAATCTGAATAAAGCAATTAAGCATTCTTAATTTTCAGTTTTAGTCTTCAGGTTTTAGATGCAGGTAGTCTCGTTTACATTCGTGTAACTCTTGCGTATACTCTCGGTAACTCTTGCATATACTCTCAGTTACATTCGTCCACGATAAGATGGAGGTACTTTGCAACTACATATTTATATGCTACACATCGAATAAAACTATATTTAAAATTTGATTCTAGCATCTTTATTCACAGAAATCAAATCATTACTTTTAGTTAGGGTTGAAACGGGCCGGGTTGGAGGTTGAGCCACCGCAAACACTTTTCAGTTTTCCCAAAACGGAAGAACTATTAAGTTTTTGAACAAGATGCTCGAAAGTTATTTTCTAATCTTTGAACGGAAGAGCTACTATTACTAAGCAAACATGTCATTGCTTTTGTAAAAAATGCAAAAAGACAATTATGTGTTGTAAAAAACCATAGATAAATGTTAATAATGGTAAGTGAAAAGGCTAGGCGTTAAAGATAGGAGTTTGCTTTTTCCCACATCAATAAATGAGAAGAAAATATGTTACTTTAGGGAGGTATGTTCTAATTACTCAAGTTCAGTTTGGTGTATTTCGTTCTTCGTGGAATGTTATGTTCATATGGCAGTCGTTATATGAGCAAAACAATTCCCTCAAATAATTACTGTAGTATACTTGGTTAACTTTTTATATTTTCGTCAAAAGCATTCGTAGTATAAGTGAGCTCATCAATAACAAGCTTATTTAACGAGCTCAAAATAGATATATTACGAGCCGAGCTAGAGACAAGCTTTAAATTTTCATTGCTAAACCGTATAAACGAACTGAGCCTGAACATGTATAACATACCCACGAGCTGAGCTTGGGCTTAAAAAATAAAGCTCAAAATGAGCTGAGCTCGAGCTCGAGGTTATAAAACCTAAACGAGTCGAGCTCAAGCCCTGGCAGGCTCGCACTCGGCTCGTTTCCACCTCTAGTCACACGTATATAAATCACTAAATACTGTACCTCTGGCACCTGGAATAACTCCATGAGACAATTCAGACAAACCGTAAGAACACTTTTAACAAGTAACATTTGCATTAAAAAGAAATTTTATGAAGCCCAAAATCACAAACCATTGCAATTTAAAATATAAAATAATTTTTGGTAACATTGATTAATACATAGTTACATCAAAAGCATGGGACATTTATGAAATGTTACATGTGCAAGTTTAAAACACGAAGTTAGACTCAATTCGACCAAACTCATGTGCTAGATCGTCTTTAATAAATATGGTTGTATTCGCCATACAATGAACGGTTAACGCATATAGTAGCTTGTATCACTTAATTATTAGAGAAGAAGAGATGGCTAATTGTATCCCACATTGATAATTGAGAATAAAATATGTTACTTTATATAGTGAGGTATTTACAAGACATTCAAGTTGATTTTTGTGCATTATGTTCCTCGTTGAATATGTTGTTTAGATGATATGTATCAAATGCATAGCGGCCCGGTACACATTGCTAAGTTTTTTTTTTTTTTTATCTTTTTCGTCTCTCGCTTTTATTATAAGAAAGAAGATTTTTGAAAGAAATGTGATAGAGATGTAAGGCATTGATTTCAAAACCTTGGGAGTGAGAATAATTGTTTGATTTTCCTTGAGAACAACGTATATATTACGCAAGATAAGGGTAGTCACTATTCAATTCATGTTGTAGCTAAGCTAATAGGGCCCTATGCAAAGCTTATGTAATAACTAAACACAACGATCAAAGATAAAACATGGTGTAAGTTTTAAGGCCCGTATAATATGAGGCACATAGCACACCATAATATACGGTTGTGCCACAATCAAAGAAAGAGCGTGAACTATTAAACTATGGGTGTGTTTGGTAAAAGTAGCGATGTTGTGTGAGAATAGCACATCATCATGCATTATCATTCGAAACTTAAAAAGCGTTGGAAAAATGGCGTTTTATAAAATAGAAATTTCACCGCATTTCTTTTCGCTAAACAAACAATAAAATCAAAAGTTCTCATCATTCTAAAAAAACTTCAAAAAGCTCCGTGACAAAAATAGGTTCTTGAAAACAAATACATTACTTCGCATATAACTATTAAACATGCATGACATTATTATATGGATAATTCTGTGGACTATAATACATGTCTTCATGTGCTAGACTAGCTTTGATCCCACATGGATAATTGAGAAGAAAATTTTGTACTTTATATAATGGGGTATGTACCAGATATTCAAATTGAGTTTGGTGTATTATGTTCTCCATGGAATATTATGGTTACATGGTACATTTACCATATCCTATCATGTCTGTCATGTTCCATGAATTACAAGTACACTCTGCTAACTTTTTATGTTTTTTAATTTCCGTCTTTCAATTTTCGTTGTAAAAGATTTGTAATATTTCACACTTTTTATATTCTCTTTCGATTTTATCAAAAGGAAAGACGATTTTGTAAGGAAAGGAGATAAAAAGAGAAGATATTAATTTGAAATTCTTGGGAAATAATTGTTTGATTCACAATGTCAAAAGGCATATGTAAACACGATAAGGGTTGTCGCTATCCCAGAGCCATAAAACCTTCACCAATGACAACCCCTCCTGTATAGCCCCCGGCTTCAGTCAAATATCAGTCAAGTTAGACGAAAACTAATTTGAGCAAGAAAAACATCTAATTTGAGCAAATTGAGTTTGGTGTATTATGTTCTTCATGGAATATTATGGTTACATGGTACATTTACCATATCCTATCATGTCTGTCATGTTCCATGAATTACAAGTACACTCTGCTAACTTTTTATGTTTTTTAATTTCCGTCTTTCACTTTTCGTGTAAAAGATTTGTAACATTTCGCACTTTTTATATTCTCTTTCGATTTTATCAAAAGGAAAGACGATTTTGTAAGGAAAGGAGATAAAAAGAGAAGATATTAATTTGAAATTCTTGGGAAATAATTGTTTGATTCACAATGTCAAAAGGCATATGTAAACACGATAAGGGTTGTCGCTATCCCAGAGCCATAAAACCTTCACCGGTGACAACCCTCACCTGTATAGCCCGGCGGTCAAATATCGGTCAAGTTAGGCGAAAACTAATTTGAGCAAGAAAAACATCTATATTCTTATATAAAACATTTGGTACATTCTAAATAAAGAAATATTAAAAAATTAAGAACAAAAATATTTCTTTAATGAGAAATTAACGAGCCATTAGTCAATGGGGTTTAGGTTGTTTGGATTTCATTTAAGAATCTTGAAGAGTCCAATTTGTAACAAATCTTCACGATAAGGGTTGTCATTATCCCAGCCATAAAACCTTCACCAATGACAACCCTTCCTTTATAGCCCCGACTTCGGTCAAATATCGGTCAAGTTAGACGAAAACTAATTTGAGCAAGAAAAACATCTATATTACTATATAAAACATTTGGGACATTCTAAATAAAGAAGTACTAAAAAAATTAAGAACAAAAATATTTCTTTAATGGGAAATTAACAAGCCATTAGTCAATGAGGTTTAGGTTGTCTGGATTTCATTTAAGAATCTTGAAGAGTCCAATTTGTAACAAATGTTCCATTGACACGTTTTAATGGAAAAAAACTACAGTATAAAGTAATTTTTTTTTCACAAAAATAAAATAAAACCTTAATCATAAATACCTTTTTAATTATTGTTAGAATCTATACTCTAAACTACGGTATGTAAATACCACAAACATCCTAACCCAATCTCCGATTACAACAACAAACAAAATCCCAAACAAGAGAAAAGATCAAGAAAGAAAGACCAAGAACAATCACCCCAAGACCCAACTACAAAAATCACTGCCATCAATTATTTACACAACCATATCAAACAACAACTTCAGTCTAATCGTATTTCCCATCCTCCAACACAGATAAAATGAAAAACATATGCTCGTAACAAAAAGTCACCAGGTACCCGCCGTCGCATTATGCGGGTACCCTTCTAGTAATTAGATAACATATAAGATATATACTTACGTTTGAGGTTGCATGCCGTGAAAAGAAACATTAAGATGGCCTTTTACCGCCTCGGAAACTACAAGCTTGTTAAAACCCTTGGCCGCCCGCGAGGAATGTAAATTTTGTAAAATTCTAATGTAAATTTTGTAAAATTTGAAGTGCTACCTTCCTTGTGGCATGATATTTGCAAGCTTTCTTCGCTCCTCTATAATTCTTAGCACCAATGATCAGGCATTTGCTTGCTACATTTTTCATAGACGCAATACCTTTTCTATTGTTTTTACCTGAAACATGTGGGTGGTGTAAAAAACAGATCCTTTTTAATAGAGGCCCTAGCAATAGCTCATGATCTAACTTCATATTTAATAAATTTAACATTGATAAAGTTATATAGCATCAACAATTTTTGTTGGAAGTAAATTTGAGAGTATAATATACAATGTGGTGTAAGTTTTGAGGCCCCTAAAAATATGAGGCTCTGTACAATAGCACAGCTTGCATGCATACTATCGTCATTTTGGCACAAACGAATAAAGAGCTTGAACTATCAAATTATATGTTGTTGTTATCATTCCATGAACTATATTATGGCTTCTTCATGTGCTAGACCATCTTTAATAAATTTGGTTGTATTCGCCTTACAACAATAGTTAATGCATATACTAGCTTGTACTCCCTCCGTCTCAAAATTATTGTCAGGAGACAAAACTTACCAAGTTTAATAAAAGTAGGACCATAACAATTTTCAACCAAGGAATATTAGTCTAATAAATTCTCTATTTATTACTAAAAAAGAAAAGTGAACAATTTTTTTGAGACATCCAAAAAAGGTAATATGGACAATTAATTTGAGAACGAGGGAGTATCATTTTTTTATTGGTACTTTAGCTCTTATCCCACATCGATAAGTGAAGAGAAGTATGTTACTTTATATACCGAGGTATGTAATATTTATTGGAGTTGCTTTGGGTTATTATGTTCCTCGTGGTATAAAATTCTTGCCAATACATTTACCGGCATGAGTGCATATCCCAAAAAATTTATATACCTACTAGACTTTTTTTTTTTTTTTTTTTTTTTTTTTTTGTAAAGATTTGTAACATTTGCTAACTTTTATCTTCTCTTTCACTCTTATACAAAGAAGATTTGTATAGAAAGGTGGTTAAGAGGAAGACACTAATTTGAAATTCTTGGGAGTGAAAATAAAATGATTTGACTCACAATGTTAAAAGGCATATGTACACAGAATAAGGATTGTCGCTACCCATGGCCCATTAAACCTCCACCAATGACAGCAACTCCCTTTATAGCCCACACCTTCGGTTCAATATCAGTAACATTAGACACCTTTTTGTTCCGATGTATACACGTATAAGATATATACACGAAGCCATCTTTTTGTTCCGATGTACATTAAAATACAAGGACTAAAACAGAACAACAATGATAAATTGGGATTGCGTTATTCTACACAAACAACTTTCAATTTATTCTACGCGAACAACAACGGTATATACTCTTTCGTTTTTATCAAAAGAAAGGAGATTTTGCAATGAAATGTGATAGAGAGGTAAGACATCGATTTCAAATTCTTGGGAATGAAAACAATTACATTTTTTTATTAAGAAGAAAGAGTTAGCTCTTATCTCACATCGATAATTGAGGAGAAAATTTTGTTACTGTTGGTTTATGGATATATTTAATATGTGTATGACCGGATTCGAACTTGAGACCACGGGATTGCACACTTTACGTATGAGACTCGATGTTTAAATAATTAATATAAAATATTATGTTTAATTATTAAATTCACAATAAGCGACTAAGCGAGCGATAAGCACTTATCGAAAGTGACTATTGGTCGTTAAATGTCAACGGATATGAAGAAAAGTAAACAAGCCAAGAGGCGGTTTTAGGAACCCTCTTTTGGGCTTGTTTTTAGCGAAACTATGGAATCCACATGAAACCATAGTAATCTTGACACCTACCATAAGGCTATAAATACATCCTCATGTATTCATCCTTTGGTACACTTTATATCATGAGAAGGCCAAACTTCTTCTTTTCTTCCTCTTGTTCTTGGTCGACAGTGAATCCCCATTGTAAAGGGATTTACGGTGACCTTGAAGCATAACAAACGTGTTTGGTTATTCTATTGTGATCAAGAACTAGCATTCGCATTGAATCGCTAATAATGCGTGTGTACAAAAACGTGGTGTAACACACTATTGTTACATCAATTGGTTTGAATTGAAAAGCGGTAAAATTCGATTCGTTAAACCACATAAACCCTAATTAGGGTTCTTGAATTGAAGAGATCTACCAATTGCAAGAGGTACGTTGCGCATCTTTCAGTTAATTAATTATTGTTATGATTCTAAGTCTTCCGCTGTGTACTCTGTGGTGTCTATATGATTTTATTTGTTTACATATATCTTAAACTCAACAGTTACTTTATATAGTGAGGTATATATACTGAGGTGTACATGAATTACTCAAGTTGGGTTTGGTGTATTAAGTTCTTCGTGGAGTTTACTATTTACATGTTACATGTATCATGTATGGTGTAAAACCGCGACAAATATCTACATTTTGTAAACTTTTTATATTTTCCCTCTGTCACATTTTGTAGTAAAATAATTGTAACATTTGCTAACTTTTTATATTCATTTTTGTTTTCTCGTCTCTCGCTTTTCGTTGTAAAAGATTTGTAACATTTGCTAAAGTTTATATTCTCTTTGGCTTTTACCAAAAGAAAGAAGAATTTGTAAACAAAGGTGATAAAGAGTGAAGACATTGATTTGAAATTCTTCGTAGTGAAATTAAAAAAAAATGTTTGACTCACAAAACGCTAGATAAGGGCTGTCGCTATCCTAGAGCCCATAAACCCTTCACCAATGACAGCACCATTCTTTATAGCCCTCGGCTTCAGTCCAATATCAGTAATGTTAGCACCTGTTAGTGATGAAAACTAATTTGTGCATGAAGAATATAATTAGATAACATATAAGAAATTTTCATTTTATCGAGTATGTTACCTTTGAGGTTGCATGCTGTGAAAAGAACTCATTAATTATATGACATTTTGCTTCGGAAACTACAAGCCTGTTACAATCCTTGGCCTCCTTAGGATAGAAATTTTGTATAATTCTAATGTCATACCAAATCACTTATCTATGAATATTTTACCATTAACGGGTCAAAAGAGGTAAAATAAAAACAATATGTTATAAGGAAACGGGATGAAACGCGTCTGTAGTGTCTCTTGAGTGCGCCACATTCACTCCGTCATTTAAGATAATATAAGTTTTGTAAATATCTTTTACAGATTACATATAAATACCAAACAAATAGCAAGAAGTGCCTTTCATTAAGCCCGCCCCGTGTTAGCATGTAAAAAATAAGATATCCTTATATGACCCGTTACCCAACCCTCCCATTTTGCCATACCTTCCTAACACCAAGATTTCTTGCGTGCACAATTCTTTCTTCAACTACATTATCTGTTGTGCTTCAGATTGTAACAGGCTTGGTGAAGTGGCACATTCTCTATAAATCTCTGTCTCACAATCTCAATGATCTGTTGTACTTCAGATTGGGAACCAATCTTGTCTGTTCTATCAAGGGACTAAACCATTGCCTACAGACTTTAAGCAAGTCATCAGGAAGTACAATAGTATCATTGTTCCCAACACCAAGATGTCCTCCGTCTACAATGCCTTCTTCAACTGTATCAAGACATGCTTGGTGGAGTGGCCCATTTTCTATACAGTTATGTCTCACGACCTCAATTAGTTATCTGTTGTGCTTCGAATTGGGAACCAATTTTGTCTATTCTGTCAAGGGACAGGACCATGGTTTAGCTCTTTTCAATCTTCAGATAGTATCATTGTTCCGCTTATGTCACACAAGAAACCTTATCCTATAAGTATGAGTAGTAGTGTAGCGCCTATAGATTACCATTACATATGAGGGGAGACCTAGATAAACATTTCATATAGTAGGTAAGGCTTTGCAAGAAATGTGATAGAGGTAAGGCATCGATGGGTGAAGATAATTATTTTCTGATAATACTGGAAATAATTATCAAAATTTTGTCTCCAAAAAAATACGTAACACCAAAGTCTCATCCATTCCGCCATACATACTCCTATGTATGGGTCGAGGTTCAAGTGTTGTGGGTCGTGGTTCAATATGCGGTTGTTAAGGTCATGGTTTCAAGTGTTATGCCATTCATATGTGGGTAAGGTCATTACAACAAGTGTTGTGGGTCGAGGTTCGAGTGTTGTGGGTCGTGGTTCTAAGGTTGTGGGTCGAGCTGGCACAGATCGGTTTGTAGTTTGTGCTGGGTTATGTAGTTTAGAACAAGTTGTGGTGTTGTTGATGTTGTTTAAGTCAGGTAATCTCGTGTTACGCCATATAGGTCAGCTCAATTTGTGGTTCGATGCGGTTCAGATTGGTTTGTTGTTAATGCTGGTCTTGTGGTTTCATATTGAGTTGTGGATTGTGCCGATGTACTCAGATGGGGTCGTATTTGTTGGTTATGTGGTCGAGATCTTTTTTTGTCGTCTTAGTAATGGTCGGTTCATTGAAAGTTATGAGTAGTTATGCCATGTGATGGTCTTGCAATGATATGAGTTCTCTAAATTAACTGCTTCTACGTATTAACGCGCCACCGCACGATTTTTTTGTGTGACCGAAACTGTTTGATTTGAGGTGACGACAGGTTTTAGTGTCAAGGCTGTGGTAGCTAGGTTTTCCACCCGTTTCCATGCTTCAAATTGGGTGATGCCCTTATGTGGTTAGGTGGTATGCTGGGTACAGTTGACGAAGGTTCCTCCTTTAACTGTTTCGATCTTCATGTAGTTGATGTAAGGATCGTTTCGATAAGAGAAGTTTTTTTAGGGTCGTGGTAGTTGTTTAGGGTCGTGGTAGTTGTTTGGTGTCATAATAGTTTTTTAGGGTCGTTTGGTTATTAAATTATAGGGCAAATGATTGAAAAAAGTATCATATTTGCCACCATTTTCTTTTGTGGGTAGCGAACAAATTTTTTTGTTTTTGTGGATACTCTACTTTTAAATTCATCTTTTTAGGGTAATATTGACATTTTTGCCCTTCGGGAAGAAAAAATTCTATTAGCTTAGAGGGAAAAAATGTCCAAAAATTTCGCAAAATACCCTAAAAAGGATAAATTTGAAAGAAAATTACTCACAAAAGCAAAAAAATTTGTTCGCTGCCCACAAAAAGAAATGGTGACAAGTATGATACTTTTTTCAATCATTTGCCCTAAATTATATGTTGTTATTGAAACAAATAGTATTTTACATATACTAGTGACTCTTAAACATGTATGATGATAGGGACAAATTATCCGTACCCTTTCAAAAACACCATTGATTTGTATGAAACATCGATAACATTAATTTGTATGAATCATCCTATGGACTATATTATGGCATCTTTATGTGCTAGAGACTACCTTTAATAAATATGGATGTATTCGCCTTACAACAAGAATTACGCTCCTTTCTCAAGAAAAAAAAAAATGAATGAAAGTGAAATAAAGATGAAGTAAAGTAAGAGAGAGGAAGTAAAGTGATTTTCACCCCAAAAGTGGAGTGAAAGTTTTATAACTAAAATATCACCACTTTACTTCACTTTACCTCACTTTACTTCCTAAAAAAAATTTGAGAACACAAACTTCCTTGCTTTCACTTTACTTCCTCCCTTTTACTCAACTTGAGAACACAGTTGCATATACGCTTGTATCACTTTTTTATCAAAGAAGAAGAGTTAGCTTTTATCCCACATCGATAAATGTGAAGAAAATATGTTACTTTATATACTAAGGTATTTACTACTTATTTAAGTTGAGTTTAGTGTATTATGTTCTTCGAGGAATGTTATATCAACATGATACTTGTATCATTTGAGAAAACATAACTCGAAAAATTTGTACACTTTGTTAACTTTTTATATTCATTTTTGTTTTCTCGTCACTCACTTTTCGTTGTAAAACAATTGTAAAATTTGCTGACTTTTTATATTCATTTTTTTTGTCTCTCGCTTTTTGTTGTAAAATATTTGTAACGTTTGCTAAAGTTTATACTCTATCGTCCTAAAATAATTGGCCCCGAAAAAAAACACACTGTAAAAAAAATGCATTTATTACAGCTTTTTCTTTGTTACTTTATAACGGAATAACATTTTTACTCTCAACTAATTAATTAACTTATTTTTTAACGGAATAACATTTTCTATCGTCCTAAAATAACATTTTTCTTTGTTACCTTTTATCCCACATCAGTAATTGAGAATAAAATGTGTTACTTTATATATTGAGGTATGTACTAATTATCCAAGTTGAGTTTGGTGTATTATGTTCCACTTGCAATTACATTGTTCACATGACAAACTTGTTATGTTACAATCTGTTGCAAGGATAATTTGTACACGTTGCTAACTTTTTGTATGTTTTTTCATCTCTTGCTTTTACATATTTTCATTTTTGTTTTTTCCTCTCTAGATTTTCAACTTTTTCGTTGTAAAAGATTTATATTTTGCTAACTTTTTATATTCTCACTCGCTTTTTTCAAAAGAAAGAAATTACACCGTTCGTCCTTGTGGTTTGCGTTGACCGCAGGGTTTAGTCCTTTGACCAAAAAAATTGCACCGTACGTCCTTAAGTGTGAAACGTTATGCGCCGTTCGTCCTTTGACCAAACGACGTTAAGTTTGACCGTTAAAAACCCATCATGTGACTTGCACATGAGGGTAAATTCGTCATTTCATGACCATAAGGATGAACGGTGCAAGGACGAACGGTGTAGTTTATGTGGATAAAGAAATGGTATATATATAATCATTTGAACACACGTGACTACCTTTTTTTCATGTAATTTCTTCTTTTAAATCATTTTACGAGGAGCTTTGATGTGGGATCAAGTTATTGAAAAGCAAGTTTCTCTTCTATATACAATGACAACATGTATTTGACTTGGGGATAACTTACTAACCACAAGATCGTTGTATCCATTTGATCGTATATATCTTTGCATCCAAAAAGTTCTCATTTTAAGTGCAGTACCAATTACACGTAAACTAGTTATTGTCAAAATAAGTTCACATCTATAACCAAAGTTTTAAACCGACCCAACCAATCCATATTAAGACACATAAATAACATCAACACCGCAACAAAAAATCCTTTCATATACCTAACTTTAACTTAACACATTCATTTTGTAATTTCAGTCGATGCCATGTTTCCTCTAGATATAAAAATTAACCCACCTTCACCATCATCATTCCACCACTAAAACTCCACCCTCGCCACCAGCAGTTCGCCACCAAACCTCCAACCCTGCCACCATCAGTCATCGCCACCATCACCATCATGAGTCCCCCACTAAACCCCCACCTCTGCTACCATTAGTCTGCCACCTGATCAAGGAAATATTTCGATTAAAGGCGTGTGTTTCGATTGTAACAAGAGATCGAGAAAGGTTTGTGGTATATGATTGAGAAAACATAAGAGAAAGGGAAAGTGTTTTTGTGGTATTTTATGTTTTCTTTTATGCTCGAAACATCACAATCTTGCTCGCGCCGCCGTTGTTTCACGCTGACGATCACCTTTAGTGTGTGTCTTTTGTTTCTTTGGTGCAACCACTGCCGCCGGAGATCCTTCCCGACGCCACCTACTGTCGGACACATACACCATCAATATACACCCACCAAAGTGACCAAACACAAACACAATATCTTATATCTAAGCCACAACAAAAACCACAGATCGGTTGATGGGTGGTGGTCGTATGACCGTTGTGGAGGTGGTTACCAGATGGGTCTGTCAGAAAAGCTTTATCTCCAAAACCCATCTCCTCTGTTGCCCCTCCTCCGCCGCCGGTTATTGATTTTTCCTCCGCCAAAAGAGGCAAAATCCGCCAACTCTGCGTCTCATAATGGTGTTTGGTGGGTCGGTGGCGGGGTAAAAAAAGAAGGTGGGGGTGGTTTTGGGGCGTGATGTAGTAGATCAAAAGAGGAGTGGTGGGGAGTCTTTTGAGTAAGCGGTGAGAGGTGGGTGCCCCGTGGAGCGGCGGTGGTGTGTTTTTCCGGTCGGCTAGGGGTTTTCAAGAGAGAGAGAGAAAAGTGGTGAGGATGAGGAATGGTTGTGTTTGTATGTGTGTTTGTGTGTGGTCTTATCCACATAAACTACACCGTTCGTCCTTGCACCGTTCATCCTTATGGTCATGAAATGACGAATTTACCCTTATGTGCAAGTCACATGATGGGTTTTTAACGGTCAAACTTAACGTTGTTTGGTCAAAGGACGAACGGCGCATAACGTTTCACACTTAAGGACGTACGGTGCAATTTTTTTGGTCAAAGGACTAAACCCTGCGGTCAACGCAAACCACAAGGACGAACGGTGTAATTTACTCAAGATTTTATAAAGAAGGGTGATAAAAAGGGAACACACTGATTTGAAATTCTTGAGAGTGAAAATAAAAGTTGTTTGAAATTCTTTGAATTAAAAGTATAATGGCTATAAGCTGTTTTACATGAATATATTTTGTATTTTCCATCTTGTAATAAATTTGCTAAATTTCTACCTTTAATTTATTTACTAGGTGCAAAATCTCTACTATTTTACAAAGGTCTCTAATCCTCAAGTTCCATTAAAATCAAAATTTTAACCAAAATAACACATATAACTTTTTTTTTTTTTTTTTTTTTTTTTTTTCACGGGGATAAAAATGTGACACTATCATTCTTTTACCATATCTTATACCACCATTATCTAAACCGTCCATGACTATTATGATGTTGACCGACACAAACAAACCAATAACCACAAACACAACAAATTATTTGCAGCCACTTAGCACGATTGCTTTAGTAGTACTTGGCTTATTCAAGTCGAGTTTGTCAAGTTACGAGTTGATTGAATCGAGTTCAATTAGTTGTTTTGGGAAAAATAAGTAATAACCCAACAGGAAAAGAAAAATGAATTAATATCCCATTTCTTATTTCTATGGTACGGTGACTCGAAGGTCTTGTATTCAAACTTCTTCGTTGAATAAAATCGTTGAAAACAATTACGAGTACCTGTTATCTGCGTACATAAAAAACAAAAAATAATTCTAACTTTTCCTAAGTATCCTAAAGAAAATATCATTCTCTGTTTAGCCATTTCTCTATATTAAGTATTATGTAGATTACGTTTCTATATGCGGGAATAATGATGTCACGGGAAAGCTACGGGTAACCCAAACAAACACATATACATTCGAAGTGTTGTGAAACGAATTCACTAAATGGGTAAACAAACACAAATAACTAAACTTATTGCCGCCGCTGTGCGCGGGTATCCGACTAGTATCTAATAAACAATACGTGACACTTTATATTAGGGCTGAGCAAATCCACCTGAAAACTGACCCGAACCGACAAACCGACCGAACCGTACTAACCTTTTGCGGTTCAGTTTTGTTTTTGTATATTTATTTTGGTTTTTGTCAGTTTCGGTTCGATTTGATTTATGTCGGTTTTTTTGGTTCAAAACTCGAAACCGACCTGAATCGAGTTATTCGGTTCGGTTTGGATTTGGTTCTCTGGTACGAGTTTTTATCTTTTTTGATTTTTGTCGGTTCAGGTCATGTTTGACCCGATACTCACCCCTACTTTATATATAGCAATTTTTTCTTGAAATGCCTCTATGTAATTTCATCAAAAACACTCAAAATTTTCAAAATTCTCAAAATTCAGGGAGGAGGACCTTGGGTTGGACGAGGGATACCCGGTGCAGTGGCTTAGCTTGGCGCAAGAGTCATGTCAACTTGGCGAAGTTGCCATGTGTGACTTCACCTAATGCTCTAAAACTAACGATAATATAAAAACAATAAAAAAAATGATATTTTCAATGATTATTTAAAAAATTAATATTTAAAAAGCAAAATGCATATATATATATATATATATATATCTCTTCTAAAGTGAATAATTGCGTATATATATATCTTTCAGATGTTTTTTATCTTGCGTTTCTGATGATTTTATCGTCTTTGGATATATATTTAATTTTGCGTTTTCGAGTATATATATCTGTGCCACTTTTAAAATGACAAATTTTATTTTATCTTTTTATAGTTGAATTTTCCGCCCCAGCTAATAAAACCAAAAATAAAAATCATTGAACTCTTCTTCAGTCTTCACATGGCAACAAACCTCCCAAATATATAAAAGTCCAACTTTTATAAAACCAATAAAAATTAAAAATTTAGTTTTTAGAGAGAGAAAGTAGAAAATAAAAATGGGCGATGACAAATCTTCAACAATCAGCAGAGATCGTGAACTTCTTATTCCCGTCGCCGGAGATGACGGCGGCGCGTCGCCTAAACCCTCGCCGTCTTCCACCTCATCATCTTCCGGCCGTGAGGTTTATATACTTTTTTATATTTTATTAGTTGGTTAGGGTTTTAATAGATTTTGTTAATTAGGCTAATTTGAACTGTTTATTGTTACTCTGATTGATGACTTAGTGTATTTATATGAGGGGGAAATTTTGTTTTGGAATTTGGTAGTGAAGTTTTTAGCGCGATTAGGGGGTGTTTGTTTAAGCTTATTTGTGGACTTATTAGCTTATTTGATTTCGCCTTATATTTCATAATCTCAATATTTTTTTGGCTTATTTTGAGACTTATGGGCTTATATAAGCTTAATATAGTATACAACAATATACCCATACCCCGCCGGGGGCGGGGTATGGGAAGTTTAGTATGGTATAATAAGCTTATATAAGCTCATAAGTCTCAAAATAAGCCGGAAAATTTGAGCTTATGAAAATATAAGTCAGAATCAAATAAGCTAATAAGTCCACAAATAAGCTTAAACAAACACCCCCAGCTCTTGTGGATTACGACAATGTTTGTTTTAGCTTATTTGTGGGCCGTATGAGCTTATTCGATTTCGCCTTATATTTCATTAGCTCAAATTTTTTTGGTCTATTTCGAGACTTATGGGCTTATATAAGTTTAATATGGTATACAACAATAACACACGAAACCCCGCCGGAGCGGGGTATGGGAAGGTTAATATGGTATAATAAGCTTATATAAGCTCATAAGTCTCAAAATAAGCCGGAAAATTTAAGCTTATGAAATATAAGCCGAAATCAAATAAGCTCATACGCCCACAAATAAGCTTAAACGAACACCCCTAGCTTTTTTGGATTACCGGGGTGTTTGTGTAAGCTTGTTTACCGGGCTTACGAGCTAATGTAAATTTAGTAAAGCTCATTATTTTGTTTATGAACTTGTTAAGCTGAGCTTATGGCTTTAAATAAGCCATAAGGTTAACTTGATAAGTTAGTAAAGCCTGTCTTATTAGCTTTTCCGAATTTGCATAAGCTCATAAGCGAAAGTTATCAAAATGTGGGAACCACGATGTTATGTAGAATTTATTGGCTATTGTGCTTGACTTTTTGTTTGATGTAATAGTTAATGTGTGTTTGTGTATATGTGCTTATTGATCATGACTGTGTGAAACATCTTAGCCATTGCTTTGTTTTGAGTATGGATTTGGCTATTACTCTAAGTTGACAATGCTCCTCATTTCATGTAGACGTTTTCCAAAGTTGTCAGGAGTTGGGCTTCTAAAAAGTTCATGACGGGATGGTATGCTCATTTTTTAGTTCTTAATCTTCTTTCTTCCGTTGGTATCCTAAAACCCGGCCAAATGTAACATATTGGCCCGATTTTTTAGTTGTAGCCGAAAATGATGTGTATATGATAAACTGTTAGTATTTCTTAGAAGTTAGAAGAACCCGGAAACCACACTTGATGATATGAAACTTTTTCTCATTGTTTGAACTTTGACGTAAGCTTATTAATTAACTGGCGAATACATAAGTTTTGGTTTCAAAATTGAGCATTAAACATGCTCGTAGCTGCGAATAAGATAACTAAACCATATTAAAGTATCAAGTCATATCACTACCGTCTTGATTTCTTAAGTCATAGAGGAGACCAGTCGCACTTGTAAAAGAAGTTAGAAGTATGAATAAGTTGACACAACCTCTAAAGTTGGCTTTATTCGTTTTTTAGATAGTGTAATCGTTAGGAGAAAGAATGTCCATTGTTTCACATGTTTATTCTGAATAGGTTGCCATGACAAAATTGATGGTATCTACAGATATATAGGCTAAGCAGGGTAGTTATAGAAAACATGAAAAGGTAAAGCTCCTGACGAGGGTTTGTACACGTGTATATTCCGACTTTTGATAAATACTGGCTTGTTCTTGCTGTTTTTAAGCTCTTGCACCATGAGACATCCTGTGCAGCGTATGCTAGACTAAGCTATAGTATAGGAAAGATGATAAGAAATAAAGTGGTTGTGTTTTGGAGCTTTTTTTTAAATGAAAATTCAAATTATGAAATTTTCCGTTGAGCTCCTGAATCTGAGTAACAAACTATCGACTAAATTAGCTTTTTTCCAACTTGCTGTAGCTTTTAGAAAATCCTGGCGCACTAGGAATAAAATGTTGAATTTGTCCAAAGAAGCTCTCCTGAATGACATAATATGTTCAGATTTAGAGAGCTAGAAAAATTTTCACTTATCTAGTGGTTGGGTTTAGTCAATGATTAACACGGTTAAAGCTGATGCTATGTTGCTTTTCTATTAATAGTTAGGCAGTATGGGTGTGTGTTTCAAGTGTGTTGACTTCAGCTAAATCTCCCTTTGTCTTTCAAATCTACTTGTATATGAACTATATATGCCGATTAAAACCTAACAACGTGTAGTTCACTAAAAGCGAGTTTATGTCTGCATTTATTGGTGCGATTTAGTATGTACAAGATCATCTCTGCAGTTTTACTTTGAAAATATTGCATTATTCATATCCCACGATTTACATTATTAGAAAATCAAGTTAGAAAATACTGCAAATTCTGACTGCCAGTTAGATCGGATTTGCAAATTTAAGATTGTTGACATCTTGGAAAAGAAAACCTTACATTGGAAATCACTTATAAAAGGCACAACCTTAGAACCTTAAGAGTTAACTGAAGCATAACCTTACGAATCAACTGAGGATTCAATATATACCAATCAGAACCACCAAAGCGCTTTATCATACAGTATAATTAGGTTATTTGGTCTTTCTGTTAGCTAATAATCCCAATCCTTTTGATGCTAAAGTTCATTATTGTTGTTAAGATTATTTTATATTAGGATATTGGTCCGGTTTTGCTAAGTTATTTCAGATATAGTTTGGACACTTGAGATGTTTATTATGTCTCACTTTTGGCTTGCTTTTACTTCTTTTTGCAGTGTCATCCTATTGCCAATAGCTATCACTTTCTACATAACGTTTTGGTTTATACATTTTGTGGATGGGTTTTTCTCTCCAATCTACGCACAACTCGGCATAGATATATTTGGTGAGCACATGCTTGTATTGTTTTCGGTTAATAAACATTTTATGATTACATGGTGTATTTTTTCAGTTTGTGTCAAATTTCTTGGTAGTTGGTTGAAATTTCATTATCTAAGCTATAACCGACTTCCTTATTTTGGTGCTTTGGAATTTATGGATCGTCTCATAATTCACTTTACATTTCATTTAATGGAGAATAATTACTTTGTGACAAACAGCAAGATACGTAAAATCAGGAGGTCAAAGATTTACAGTATACCACAATTGAATATCATGCTAACAAAACCGCCTTTTCACTTGAAAGACTGATGTATAAGTGTATAACAATAATTATGTAGTAATTCTTGTCGGTTTGTCATTAAAATTAGACACACCAGTCTCATGCGGCTCTGCATCTTGCTGAGTTGGCATCCCAGATTGTATTTTTCTCTCATTTTTTAGGGTTATAAATAAAAATAGACACACCAAGTTTTTGGCAAGTCTGGTCACCTTATTATATAACAAAATTACCAGTTCTTTTGTGGATGAGCATATGTGTTCATTTTTACTTTTCGAGTTTCAAATTTCAAGTTTGTAACTTCCCTCACTTTTGAATTTGTACAGGTCTCGGGTTTATAACTTCCATCATGTTTATATTTTTGATTGGGGTGTTCATGTCATCATGGTTGGGCGCATCCGTTTTGAGCCTTGGAGAATGGTTCATCAAAAGAATGCCATTTGTTCGACATATCTACAATGCCTCCAAGCAAATTAGTTCTGCCATAAACCCAGGTTGGTGTTTATTAACTTTTTCTATACGAACCCGTTTGACCCAATACATATACGCCCAAACTTGCCCATTTTACTGCGGTACCACCTATGTTAAAAACGTTATACGTCAATGTTGCAGATCAAAACACTCAAGCGTTTAAGGAAGTCGCTATCATTAGGCATCCTCGTATTGGTGAATACGCATTTGGTTTTATTACTTCATCTGTCATTCTCCAGGTTCATCCTCGAACCTGATCTTTTGGTGATCTCACATATCAGTCCATACAAGAAATTATTTTTATTTTTCATGATTGCAGAATTATTCAGGGGAGGAAGAGCTGTATTCTGTATATGTCCCAACAAACCATCTTTACATTGGTGATATCTTCTTGGTCAATTCAAAGGATGTTATTAGACCAAACCTATCTGTTCGTGAAGGAATTGGTAAGTGACTTATTTGGTAGTTCTGTAAGAGTCTATATTTTGTTATTCTCAGAAGAAAAGGACTGTTGATAATATACCTATAAAAATTGCGATGTTTAGGTTTATATCCCGTCTGCAATAGCCCTTCAGAGCAACAAAATAAGTTTAGTCTCACCAAATTTCTGATGTCAAAAGGGGTACGCATAAATAGTTACTTAATATTGAATCGGGTTAAATGGATAAAAAACAACCCAGAGTGTATCTATATCTTTGTTACCTCCTATATCACTTTATTGGAAAAATAGTGACCTTTCCCGTTGGACAATCCACCCGACCACCTGTTTGCCTATATGGCTCTAGTGGTACACTGGTACATTACAGGGGTACACACCAAATTTCTGATGTCAAAAGGGGTACACATAAAAAGTTACTTAATATTGAATCGGGTTAAATGGATAAAAAACGACCCAGAGTGTATCTGTATCTTTGTTACCTCCTATATCACTTTATTGGAAAAATAGTGACCTTCCCGTTGGACAATCCACCCGATCACCTGTTTGCCTATATGGCTCTAGTGGTACATTACATTCTACTAATCGAAGTAGGATGGCACGATGAGTCTTTTTCTGAGTCTTTTACAATGTTTTTGGTTGCAGAAATTGTGGTCTCTGGTGGCATGTCGATGCCACAAATACTATCAACACTGGATACAAGTTCCAATGTGGAGAGACCTAGAAACAACAGAAGTTGAGGATACCCGAAGATTTTAGATGTAAGTTGAGTTCAATCTATGAGCCAGTTATTGTTTTTAGCTACAGAATCTGATTGCATTAGTTTATATGTAGAGAAATAGTGGTTTATGGTGATAGGTGGGGCATGAATTTTCTGTTTGTTTCATACATGTAATTTCAGATGGACTCGGGCCTAACGAGACCAGGTGAATTATGTAGATAAAAGCTACATTTTGCTGTTTGAAAGGGTATTCTTGTATGTTTTACTCGTTATTTTTATGGATTTTGATTCATATGTGGTTCTTTATTCATCTTCTGAATTTACCATAATCACCGAGGGGTTAAGCCACAATAGCGGTTTCTCCCAAATTTACATAAGCCGAAAGTGGCGGTTTCTCTTTTCAACGGTAAAGACACCGGCTAGACATGTTAGTAAGTTTAAAACATGTTTTGATACTCGTCTCTATGCTTGAAAAATAACTCCATGGACATGCAGTCTAAGCTCGAATATTTAGTTGCTTTGAAAGGCGTTGAAATATCAAGTCACATGTATAAGCTCAGCTTGATTGATGGAATTGCGTCTTCGACGGCTCTAAAGGTTATCAAGTATATTCTCTACGGAAACTGATTGATAAAAACACTGCTTTCTGTAATCGATAATATGAGATGGAATAAATCAATCCCTAGCAAAATCAACATTCACACACGGCGTATCATCAATAGTCATCTTCCCACCCACTGGAATCTAGATCACCGTGGGATAGACATGGATTCTACACGTTCTCCGGCTTGTGATCTGGCTCTAGAGTCTGCGCAACATCTCTGTGGAAAAGTACCGTTGCTTGTAATCTATGGAACATGATCAACAAATGGTGGCATTCAGATGCTTACCCACAAAATATCATAGGGTTATTCTCATGGGGGACACAGTCAACTTATCCGAAAACAAAAAAAAGATGCTTTAAACTAGCTATTTAGCTTGGATTACTACAAAATCATGTACCCTTTATTAAATCATCAACTCGTATAAAAATTCCAAAGATGCGTTTGTAGTCCAACGTTTAGGATAATTGCCTTCCAAGCAATAGACCCGGGTTCGACTCCCGGCAAACGCAATATATTTTTTTTATGCTTGTGTATGCAGTTTTACACACACATGGATCATCTTAGACTACCCTTATCAGTCACCGAAAAACACTGATCAACCCCCCTCCCCCACCACACCCCACTCTCACTTTTCACCCACAGTCACGCCACCCACACCTTTCAAAGCTCACCATTGTGAGCTGATTTTGGCCAAAATCACGCACTACACAAACACCCGTAGTGGTGCTCACTCGTGAGGTACACCCTCACTCCATCTCATGCATGACTGTACGGGCAGTCTTAGAGCCACTCCCCAATTTTACACATACATATATTAGTATACATGTACCCCTGCTACTTAATGATCATAGTTTCGATTTTGTATTTGTGTGCAGATCCTTGTACTTTTATGTTGTAAGTGTTTAAATTTATTTGCTCCATATCTTTTGAAACTGTGACCGTGTAACGGTTAGAAAATTCCAACTTTTCTATCGGATTATACAACAGTCAAATTTTTAGTTTCAGTTTTCGAAATTGAAAGTAGCCATTAGGTAACGGTCACAACATCGAAACTCTTTATAAATTTGATTCTCTTGAGGCCGTTATTGTTACCAACTTGTTACACATCTTTATCAGTTCTATTGTTGGAACTCGTTTGATATATACTTTCACTTACATCCCACAATCTTTTTCATTCATTGGTCTTGAAGAATTCATCATTTGTGTTTCATGGAAATGATGTTATCTCATGGATAATGTTGTTGACGGCAATCATCCGGTAGCAAATTTTTTAAAGAAATTGGTGAGTATAGAAATGACCTAGTTTACCTATTATGAACCAAATTCAGTTCACTTGTTTCCTTTATTTTTTCTACCGAAACCTCAAATCCAAAATCCCATCCCCTTTTGAACCAAATTGTTCATTAATCTTGTTCTCATGTTCTTCTTCGCTTTCAAAACACCTATTGATAATTTACTTAATTCCTCTTTTGGAGTTAAATTATATGCTAAAACTTCCCGTCACTGATCTTTTTCCTCTTTAACTTAGGCGTAAATCGCTTTGGTTATGGACTAATGTTTTTCCCTGAAGGTCAATATAGAGAGGGTCCTTATGATCCGTTGTCTAGCCTACAGTGAATAGAATGGTGAGAATATTACTTGCAGGCCATATATGTTTCTCTGAGACCAATTTGTGGTTGTTTTTAATGTTGTCGTTGTTGTCAAGAGTCTCAGCATTGAAAAATATTTATGTAGCTACATTATTTTCAGCATTCATTCTTTTGAAGAATGGCTCTACTAATTGGAATCAAATCATTTTAGAAGGCCTTGTATTTTGTTTTGGTTGTATATTTATTTCCATTTGAGGGTCAATTATTG
Source organism: Chrysanthemum lavandulifolium (assembly GCA_022545495.1). Classification (NCBI taxonomy): domain Eukaryota; kingdom Viridiplantae; phylum Streptophyta; class Magnoliopsida; order Asterales; family Asteraceae; genus Chrysanthemum; species Chrysanthemum lavandulifolium. Next base: position 269,409,365 of record CM040238.1, read on the forward strand.
TCTTCCATTCGACACTCCTAACTCTCCCTTCTTGATTGTGAGCAACGTTGTTAATATCCTCATGCATTGTGACGGTTCTCGGTCTCAACTTCATTGTGCTAAAACCTAAATATGATTGATAACTAACATAATGTATTAATTTGTCAAATAACTCAAGTTTTTCCTGCTATAATAACTCGAGTTCGTTTGTTACATTGATGTTATTTATACAATCATTTATAGGTTTTAACACAATGAAGTTGAAATCAAGAGCCATCACACTGCATGAGGACATAGACAACATTGCTCACAATCTAGAAGGAAGAGCTACCAGTGTGAATTCAAAGACAACAATCGACCCTCAAGTGAAAAAAATATATACGGCCAATAGGATATACAATGCCTCACAGAATGTGTGGGTTGTAGACTTGTAGTAGAGCCACTGTTAATAAGAATACATCATCCAATACAGAGAATGAATCCTGAAAGTAATGTATAAGCATAAACCTTTTTCCGGCCTGAGATTGCGGCAACAACAACCGCGGCAACAACAACGACATCATCCACAACAACAAATCGGCTTAAGAGAAACATATACTACAAGATACGCTTCACACCAATAAACTAAATGATGGCGGGACAATGGATGATAAGGACCCTCTTCATATTGACCTTTCGGGAAAAACTTATTTGTCTATAGCCAAAGTGTTTTACGCTCTTGAGAACTTAGTTAAAGAGGGAAAAGCTAAAAGAGGAGAAGTTTTAGCATATAATTTAATTCCAAAAATGGAATTAAGTAAATTATCAATAGGAGTTTTGAAAGTGGATGAAGAACATGAGAACAACATTGATGAATAACGTTGTTCAAATGAAGACGGGATTCAGGATTCAGGATTCAAGGTTAGACCCGTAGAGGAAATAGAGAAAACAGGTTAACTGAATTTTATTGTCCAAACAAGATATGAATCTAGGATTACTCTACACTAACCAATTTCTTTAGAAATTTTCTACAATATTATTCATGATGGATATAGCTGGAGCCTGGAGGTGTAAAATTGTGGAGATGAAAATGTTTAGTGAAACACAGCGTTGTTTTTTGTGAAATTGTGGGACCGCTGACATTAGACATTTACCTAAAGAGTTTAGCAGAGTACCGGTTCTTATCGATGAGGAGGATATGACGCATAAGAATGTTACTATTGAGAGGATTTTGTCGTGGATACCGGAGAAAAAGGTGTAACACATGAGAAACGAAGTGATCGGGTTTACACCAAAGATTGTTTATGCCTACCCAAGAGCAGAATTGGAGAAAATTAAAGATTCCCGTTTGATCTAATTGTTGATGGTTGATGGGGTTCTTAAAAGATTTGGAAATGTTACAAATAATATATGTTATTGGTATGTGGTTTCTATTTCGGTTGTTCTCATGTTGCTTGTGTGAATCTGGTATCACTTAGTCTCTTACATGTTTCTGCTTCAACAAATTAGTGAATCATTTGATAAGTTTTGTAAAAAGATTGTATGTCAAGCATAAGACCAATGTTAATATGTGCTCATTGCATGAGCTAAATCTTTGAAAATTTTTTAGTCAATATCAAATAGAGATGCAAAACTTAAACCTTTTGAGAAAGCATAATATCAATTTTGGGGTTAAAAATAAAGTGTAAACTAAAAGTAAAATATAATTTTACTCTAAACAAAATTTTTACACTTTTTCTTAAGAGTTCATTCAACTTTTCAGTTATGAACTTGCATGGTAAGCCAATGTTTTAAAACGCGGGTTGACTTGGCCGGTTTAACCGGTTGAATCGGTAACCGGCTTGGAGATCCGTCGAATGTGACTGGGTTTCTGCTTGTTTGAGAACCGGATTGAATCGCCGATTTTTTATTGACCCACATTGACCCGATTTGATAAACCTGGCCGGGTCACGGCTTTTTATCAAAAAAATCTATAATTTTTTTTCCCATCAACCTTTTTAATTTTAATTGACAAGTTAAAGTGGTGAGATAATGTTAGTTAAGATTTTATAAAACAATAAATTAGAGTTATGAACTTTCTTATAAACATCAACTAATGTAGTTTTAAGATAGACGGTTATAACTTAGAATCATAAATGATTGTTTTTGCAAATCGATGCTATATTTTTATAGATATAAAACTTAAAAAAGTTTATCGGTAGAGTCCCAATCTTTTCACCGGTTCAATCGAATATAAGAATAAAGTCGGATAAATCATGCGATCATACAACACCACATAATAGAAAAAAGTGACGTATGAACTGGTTCAACCTGACGGTTCATCCGGTGACCCGGTGAAGCTACAACTAAACTTTGTCAATAAAAAAACGGGGTTTAAAACATTGATAAAATCGGATAAATCATAAGATCATATTAAATATATATAACAGAAAAAAAAAAAGCATATCTAAAGAACTAGTTTGATCCAGTTGTTCAACCAGTTGAATTGATGACCCTGTGATCCGATAGACCGAGACTAAAATAGGTCCATAATATATTCCTTTAACAACCATTCTTTTAGCATAAATATCGCTTTTATTGCCATATTATCATCTTTCTTACCATTTTATAAAACTCATTAACATTTATTTGAAACTCAAATGCAACATATGAGTACTTTGATAATTTGATAGGTAAGAAATAATATTCTTTGTGCTACAATATTATTGCCCAAATTTCTCAACTTATCCGTAGAACACTTGATACAAAATTGCATTAAGTGCATGTCTGCTTATTACTAAATGTATGTTTTTCAAAAAGATGATCATTAAAGTCTAAAAAATGCATTAATTAGAAATTTAGAATTATGTATTTTCAATTGTGGACAATAGTTATGTTACTAAAGAAGTTACATTTTACATTAAATAGTTTACAAAAGGATGTTATATATAAAACTAACACCACATTAATAACGCATTGCATAAACACTAACACCACATTAATAACGCATTGCATTTAAAAAACTTCTTTTTAAAAATTTTTTTTTTTAATTAAAATAAATGTTGTAGAAATATTGTAATTCCCTGAGCCGGGCCCACTGTAATATATTTCAGCCGTAATATCACTCACTTACATATACTGACACACATAAATCTTGTACTACAATTTTTTTTTGATGTTTTAAGGTTTCAAAACACACACATTTGACTCTCCACATGAAACGGTCTCTTTCTATTTCCACCAATATCTCACCTTCAACTATGTTTATATTTTCACTACCATATCAATTCCAATAAATACTTCACTTTTAATCCGCGCGAAATCCAAATATCTCAATCTGATTCGATCTTACTTTATCTCAACGTAAAAATGATGCATGAAAAATCAGAAATCGATGATTCAAGCTTAGGTGATAGCATATCACCTTCATCCTCATCTCCTAAACATGGCTACTATGTTCAAAGCCCTTCTCGTGATTCACACGATGATAAATCATCAACAAATAGTCATTCGACTCCTATTGAGTCACCGTCACATTCTTCACACTCGAGGACATCCTCTTCTAGCCGTGTATCCGGGCCTTATAGGTTTTCGCTTGTGGGAAAACATCATCCTAATTTTTTGAGGAAAAAGAAAGGATGGCCACCTTTGTTTAGTGTGATTGATGAAGAAGATGAGGATTATGGTGATGATGATTTAATGCCGGATAAACAGTTTATGCGACAGTTTCGGTTTTTGATGCTTTTGATTGGGGTTGTGATGGTTTTTACGATTGTTTGTTTGATCATTTGGGGTGCAAGTAGGCCTTACAAACTTCAAGTCCATATGAAGGTAAAACCTTTATTTTACTTATAGAGAAGGATCAAATGAAATAAAATTAAAATGAAAAGTCCATTTCGGATGTATCTACAAATATAGATCATCTCCCTTAAATTTCTCCACCTTATTTAAAATGTGTGGCTCAAATTTATTCTCACATTTCAAATTTTCTTCTCAGATCTCTTCCCTTATACTTATAAGTTTTATATATTCTCTTACACTAATATCTAACTATATATTTTATTTATTTAGATCGTATAATGAATTATATATTCGTCTCAAAATAATTATCGACAAGAAAATGTATTACTAGTTTAGGAACGCAGTATTGCTTAGTTTTAATTAACTGAATGTAACTCTTACTTTTTATGAAAATGTACAATTAATGCCATTTTGTATCATTTTAGTCTATTTATTTTCTGCAAAAATAGGAAGTTGATAAATAATTTTGACAAAAAAATAGATCATAATGTGATTAAAATATATAAAGGCATGTAACTAATGAGTTACTAAAAGTACAATCAGATAATTAAATCATGCTCATCTTTATATAGTTAGTTAAAGAGAAATCGAGGTAATAACGCTTTAATCTTACTTTATGGTTCAAAAGAACAATTTTAGTTACAAAAACACCAAAAAGAAACAAAAACTTGCAAAAGTGAACAATTTCTGTGACTTTTGCATGAGATATGACATATACCTTATTTGCTTGACGTGAACATAATTGTTATGGGACTGAAAGTAAACGTCGAAATGACTAACCCTTAATAGTTGATCGATTCTGTTATTGCTCATGGTTTTAACTAGTTCGGTGTATAGAAATTACCTTGTTTTTCCTTATTGTGATGCTGAATATTTAAAAATGTGTTTTTATGTAGAGTTGGAAAGTGAACAATTTCTATTATGGCGAAGGATCAGATTACACAGGAGTTTCGACCAAGTTGTTGACGATCAATTGTACGGTGAAGATGAACATACACAACCCTGCTACGTTTTTTGGCATACACGTCTCCTCAACTTCGTTGAATCTCTTTTATTCACGAATCGTCGTTGGAAGAGGCCAGGTTAGGTCTTCAAACTCTTAGATTTTGTTTCTGCGATTTAAATCTTAAAACTTCTTTTTATAATGTTTCATTCAATTTGCTTTCATATTGTAAACAAAGATATGCAAATCAAGCACAAGATTTTTTATGAATTTTGGGAAAATGTATCTTTTCGCCGAGTTTTTCACACTTACTAGACGATTACCCACGCATAGTGGTGTCGGTGTATAGTTTTCGATGAAATTCAATTGCGTCGATCTGGTGTGATATGTGTGTTTTTCTTTTATCATTTATTTGTGTAGTGTCGAATCATTTTATTTGGGAACATGTGGTTCAATGTGTCTCTCTACATGCTTAAACGTCACTAAATATTGGTATACTCTTACACTTTTTTGTCAACTCATATAGTCATATTGTCACAATATCAGTTACCAAACATTATATACTATTTGTGATAAAAGAACATGTTGTAAATTTAATTTAAATCATAAAAAAGAAGATATAAACAGTTAAAGACTACATAACAAGTTACATTATGATTGAGACATGAAGAGTTAATAGTACAAATTAAAAAGTATAAGAATAATTAAGTATATTAGGTAGTATTAATTTGGAAGTAGATTTGAAAGTAAACGAGAGGGGCTGACATTTAAATGGTTAAACAATTAGTCAAAATAAGTGATTAATGGTAGATTAGTAATTATACATTTCTCATTTTAAGAGTTTTTAAGTTATAACAGTTTCTCTTTATATGTAATATAGATATAGATAAATATGATATAAAATGCTCGCACTTGTGAGTGTGAAATAGATGTAAATATTAATCCATGAGAACCATTTGCTTCATGCACAATCGTTCACTTTTATATGTATAGATATGCTAGCAAAATGTTTACATTTAATTAGCTAATTTGTTGTTGTTTCTATTCAGTTTTTGAACTACTATCAACCTAAGAAAAGCCAAAGGACAATGTTAGTAAACGTGGAAGGTCGTCAAGTTCCTCTTTATGGAGCCGGGTGGGGCTTGGTTATGTCAAACAGCAATGGTCGTGTCCCGGTTAACTTGGCATTTGAGATCCACTCACAAGCCAACTTGGTAGGGCGGTTGGTGAAGACAAAACATCAACGTCGAGTCTTTTGCATCATGGAAATGGACTCTCAGAACAACAAATTCGTCAATTTTAAGGAGAATTCGTGTTCGTATAATTAATGTGCAAATCAATAGCTAATACTAGCTCCGGTTTTACTTTATGAACATTTCTAGCAAGTTTGCCTTTCTATTTACATTTATCATTTCTTGATACTCTGGGTTCAATAAGAGGATAAAGATTGGTCTTTTCGGTTGCATCTGGTGTTATCTTACTTACACAACATGACCCAGACATATAGTGCTTTGAATTAAATTTGACCGATTAGTTCATTTTGTTGGCTGCAAAATTATTCTAATAGCACAAGAGATGCATCAAGAACCGACAATTTTGAACCAAGAAAGATTATGGATATAAACTTTGTACTTTCATGAAAATGAAAACATCAAGGTCCATTGTCACGCGGCAACATGGACGGGTTGGGTAAATGGTTAAAACGGGTTCACACGACATGGGTCGTAAATTTTTGGTGCAGGTCGAAACAGTCTGGTCTGGTCATGTTGAGCCTGCAAACATAGCCCATAAAAACAAAGCATCAAAAGCCCAACCCAACCCATTCGGCGAGGTTATTATTTCCCAAGTGAAAATATTTCAGGTAATAAGTTGTACTAATAAAACAAGTTTCAGAAGATAGTATTTGGATGTTCTTTTGTTGTATGCAGTTGTATTAGATAAAAATAATGGTTTAGGTATTTGTTCGATGCTGATTATTCAAGAAATTTATAGATAAGTTTCCAAATAGGTGACTGTATGTTGTCCTTAGATAACACAAAGATTAAGTACTGATAAAATACAAATTTAACCCCTTAATTGATTGATGAAACAATAAGCTTACAACAAACGAAAAGAAAAAAAGAAGTACAAGGGGTTCATAACTAAGTCGAAATGATTAGGAACCAATAACTAAATAAGTAGAATAAAGCTCTCCAATTTTGAAAGAAGCGAAAGCCTTAGTCGCTGCATTGTCAATTTGAACTTTCGTGAGAGTTTCAACATGCCACATTCTCCTCTTCATAGCCTTTGTTCTTAATCACTTCATATTCGAGCACATCTTTCGCTACTCGAGCCAAACCCAATCCCTCCCTAGACTTCATAAGGCGTTGTATCTCCACAGCTTGTATGTCAACCATTTTCGATAAAAACCATCCAAATTTTCATTACCACATAGTCCACACTTCATCAGCCTCTACATGTCGTGCTCCATCTTAAAAGCAACAAAACTTTGACGCGGGTATTTAAAAAGGTTTCCAAACATTGTGGAAGAAGTCTACTTTGAGAGAGTTGAAAAATGAGACATGTTGTCTCGACACATGATTGAAGTGTGAGAACATAACTTTGGATACCTTTGGTATCTAGTCCAATCACCAAATGATCAAGGTGAACGATAAGTTTCATTATTGGACTCGATCCACGACTTAACTTATATACCTTCATCATTAGTTACCGTAGTATCAATTGAAAATGATTTGTATTTAGCATTGGTGGACATTTAGTTTTGGTTGGATGTGTTAAGGAGAAGATAGAAAATTTCCAATGATAGAAAAATAGGATGTGAAAGATAACACAGAGTCTAGTGAAATGTGAATATATAGAAAGCATAAGAGAGTGAGATAAATAAAGTCATCTTCATCTCTAACTCCATCTCCATCTCTATTTCCATCATTTTCATCTACAACTTCAGCTTCAGTTTCGACAACGTACAGTTATCTTCACCAAATATACATTGAAACAAAATCCAACGTACAGTTATTTTCATCATACCCAAATCTATACTTGAAAAAATCTAAATCTATACTAGCTTGTTGTATATAATCTTTCCCATTAAAAAAAAAAAAAAAAAACCCTTTCACATATCACGGTTACCATGTTAACCCTTTATTTTCTTTCCTGTTAGTTCGGTCTTCGTCACTTTCGTCTTGACTTCAATCTCTTGATTATCGCATTTCCACGGTTTCTCCAAATGTGTTCGACCAAATCGATTTTATGTTTAGATGAGTTGATCGATCCGTTAACTCTGAGTAACTACTAAGGATTCGCATGGGATCTTCTGGGATCATGATCACGGTGGCCCTCTTGTGGAAACCATGTAGGACAAATCGCCCACGCTTGTGTTTGATGATCATATTATGTAATATGATGCATGTATACACAATATCTTCGAGATCCTGTTTACGCACCCTCGGCCGGAACTTTAAGCATTTTCCACTTCTTCTTCAACACACCAAAGCTCGTTCCACATCTTTCCTGTCGCTTCGTGCTTCCTCTTGTACAACATTCTTTTTCATCACCAAGTCGAGGATTTGAAATGGACTTAATAAGAAGCAGACCATTCGGATATATCCGTCAAGAAGATAATATCCCTTTTGTAAGTAACATCGTTAGCCTCGAATTCAAGTTCCATTGCTCTCCCGGTTTGATATCATTGAAATGGGGGCGATATAAACGTTATATCGTTATTCATCCGGAGACACCAAAGAACGCATGCCAAATCCATAAATCTTGGGAGGCGACCGCCCAATAAAATGAATGGATGTGGCCCGTGATCACCCTAGCATGTTGACCTCTCAAACTATTTGGGCGCTTCTCCCAAGGCCAAACTGCACAATCAATGCTTGCCATCATCCCGAAACCCATGCTTATGCTCGTGATGAGCATATAATCTTTCAAGGTCCGAATCGTGGGCTTTGCAAATACTCAAGCACCATATAACTCCATGATAACAGTGCAAAAGTTACGGAGACAATCGCGTCTTTGTTGTTGCGCCCACTGCAGATACTCGTCAAGAGAATCGGGGAAGCTGCCGCGTATCCCAATTGACAATTGCGCATTACACTTGACCAATGGAGAAATACCAAGTAAACCTCTACAATCGGGAGTTTGTTGAAAATAAGGATATAATGTTGGTGGTTTTGAAAAGGCTAATTAATAATAATCATCAAAGACTAAAATATATGTACCTTTGTAATTTGTGATATATTCCGAGACCACCTATTTCAACAATAATAGAAGGTCTGTTGAGTGTGTATCGTAAAATAAAAGCAAAAATATGAATGGGTTGGAGCATCTGCGGTGTGAGTTTTGGCCGGGCTTATGCATGAAAATATGCGAGACAATAGTGGTTTGTTGAGTGGATAGTGTTTGTTGCTTGGATGTGCTTGTGGAAGGAGTGAGAAACTAATGATATTGGAGTGTAAGAAATTTATAAGCGAAGATAAGAAGCACAATAAATATACAACCTAACACCTCACCAACCAAAACAGTTAAAAAGCTCAATATTAATGCTTCACCTTTGTCATACGCAAGCCAGGAGCCTTGTATACTGTTTTTTTTGGTAGAAGTAATGACTAATGAGAGTATTATTGTCAAATAAAATGAAAACGTGATACTTTTAGGTTGAGAATTTTCAGTTTATAATAATGGAAAAGCTTGGGTTTGATTTGGTAGTTAATGCTCTTGCCTTAATTTTATAGTTACCGTGGTATCAATTGAAAATGTTTTGTATTGACCTTGGTGAAAATGTTTTGTAGTGACCTCGTGCATCCTTTATGGTTTCCGACTCACCTTTCCGCGAAGACCTAGTCTAAAACGAGAGTAAAATACACCATTGGTCCTAAACTTGTGCAAAAACATCATCTGAGGTCATACCATGATCTCGGTGTCATCGTGACTCCATTCTTCATGTTTTTTGTATCAAATGAGTCCATTTTTCAGTTATTTACTGTAGCGTTTTGATTTTAGATTGAGGGCATAATGGTCACTCATATATTCCCATTATTAGTCACATAAATCTTCTGTGCCTTTTCTTCCTTCTTTTGGTTACCCTCCATAAAACAAAGAAACCTTCACAAAACACACACATCATCATTAATGGCGGACGATTATTTAAATTTGGGTTTTAAGTTTGTTACTGGTTTTTTTAGAATGCCCCCCTTCTGATCACTAATTGAAGGAGTTTGGGAGTGGGGTTTGAAGGAATTTGTAAAGGAGTTGATGCTTTTCTCCATGATAAAATCAAAGTTTAATTTTTCCAGATTTTGAGCCTTACAATCCAATCGTGGATGCTAGAAACCCTTGATGTTACTTCTGTTTCCTTAAAGAGACTGACTCTTAATTCGTTCTTAGACAAGCAAATCAGGATACAAGTTGATGCTTCAAAGTTACTTTATTTCTCATACGCAGGCCGGAAAATGGCTAGTCTTTTGTTTCCATCTAATACACCCGCACATATTAAGCTTATACTAAATTTTTGTAAATGTCATCCCAAGGATCAGTCTTGTTTTGGGAAAAAGCCAAAAATACTCTATGTACTTCTCGTGAAAACTCATTGTGCTTTCTCAACTTTTTTATTGTCATTATACTTAACGTTGTTTACATTTTCGACTCATTATGCTTAATTACTTCTTCTCTTTACCAGCCATCACTCATGACCTTCAATCTTCTAGTGGTGTCGACATTGGTGACTAATTAAAAATCGTGGCTGTGATACAGAATGTCAGTCGCTGTCATACATAAATCAAGATCCGTAAAGATGGCTGATGCACCATTTGTGGCTTCATTCTCCTCAAGAGGACCTCAGTTGATAATGCCAAACATCCTCAAGGTATTCACCCTCTCTTTCTCTCAGCCTCATTAGAAATAGTTTGTATCTGCCACAACAATATGGTATTAACTGTGGAATGGCAGTGTTGTGTGTTGCCAAAAATAGCAATTTTTTTTTCATAAAATTGCTACTTTTTAATAATGATATTTATGTTATAGCCTGATATTGCTGCACCTGGACTCGGTATATTGGCTGCATACTCAAAACTATCTAGCATGACTGGCCATCCATTCTATGACAAACGGTTTGTGGATTACCAAATAGCATCTGGAACATCAATGGCGTGCCCTCATGTTGCTGCGGCTGCAGCCTATGTTAAATCCTTTCACCCCACTTGGTCACCTGCTGCAATCAAATCAGCTCTCATGATATCTTGTTATTAACATGGTACTTTTGATTCGTTTAGAATCACTCAATCAAACCCTAAACCCTCGTACTAATTTGCAGGCTAGAAGATTGAAGGTCATGAGTGATGGCTGGTAAAGAAGAGGTAATTAAGCATAATGAGTCGAAAGAAGAAGTAATTAAGCATAATGAGTCGAAAATGTAAACAACGTTAAGTATAATGACAATAAAAAAAGTTGAGAAAGCACAATGAGTTTTCACGAGAAGTACATAGAGTATTTTTGGCTTTTTCCCTTTTGTTTTCTTAAGGTGAGGGACGCACTTGATTTATCAAGCAACTTTGTGTTATTGTATTTACTGTATTTAAGGTGAAACTCCCTAACACATGTAGTAACTTGTTGATTTTATCAACTGTAACTGAGTTGATCAGTAGAGCACTTCTCTATGATTTGTGTTGACATTTCATTTGATGAAACTCAAACTTGCTAACTAAGCAAATCAGTGTATCCAATGTTTACAATCAGCTTCAACTCAAATGGCAAATAATAATGAGACGTGTATTCCTAGATGCATCCCCAAACCTCATCAACTCTTATTATAAAGCAACTAATCTGTCCCACGTTTACAACTATGGCTTCGGGTTGTCTTGATGCTGCGAAAGGTTTGGAGTTGGTTGAATTGGGATTATTAGTCTTCAGTTTTCCCGTTGTTTTCTATTCTTGACATTGCATTTGGTAAAGTGGGGAATCTCGACAATCCATTCCTCAATGACGTCCTTCATGCGACACTTAATCACTCAAACTATAAGTATCACAGGTTATATAAAATTAAATGTAGATTAATCTATTTTTTTTTTTTTTTTGAATAAAACTGAAAACGACGATCCAATCCCCGAATCCACCATTATTCAAATGCATCTGGTAATTCAAATTGTTGATTGTTGTGTAGGTGGTGATTTTTAATCATGTGTTAGTTGAAGGAATATAGGTGATTACAGTTTCTTAATGTTATGTTTTCTTGTTACTTTGGTGTAACTTAACATGTAAGTTTTGTCAAATTTCAAGTTTTGCTTTTGTGGAAGTTTTTATACAAGATTAAACGTAGTAATGGGTTAGTTAGAATGTACACGTGCATGAACTCATATGCCTTCAAGGCTGTGGTTTCTTTGATCAGTGCATATACTAAGCAAACTAACAACTAATTAGAGGTAAAGCCAAGGTAATTTGTCTTTTAATTTTTTTTGTTATCCTCTTGGTGTCTCTGTAAACCGCGTAATTTGGAGCCCAGATGGTTCGTTGTTTGGTAAGTCCTGCTACTTAAGTTATGGCATTGTATTTTTCCCTTCACAATTATGGCGACCTTCAAGTGGTAATTTGATGACTAATGATGCCGCTAGTACCGACCTTAAAGAATCTGTTGCTTTTGTTGGTTTGTCTAAAAATGATTCTTATGTTATGTCTCCGCCCGGAGGAAAGATCTCTTTGTTCAATATGATGACATTCAAGGTAATCATTGATACCTTTGACTTTAATGGTCAAACTGACCAACTTTCTTCCTACAAATTGTTATGAATTGCAAAATAGTTTATGAAAGAAATCAACATTGCAAGGGGTAAATTTAACTAGGACACGTAATAATGATATTAAATTTGAAACCAATTTTATTTCATTTAAAATTTTAAAAGTAGAAGCACTAAGTTTGACCTCAAAGTCAACTCATTTAACATTATATAGGCAACTGCAGACAGTGACAACGTTCATGCCTCCACTACCAGCAGCAACATTTCTTGCATTCCGTCCTCAAGACAAGAACATCATAGCTATTGGTATGGATGACTCAACAATACAGATATATAAATTCGTGTAGATGAGGTAATTAACGAACACATTTTTACCGATTTATGTTACAATGAAAGTGCCCTTTGTCGCCTTAATTATTTATGTGGTATCTTGTGAGGTAGTAACAAGTACCAATCTTTCTGTTTACTACTTAGAAAAGGAAACTTGGATTGCAAGATTTTTCTAGATTGTTGTAAGTGATCTCTTTGAAGGAGTTTGGCTCAAAATCGATTTAACCTGTGGTTGAAGGAGTTTGTGAAGGTTTCTTTGTTTTGTGGAGGGTAGCCAAAAGGGGAAGAAAAGCCACATAAGATTTATGTGACTAATAATCTGAATATATGAATGACCATTATGCCCTCAAACTAAAATCAAAACACTACATAACATGTTCATAAAGACTTGAGTTGAGTTGTTAATCGAGATTTCAAGTCATATATATGTTGTATTGTATTTCATATATTTTAGGCGTACATCTAGAGCTGTGATAGAGTTTTTCTTGCATTTTAAGCTAAACATACTTTTGTATAGGTCCTACGTATATTTTAAGGGTTACCATGTGTAAATACTAAATAGTAAAAGTGTATTCAATGAGCCTAGGTGGAGCTTCCATCATAAAAGCTTGCTGAGCTAGAGAGCCTAGCTCGAGTTAAGCATAGTATCTTGAGCCGAGTTCATGGCTTGTCGAGCTAGACTTAATTTGATTCGATTGCACCCTGGTCCTATATTGTAATACATTCAACTTAAATTTTGTTCGATATAATTTCAGTTCCCTTTTGCCAAGAGAAATGAAAGTAACCTTTAAACTTAACGTGGTTAATGCGTCTATGTACATGAATGTTACATCTAACTTTTAACTATACACGCCACACATTGTGACATTACATATTTACCGTACTAAACTAAACCTCTTACAAGATGCAGTACATATTTAAAAAGCATCATACTTGTGATGTGTCAAATGATGAATTGGTTAGGCATGAATTTAAGCTTATATATTAGGTCTCTATATCATTGCTCTATTAAATATTCTACCTAACATGGTATCAAGAAGTAAATAAACCAAGTAGCTCACCCATCTGAAACAAACTTTGAATGTAACTTCATTTATTGAAAAGTTATACAATAAGTAAATACAAAGATTTCATAAATACAAAGTAAACAATAACAATACTTAACTTTGTCACGTTATACCTACAAAGAAAAAAAAAGAATTTAGAATTATAGCATCGTACTATACATACATGGGATGTGACATTTACGACTTGAGGTCGTAATAATTGGATAAACACACAATGCGTTATTTTGAATGATGGTTATAGTACACTTACATAAAGCATCGTCAAATACTTGATTTTTTGCTTGTGCATGCTATATACCCTTTGTTCAAGTTCAAGCGAAAAGGTCTACTTGTTAACTACTGCAAAACTGTTTATGTTTAAAGTTGAAAGGTACTCTTAATCACTATTACATTAGTATTTGGAAGAGAGCTAAATTCTATTCCAATACAAGAAAATAGTTGGGAATGTGTACGCTGTACTTTACATTTACATCAACGTTATACCTATAAGTTACATTTACAACTTGCTAGTACACTTCACATGTATGCGAACTTTGTTTAATTCAAATCGTTCGAAACACATTATGCATCATATTATTCCAAGCTCATTTTCATTCTCAAACTCGATACGATACAAAATGCAATATCACATTTATTACACAAAACAACTAAAAAATATCACTTATGAATCTTCCCTCTGACCAGTTTCACACCAAGCACACGGTCTGTTTTTCGCTAACACAATTTGATTCAAAACCGCTTTGCCATTCTCATATTCATGAAACACATTGAATACACCTGTATATACATGAAAGATCTGTAAAAGAAAGAGTAGAGATTTCATGTCTTGGTACTGTTTTGCCTCTCAATTAACAAACTATTTCCTTTTCGGTAGCATATTTATGCAGAATGTTTGGTAAAAAAATTATTTAAAATGGGTTGCCTGTAGTGATATAAAGTTAATGTTTGACGAAGTCATAACTTCAATGTGATATAAAATGGGTTACCGTACTCATATAAAGTGGATTTTGAGCATCTTTCTTCAACTCCTGCAAGAGGGACCACAAGTGGAAAATCAATAACCATACATAGGGATGGCAATGGGTCTGGATTCAAAATAAGTGTGAACTTTTGACTTTTAACTTTTTTAACTTTTACTTATTTTACTTATTTAAATATTTTGATTTAATAACTTTTACTTATTAAATACTCTGTATGTTTTAGTGTCTGCGTCTGCACCCGTTTAAAATATCGAACGTGCTGCATCGCCCATTACCCGCCGGATACCGAATAATATTATCCATCGGTTTTCGGGTTTCATGAGTATCAGTTATCCCATTTAAATATTAAATGAACAAAATGGCGGTATTAAGATTAATTAACACTAAAATCAACCGAAAAAACAAAGGAAAACACCTAATATATTCAAAAAAACTTTAAAAAATGAATTTCGTATCAAACGATTTAACGCTTTTGAATTATTCATGTACAAAATAAAATGTGTTATCTAATAGAAATACATATATAAAATATATAATTGAAGAAATTATATATAATGTATATATATTCTAGTTAATTATAATATCAATAAAGCGGGTATAAATTGGGTAAAGGATACGGGTAATCGGGCGGGTATTACTAGAACCCGTGCCGAACCCGCACTGCTAAATTTTTATCAATACCCAAACCCGCATTCAAAACCGCCAACCCGTGCGAACCCGACCCAACCGGTGCGAGTTTCGGTTTTCCCATCGGTTTGGTGCTTTTGCCATCCTAAGTCCATACACATGTTATTAGTTTTGAAAAGGCTAATTAATAATACTCTATCTGCTCCAAAATAAGTGTCAACTTTTGACTTTTAAACTCTTACTTATTAAATTTTGACTTTAAATATTTTTATTTATCTTATGTAATACGTAATGAAAATATATGAATTAATTGAGTTTTAAATGTATTTTAATTTTATATAATTTTCATCAAGTATTATATAATACAAACAAAAATATTTACGGTCAAAGTTGAACAAAAATATTTCAAAAGTCGATAGTGAACATTTATTTAGAGATGGAGGAGTAATTATCAAAGACTAAGATATATTACCTTTGTAATTTGTGATATATTCCGAGACCACGTATTTTAACAATATTAGAAAGGTTTGTTGAGTGTGTATCGTAAAACAAAAGCAAAGGCATGAATGGGTCGGAGCATGAGTTTTGGCCGGGATTATGCTTGAAGATATGCATGGGAGAGAGACAGTACGTGGTGGTTTGTTTAGAGGATGATATTTGTTGTTTGTATCTGTGAATTTGAGATTTTTGTAGTGTTTGATGTTTGTAAAGGAGAGGAGTAAATCTTTGTGTTGGAAGTAAATTTTTATATGCAAATAAAGAAATACAATAAGTATACAACCTAAAACCTCACCAACCAAAACAGGCTAAACATACACTTATGTTTTGGCTTCGTCTTTGTCACACTCAAGTGAGGAGCTTTGCATACTGATATTTTGGTTGAAGTAATGACTAATGAGAGTATAAATTGTCAAAGGAAATGAAAACGTGTTTATAGGTTGAGGATTTTCAAGTTGTGATAACGGAAATATCTTGGGTTTTTATTGTGGCAATTAATTGGCTAAGTTTCTAGAGACATGATGCCAATGCAACTATAGTCACTTACTCATTTATTTTATATGACATGTTTCTAGTGTATAAATTAAATAAAAATTATAGTTTACCTATTAAGTACATATAATTCTAACTAGGATCCGGATGCCTTATCAAACGAAAGCTATCGATTAAGTTCGATTGTGTGGTGGAGTTATAGTGTTATAGTAAATTTGTATCTCTATGTTAGCTTTTGCCATATAACTTCACTGTTATAGTAAATTTGTATCTTGCTATGTTAGCTTTTGCCATATAACTTTCTTATAACAAACAACTAGAAAAATAGTCTATCTACCAAACTCTTGAATCTGGACAAGTGTTATCGTGAAATGACCAAAATCCTTTAAGGACTTAGGTACGACTCACAATCTTTTATCAATGTGTAAACCATATTCGACGTTATATCTTTGAATCTTTCAGTTGTTTAAATATTCGACATTTTTTCATTTTAAATAATCATAAAATCATATTAAAATTTTTATGATTCTTAAATGGTTTTATGCAAGGTTGTAAAAATCGCTAGACGCTAGTGAGGCGGTCGGGTAGGGCTTAGCGATTAATCGGTTAGGCGGAGATTAATCGAGGATTAATCGGATTGGAATTTTTATGCACAAAATCATAATTTTAGATATTATATTATATTATATGTATGAGATAAGTATAGTACATCAAAGTTCAGACATTTCAAGTGTTCAAATATAAACATAATACATAATTCTTCAAAGTTCAAAGTCAAACATAGATATTACTCGGTTTGTTGACCATTTTTAAGCGATCTTTGACCGATTAATCAATTTGTTGACCGATTTTTAAGCGATTTTGTTGACCAATTTTTAAGCAATTTTGTTTGATTAATCTGATTAGACTAATTTTTTTCGATTTTGTCCGATTAATCTGTTTGTTGGCCGATTTTTAAGCGATCTTTGACCAAACCGATTAAATAGGCCGATTATGATAAATCAAGGCGCTTAGTGAGCGATCAACGATTATGCGAGGATTAATCGACGCCTGGACCGATTTTTACAACAGAGGTTTTATGGTTATAACAATGATCTACATGTTTTCTTCAGTAGTTGAAGCTTCAAGTTTTATGTAAAGTCATTCTAACCTGTCAAAATATTAATGGGGTGTTTAATAAATGCGAAAGATAACGGATCTATTAATTATGAATTGTGTATTTGGTTGATGTATTTAATTTTGTAGTTGAAGCATTGTCAAAGAAGTTTGAATTGATACCTTAATTCTATACTAGTAGTTTGAACCCGAGCTCGTCAGTCACATTATACCTACAAAGAAGAAAACAATGTAGAATAATTGTATTGAGCTCGAGCCGAGAGACTTTCGAGTCGAGTTCGAGTCTCAATTACTCGGCTCGTGAGGCTCATAAGTTATATAAAGTTTAGGTTAAATTAAATAATTATTTTTGGATACATTTAATTACTATTCAAAGTATTATGTATATGAAGCGAGATCAAACCAGAGCTCGTCTGTTACATTATACCCACAAAGAGGAAAACAATGTAGAATAATGGCATGGTACTATACATATGTCCTAGATGTAACATATTTGTAATACTTGGATAAAAACACGATGCTTTATTTCAAATGAAGGAAATAGTATATAATTAGATAAAGCATCGTTAAATAATTGGGTTTTAGCTCGAGCAGGTTATATATCTTTTGTCCAAGTTCAAGCTAATAGGTCTACTCGCTAACCATCCATCTTTACATTCATTCACTCTAACCTACAAACTTTTTATGTTTATGTTGAAGAGATAAACTTAATCACTAGTCATTCCCTCTAAGTTAAATTCACTTTCAAATTGAACACGATATAACAAAGGTAGGATGCTTATTTCAAGACAACATAAATTAGCAATACGGACATCTATTTTAAGATATAGAGAGATTATAAGTTAATATGCAGAAAGTTCAAATCATAATTCAATACAATGAACAATGATGGGATGATAATATATTACTAAGGCTATGAAGTATGAATTAGAATACGCAAAAGAACAAGTGTATGATTTCGAGATAGTCATGTTCACACAAGATTTGGTCGTGTAATATAATGCACTACAGCAATAATAAGCATGCAATAACTACAATATCTCAGTAAAGAAATAGCTGAAAATGTTTCTTGAAAATCCTACAATAATAAGAATGCTTATGATAATGTGCTTCATCTTTTTATGGTCGCGTCTACTTACGAGTGGTTAAACGGGCGTGTGACCTTAAAACATTTCCAACGAACCTTTCCCAAAACTACATCATTCATCCCATGATCGGTATGGATGCCGAGTGGAGCAAATTAATCGGTGTTGTATTTAACAAACAATTGAAAAATGACAACCTTATCTTGGCTCCCCTCGTATCTAAACCGATCACGAGATGCTAATGTTATGTATGAGTTGTGGATCAACATTTTCACTTGGTTAGGATGTGATTGATAAGAATAGAGAAAAGGAGTATGTGTGAAAGATAATGAGAAGAGAATATGGTGAATATATAGAAAAAGAGGAAGTGAGGGGAAAAGTAACTAATGTTAATCAAAGAGACAGGTATGACAATGTGAGTGATAAAAGAGTTAATGAAGTATACTTAGAATATCACTTGATATTACTGTAACAATTTTCTAACCATATTTACATGTGTTTAATTAGAAACAATTTATAAATAGATTATTGTTAGGATAATTGAGATGCCGATATGTTTTTTAAGTTTTCAACTTACATGGTTAAAAAAAATTGGCGCAAAGATTTTGCATTGCATCAGATTAGATGTAAAATACATTGACAAACAAGTCATACAAACATTACACCGAATTTGATGACTTGTTAAAGATAAATTATCCCACGAAATTTGATATGTAGGTACTTACATTGGAAGATCTTATTTTTCAAAATAATTATTCATCAATCAAACAATATATAAAATTTTGTTTGTAGCACATGATATTGCTTTAAAAATATACATACTTTTTTTTATCCATACACAATAACATGAAATGAAGTTAGTATGTTGTAAAGGTAAATTAACAAAGAGTCATTTGTTAATTTCTATAATTCCTTTGTTCATAAAAGTGAGCTTTAAAACTAGCTAGCTTCAGAGCATTTGGTAAGCCAACTACCATTGTTAGGGGGATATAAATGAGGCTATCTTCAAGAAATAGGTAAAAAAACGAAACCAAGTAATGACATCAAGAAACCAGTCCTATTTTCATACAAAAGCTTATCAAGATTACACTTGCATTTATGGTCTACCTGTATATTGCTAGGTACACCAGACATTAGATAGATACCAAAGCAAACATTAAATGAAAATAGCCTCAATATTTATATAAAGAACTAAATTGTCTAACGAATGCATTTAGCTTTTCTTAAACTAGTTTAAGACCATCATCTTACAACAGATTCGAGCACCGCTATGTATAGTAGCGACGTGTGAAAAGAAGGAATGCTAGATATTAAAAATTCAAAGGGTTTAGACTAGAATAAAATATGTTTTGGTTGGATGTGTTAAGGAGAATATAGAGAGAAATTACCAAATTATATAGAAAACGAGGTATGACTGTATTATCTCACGTCATTTTTCTTTTCCACAAAGCATTTTTATCAAGGTTCAAAGATGCAAAAATCATATCTTACTACATAAGACTACAAGAACAACTCGAGCTTGTCAGAAGCTCAAGCTGAAGCCTAGAAAATAAGCTCTTAACGAGCTGAGTTTGATCTTAGAAAGACTCGGTTTGAGTTGTTCCACAAAGGTGTAGATCAGTCAGGAATGACTCACCTCGTGCACCCTTTATGGGTTCCAACTCACCCTTCCGCGAAGACATAGCTTAAGACAATGATTATATGTTCGTAAAGACTTGACTCGACTTGTTAGACGAGATTTCAAGTCATACGTATATTGTGCATTTCATATATTTTAGGCGCCAGTCTAGAGTTGTAATGAGTTTTTCGAGCATTTTAAGCTACACATACTTTTGTATATGTCCTATGTATTTTTAAGGCTTACCATGCAAATACAAGTAAAAATATATTATTGAGCTGAGAGCTAGAGCTTCCATCATGAAAGCTTGCCGAGCTAGCGAGCCTACCTAGAGTCAAGCTATCTTCAAGCCGTGCTCATCAGGTCTTGTCGAGCTAGACTTGATTTGACTCGGTTTCACCCCTCTATTGTAATACATTCAACTTAAATTTGTTCGATATAATTTCATCCCTTTTTGCCAAGAAATGAAAGGAACCTTCAAACTAATGTGGATAATGCTTCTGTGTATATGAATGTTACGTCTAACTTTTAAGTATACACGCCATACATTGTGACATTACATATCTACCGTACTAAACCTCTTACAAGATACAGCAGCAAGTAAATAAACCAAGGATAAATGGTAGCTCACCTACTCATAAGAAACAAACTTTGAATGTAACTTCATTTAATGAAAAGTAATACAATAAGAAAATACAAAGTACAGAATACAATTACTTAATTAACTTCGCCACATTATACCAACAAAGAAGAAAAACAATGTAGAATAAAAGCTTAGTATTATACACATGTCATATATGTAATAAGTACATGAGTCGTAATACGTGGATAAACACACAATGCGTTATCACTTGTTACAATCTAATCAAACTAGTAATCATCTATTATTAAAATCCACTAACTCAAGCACTTAAAACACCCGCATAAAATCATAACCTCGCACTTGTTACACAGGTTTTGATGGGTTTCCAGGATCGATATGATCAAACAACATTCATGTGTATCATTCATACAAGAATCAATAAAAAGAGAAAAAGAAGATGGGTTTACACCCTTGATTGAAACTGATATAAAATAACTGAAAAGGGTTGATTGTTGATTACAGATTCTACCCTATATATATAAGATGAAACACTGCTTTCATAAGGATACAACGTTTCTATTCTACTAAACGATATACCTATTCTAAAACCTAAATAACCGTCTATGTATTGGACGGTTTGGACCCAGCCCATATACACTTTGGGTTTACAGAATTCTTCAGTGTTGCAAAAAAAGGTCTACAAGGCCAATTAATCGCCGCTTAGGCGCTACAGGGTCACCAACCTTGCCGATTTATGTAACTGGGTCAAAAAAATAGGTCAACTGTGGTTAACGGTGATCAACGGCGGTCAATGATGGTCCAACTTCCCGGAAACCCACAAATCTTGCCAGAAGTACCCAAAACTCACCATAAACTTATTTTGATCACTTATAGTAACCGTTTTAGTTTATTACAAGTTTGTTTTAGAAAAATTATTGCCGAAAATACATAAAACTCGCCAAAAATACACAAAACTTGGCGGAAATACCTAAAATTTTCTAAAAATGCCAATTCGATTAATCACCGATTAATCCCGCCTAGACCGATTACAAGCTACAAGGTGGTCGACCGCCGACTACCGATTAGCGATTTTTGCAACACTGGAATTCTTAAACTATAATACATAATATATACATATATACTTTGGTAATCAAAGACATTACTATGGGCCAACAGTTCCCCCTAATTTCGTGATACCAAAGTTTTTATCTCAACAGGTTTCTTCTTCAATTCGTATCGCCTTCAATTATGACTTTTGCAGCCATTTTGATTTTTGAAAAAACCATTTTGATTTCTGACTTTCACAGCCGTTTTCTTCAACTTCGAGACCATCACAGCCCCGCTTCATCGTTGAGACCATCACAGCCCCGCTTCATCGTTGAGAACATCACAGCCCTGCTTCATCGTTGAGACCATCACAGCCCCTTCTTGATCATATCGCATGACCTTTCATGATCAAATCTCTTGATCATTCAATCCATCACAGATTCTTCTCTTCTTTGCGGTTTAGCTTCACACAACTTGGCTTCACACCAATTTCTTCATGATTGCGTTTAAAAAAAACGCATCTTTGATTCTTGAATGATAATTGAATCATGAATTGTTGTTGTTGCTTGATCCCTTTGGCTCTGATACCACTGTTACACAGGTTTTGATGGGTTTCCAGGATCGATATGATCAAACAACATTCATGTGTATCATTCATACAAGAATCAATAAAAAGAGAAAAAGAAGATGGGTTTACACCCTTAACTAAAACAGATATAAAATAACTGAAAAGGGTTGATTGTTGATTACAGATTCTACCCTATATGTATAAGATGGAACGATGCTTTCATAAGTATACAACGTTCCTATTCTACTAAATGATATACCTATTCTAAAACCTAAATAACCGTCTATGTATTTGACGGTTTGGACCCAGCCCATATACACTTTGGGTTTATAGAATTCTTAAACTATCATACATAATATATACATATATACTTTGGTAATCAAAGACATTAATATGGGCCAACACATCTTAAAAGACCAGTGTATACAACTTAAAGGACCAACATTGTTTAATTTACTGAAATAAAAATTTTCACCATCTAGAAAGTTGTAACGAAAAATATAAAACTAAATGACATTTATCGCCACAAATTATATTACCATGGTACTCGCCGTCGTATCACGCGGATACGCTGCTAGTTTTGAATGAAAGAATTAGTACACTTAAATAAAGCATCACCAAACACATGAGTTTATGCTCGAGCACGCTATATATATATTATCTTTGTTCAATAAGTTCTAGCGAGAAGGTCTTTTCTTTAACCAATCCTCTCTAAGCTCTATCTTGCAAAGCCTTTTATGTTTTTTATTGACAGCTCGAACCTGTAAAACCTTTTATCTTTTAGGGCCCGTTTGGCATGGGCTTTTTGGAGGAGCTATTAGCTTTTTGTTACAAAAAAATCTCATGTAAACTAAGTAGCTTCGTTTGGATGCATTAACAGCAAAATTGTATTTCAAACAAATAGCTCCAAAATGAAAAAGCTGATTCATGAAGCTTTTTAAATGTCTTGGAGCTGTTAAAACTTTAAGTTACTGATATTCCCTTCAAACGTTTGTTTACAATAATAGATTTGTCTTTTTATATCATCTTACATCTTATAATTACATTTAACAGCTAATATACCAAACAATTTTATTAAAAAAAAATACAGCTTTGTAGCTCATTTTAACTTGACTTTGCGGTTCTGATTCTGACTTCTGATTAGTTTTGTCAAACATACCCTTAATTGAAATATACTCTTATTCACCATTAGATTTGAATTCGGTGTAGTAAAACGATGCCGTTTATATTAAACATGAATTACACAAACCAATTTCCAGTAAGAAAAGAGAAATGTAAACCAAAAGTGTAGATTAACAAGTATGCAATAAAGAACAAAAATGAAGCACAAGTGACCGAGGCTTAAGTGACAAAGGTTCGTTTTGAACACAATTCTCTTGAAACAATTTTGTGTATAATTACCACGTCTGTTTCACATAAGTTTTGTGCACATGCTAGGGGAGAAGGAAAAGTAATGTAGTTTTGGTGTGGATTTGGAACAACATAAAAGCTAATAGTTATACTACAAATGGAATGAATACACAATTCAAACCACTTGAATGCTATTAACAATGATTCTAACCAAACTTGTAACTAAACATTAAGTTTAAAATTTCAATCATTAACAAGCTTTGAAAATACAAAAAGTTTTCTACATTCAAGTTTTTTCCCGGTTTTGTTCAACAACCTACTTTAAGCATTAATATCACATTCATCTTAACTCCCTTTTTGACATATAAAGGCTCGGTCAGAAGCTCTCATAATAGACTACGTAACCATATAAGACTTTAACAATTAAAACATATTTACTAATAGTATTCGATGTCCAAATTTTCCAACAAAGAAACAAAAGTAAAGCATAAACTTTTTTTTTTTCCAGCAGCCAACTTACATAGGCGCGCCCGGTGGCCAACGAAGGGTATTCAAGTTGTTTTTGTACAAAATTAAAAATCGAAGAGAGTGGCGTTGATCACGTTAGTTAATACTAAACGATTAAAAAGTTACAGCCAAAACAGGAAAAAGCTAGGGTTTGCGCCGGAAATTGAACTTTTTTTTTCCTTTTAAATTAGGGGTAAAGGATGGTGACAAGGGTCTGACGGTTGGCTTAATGGAGGCGGCTCAACGCAGCCACTTAGGTTTGAGGATTAAACTCGCTCCGATATCATGTTAATTTAATTGAAATGCTGATCCGGCTTGTTTTCAATAGTTTCATGTTTTAGTAAAACTTGAGCGAGTAAGTTTTATCAACTCTCAAAGTGTTAGAGTAAGCAAAACACCGCAAAAAACATTTTGCGAAAAGTAAACTTCTAAATTCAAACACACTGTGTTTATCTAGCTCCAGGTGCCACCATGCTCTCGGTCGCCTTCTCTTTCTTATCCTTTCTGAAAGAAATCTCCCAGCCTATGTTTTCCTCTCTTACTTCATCTTTAGCACGTTCTCGACCTTCTTTCGTTTTGAATCAAACCCACGCACAACTTGTTACTCCATCGTTCTTTATAAATTCAATGTCGGTTGCTCCAAACTCATGAAAATAATAACCAACCACCTTATACATCACCCCACCGTCTTCAATCTTCATCTTCTTGGTTTGCATCTTATAGATATCTTTGCATAGCATGTCTTTATGATGCCTGTATCCTTTAAATGGTTCAACTTCAACCTCAATTCCATGAATCATGTGAGTTCTTTGACTTAGAAACTCCTCTAAATCCCTCTTTTTTTCATTTGTCTTAAACAGCTATGGGTGTAGCTTACCATGCAAGTACCCCTATTAACAAATTTGATACTTTCAATTTTTTCCTTTCTGTACACGTCTTAGAGAGGAATTTCGCGTGCGGAATGCCGAGGTAGCCGCGACACCATGATGGTTCTCTCTCGTGAAGATGAAATTGAACCGAATGCCTCCACCAGCATAGTGCAACCATGTTACTGAAAGTTTAGTAAATTTCAGAATAAAATGTTACTTTTTTTGTTTGAAAAAAGTTTACTGTATCTTCTTATAAAATAACCATATAGAATTCAATGTTGTAGTGTATCAAACAAAGTTTAATATATCTTCTTATTAGTTATCGTTGGCTATGAATCAATGAATGTACAAATAAGTTCATGTTGTTAATGCAATGACACATTTATTAAGTTTTCTAAAAGTTTTAATATTTGAATGTACAAAAAATAATAATAATCTAATTCTATATTGTATTATATATAATCTTCTTCAATTAAAAAAAAAAAAAAAAAAAGAAAAAAAAAACTCTTCAAATATCAAGGTTACCTCCCTAACCCTTTATTTTTCTTCATTGCTAGAGTGTCTTGCTTTGAAAAGGCTAACTAATAATGATTATCAAAGAGCAAGATATATTTACCTTTGTAATTTGTGACATATTCCGAGACCATCTATTTTAATAATAATATAAAGGTTTGCTGAGTGTGTATTGTAAAACAAAAGCAAAGGTATGAATGGGTTGGAGCATGTACGATGTGAGTTTCGGCCAAGCTTATGCTTGAAAATATGCATGGGAGAGACATCGGTGGCTGTTGAGAGGATGTAGTTTGTTGTATGTATGTGTTTGTGGAAGATATGTAAAGAGGGAATAGCTTGAGAGGTTATTGTAGTGTTTGATGTTTATGAAGGAATGAGCAACTAATGATATTGGAGTGTAAGATTTTTATAAGCAAAATAAGAAGCACATGCAATAAATGTACAACCTAAACCAACACCAACCAAAACGTAAAAGCTTGTAAAAAGCTCGACATTAATGTCTTGCTTCATATGAGCGTTGTATACTGATTTTTTGTTTGAAGGTTTTGAAGTAATGAGAGTATTGATTGTCAAAGGAAATGAAAACCTGTTTTTAGGTTGAAGAAAATAATGTAGAATTATGGCATTGTGTTGAGCTTGAGCCCGAACTACTAGAGTAGACTTTATAGTCAAGTTCCAGCTCCAAATTATCGGGTTGTGAGGCTCGCGAGTCATATGAAGCTTAAGTTAATTTAAATAATTACCATTTTACATACATATAATTACTCAAAGTCATTACTATTTAAAGTAATATGGAAGCGAGTCAAATTCGAGTCGTACCCAAGCTGGTCTGTCACATTATACCTACAAAGAAGAAAATAATGTAGAATAATGGCATCATATTATACATGAGTTTATATTATACATGAGTTTAGATCAATATAAATATCATATTTACCATATATTCAATAAATCAATCTTAGCCATCTATTTTTATCAAAATTAATAAAAAAATCATTTTTCACCTTTTTAAAACAACATATATTACAACAGTGAATTTTCAAACTAAAAAAATCTGCATCATGACGGAATTAAATTATCTTTCTATAGATATCGCACTTTATATTTTCGACAAACTTTTTTTTGAAAATTAGTCAGGAAAAATCGCGTATGATTTGTAAAATCATATATGATTTTCAAAAATCACGTGTGATAATTTAATTCTTGTCACGATGGTACGATTTTTTTCTCGTAACGATTAACGATTTGCGAGATATTTAACTTTTAAAAAAAGGGTGAACGTTTATTTATTTTTTGTTTTGATTTGAAAAATGAATAACTATTATTTGTTCATTTGATCTATGGTAAATTTGAGATCTATATTGAACTTTTGCCTATTTTTTATATAGACACAATAAGATTGAGACGAAATTAGTATGTTGTAAAGGTAAATTAACTATTTGTTAATTTCTATAATAGCTTTTGTTCTCGTAAAAAAGAGCTGTAAAACTAGCATCATAGCATTTAGTATGTCAACTACCATTGCTGGATAGATATAAATGAGGCTATCTTGAGAGGGAAAAGAAAAGTAAACCAAAGTAATGACATGAGGAAACCAGTCCCATTTTGATACAAAAGCTTATCAAGATTACACTTGCATCTATGGTCTACCCGTAAACCAGACAGATCCCAAAGCAAACATTTAGTTGCAGACAAGTTTTTATAGTTTTTGTATCTCTTTTATAGTTAAACGATATCGGTGCAAAGATTAAACGTTAAATCAAATTTATACACTAATTTGATGCCATGGTTAAAGATAGCCTATCAAACCAAAACGTCAAATTTGAAGATTGGCGCCTACGCTAAGAGCATTGGATATGGTGGAGCCGTTGGGCTTGTGTCGTTCCCAAAAAGTGTTGTCACGTCAGCAAAACACTCAACGACACCAGAAACCCTTTGGCACCACATTTGTGCCGTTACCGTTGGCACCAGAAAATGTGGTGCCGTTGGCCTTTTTTTTCTTTTTTTATTTTTTTTTTCATTTACATAATTTAGAGATATATAAAATTAAAATTAAAACACATTAGATTAACTAATAAAAAATAATAATAACTTAGGGACTAACATTGCAAATATATTAAGGACTAGCGATATAAAAATAATGTCAAATGGACTTAAAATGTAAATACTCGAAACAAAAGGCTATAAGATGAAAAAAAAAAAAAAAAAAAAACTTCTTCCTTTCTTCCTTCTTGCTCTTCCTTCCTACTTTGCAAAAATAAATAAATAATAAAATAAAATAAAAGCCCCCAAACACAAACACAAACACAACAAAAAAACCCACGAATAAATAAATAAAATAATGGTGTTGGCTGATATTTAACAGCCGAGACGCTTTGGCACCAACCATGGTACGATAAGCCATTGAAAAAGTTGGGCTGGCGCCACCCTTTGGCACCACATTATCTCCAGCTCTAAAGATGGTCTTATGTTTCAGAATAATAGTTTTGCAGTCAAACAAAGCCAAATACAACATTTTATATTACCACGTGATTGTGTTGTTTTAGTATAAAGTTTTTGTTTGCGCTCAAAAACTTTGAGAAAAAGTTAGTATTTATCAGGCGTGAGAAAAAAAAAAACTGAAAAAATCAAAACCGAAAAAATTGAACCGTAAAAACCGAATCAAACCGGTTTATTATATAATAGTGGATAAATAATATAATGTAAATAAATAACTAAAAAAATATAATTTATAAATTAATGTTAATTTTGTAGGCGGATTTATAATATATTTATGTTAACGTCTATATCTTTGTTTTCTATGTGTGTGTGTTTACTTTAGAATATATCAATACTTATGTAACAAAATACTTATGTAACAATGATCATATTGTGTGTAAGTTCACTTGCATGTATGTGTCTCACCTATATGTGTTTAATTGTAGAATTATGAGATAAATATTAGTAGGCTTAGATTGACAAAAAAATTAAGAAAAATAATCAATTTTCTACGAAAATCAAGTTCGTTGGTATAAATTGGCCACACCCAAATATTAACGGTTAAAAACCGAACCGAAATAGAAAAAACCAAACCGTCAAAAACCGAATGTTTTGGGGGTTTTATAAAACTCGAATGTTTCGTTTTAGCCAAAACCAACCCAAACCGAGGCAAGTGCACACCTAGTATTTATACAAGTAAGCCAACCAATAGTCAAAAGTAAAAGTAAAGTAACTCGTCGCTGGTCTTTGGGTTATGGTCACCAATCTACCGTTCCGGTGTTTGGGGAGGTTAAGATATGAGCGACCTTACCCTCACAAGGTAGAGGCTGCTTGGGTTCTAAAGGTAGAAAGGACCTCCGGCCTTTTGTAGGGAGTGAGGATCGAACCACTGACCTCTCGGTTGAGAGGCAAGAGGTTTTTCAACTGATCCAACCCAACCCTGCTTGTTAAGCCAACCAATAGTCATTTGTCAATTTCTTTGACAGCTTTTCTTCTCAAAAGTGAACTTTAAAACTAATGTCAGAGCATTTGGTATGGTTTCAACCACCCACTGCGGAAGGATATGAATGAGGTTAAAGAGAAAGAAAAGCAAGTAATGACATGAAGAACACAATCCCATTTCCATACAACATCTGATCAACATTTACACTTAATTGCATCAATGGTCTACCCATATAGGTTGCTTGTACCAGCATTAACACAAGAGTGACAGACACCAAAGCCAAACAAGCATTAAATAAAACACAGAAAACAAACTACATTTGCTATTTTGTATGAAGGAAAATATTTTTGACTAGTTTAAGAACATCTTACTACAGATTCGAGCACCGCTATGCAGCGACGAGAGAAATGAAGGCAGGCTAAAAAATGTAAATTCAAATGGTAGACTATAGACAACAGCACACTTTGAAGCAAATTATATGAACTTAATGAGAGTGATGTGGGAACCTGCTGGCAATCAAAACTTGAAAGGAAAATGGTATACCTCAAAGGCTCAAACCATTCAATTGTCTATTGAGATACTAAAGTACTTGAATCTTTTTGTGATTCTAAACTAGTGTTACTATTTTCTGGCTTGTCAATGGCACAACCTGAAGGCAAAATCGTGCTACCGATCCTTGATGGTGGCCAATACCGCAATACGGATCTCCCGATTATGTTTTTTGAAGGTAAAGGTCCCCTGTTGCAATTAAGAGACCAAATAGTTAATCTCAATTTTGAGGATCATTAACTCAAGAAAGGTAAATTGGCAATTGGGAATTAACTTGCAGAAATATAAGAAATGAGATCATGGAAGTCCAAAGATGGGTGGCTTAGGTAAGGATTCAAAACACGTCCAGCTAAAATAGGCCAAATTACAGAGCAGCAAGATCAGATTGCTGTGAACCTTTTTGACCTTTTTGCAGTGTATGGTATAACAAAGGCTTATGGTATTTTTAAAAGTTTAAAACTTTTCTACAAACAAGGTATGATGGTAAAAAAAAGTTTGAGAATAAAAACTAGAAAACTTACCAAACGTGTGAATCGTAGCTATTATTACGATTGTCTCCCATCACGAAAACATAATTTTCTGGTACTCTCTGGTTGAGAATAAATACATTGGATTTAGCCACCAGTTTCATAATTATGGTTCCATACATGATGAAATAATGTGACTAATTGAAAACCATAAAAATTACGTACAATTGGAGTCATCTCATATTTGGGTGATTCAAAAGTGAAGTCTTCGTTTCTGGCTACCCCGTTTACTATTAACTTCCCTTCATGTACCTGTGGATAATAAAAAAATGAAAAATAGTTCAACAAACAATTTTTTTTTTTAATCAAATGACTAAAATCCCATCTTAGCAAGAAACAGAGAAGAAAACTCTAAACTAAATGTTTCGGGTCAACGGGTCAAGTCAAATATTAGATTAGTCTAAAGGAAGCAGGTCAAATGGCTCGAAAGTTGGGCAAGGTATAATTATAATGCGTCAAACCTCATACAACATTTATTGAAATAAAAATTTTACTCGTATAATGTAAACAGCATATAAAATTTGTAATAATCAGACCCATCCCTTTTCGACATGTACAAAAATAGCCTGTTTTGACCCGTTAGCAACTCATCCAACCTGCCCATTTTGCCACCTTTAGTGAAACTAAGAGAGTCGACAATTCATGTTTCTATGTGAAAAGGGCTATTTTTTAGACAAATGGAGTAAATAAAGAATACTCACCTCCACCAAATCTCCAGCCTTTGCAACAACTCGTTTAATGAAGACATCATCATCGGTGTATCCAACCTCTTGTAAAACTGGTGGGCTTTTAAAAATCACGATATCGTTTGGGCATGGCTTTCTAAAATAATAGCTAACCTGAAAAAGTGTTGATAAGGTATTAACGTCAGATTCAAGAATTTAACAATATGATTAATCATTTACAGAAATAGTTGATTATACAGATAAAGTTCATCGAAATCTAATATGCAGTACGTCACAAAGTTCATCGAAATCTAAAACTCCATAAATACTTTTGAAACTAAAAAATTTGTTTAGGGAGTCTGGCATTGCACTTTGAATATGATTACGTAATAAAGAATAATCAGAATTAGAAAGTCAGCTCAAACAAAATGGTGAACGAAAGATAGTGTTTGGAGCTGTTTCTCATGTTGAAATTCTGATAATCACATAATCAGTTGTTTATATGTTGGCAAATCTAGAAATTACTCTGACTTACATGTATATCATTAAAGGGAATGTTTGGCATGTATTTTATAGAAGCTTACAAGAACACAAACCTTTGCTTTTTTATAAGAATAAGCTCTTCATGAGATAAATAGGTGCGTTCGGATGACAAGTTGGTTCTTTTGATAAATCAATACTATTTTCACTATTTGTAATAGCTTATTTCTGTGGCCAATGGGCTTATTTGGTTTTGGAAAAGCTAATAAGTCCAAAATTTGGCTTATGATCTTATCAAGTTGAGCTTATGACTTATTTAAGTCCATAAGCTCAACTTCATAAGCTCATAAGCCGGAAAAACGAGCTTATGAGATTTTCCAGATTCAAATATGCTCAAATCCCCAAGAAAATAAGCTAATCCAAACACCCCCTTAAATGGAGCCCAAAATACTTCTATACAACATATTTTTGTAACATACCTCACCTCATAATCTTCAGTTTAGTAGTAACTACACCTAAGCTCGATATCCAAAACCCGAAAACCACAGCCTGAATAAGTATCACTAGACTCAAACACTTAAACCTTCAAAACTCTACAACTTAAAAAACGCAGTAACAATAATAATCATTATAAAAGCGCAATGCCAAACCTTATAAACACAATCAACCCGTATCAAAAACCATAATCAGTTTGAAAATTTCGCCAGCCAGTTCACTACAAAAACATAAATTAAAGAGCTTCGTGTGTCAAATATACTAAATGTTATATACAAATTTGGCATAAGCACATAACAGCTGCTTGAACTTTGACACCTACAATGTTATATAAATAATCTAGCTACAAATTCAAATGTGATTTTAAATCTCTTCTTAAAAGTCTAAAATCCCATAATACTTTCAAAACTAATAACGATTTAAGGGATGAGTAGCATTGTCGTTATACATCTAACAACCAATAGCGAGTTAACATATATAGCTAATTTCCGAGCATGCTCAAAAGTCAAAACAGTTACATAATCAGAAGTTAACTTTGTTCTACCTAATCCTTAACCAAGTATCTATAACTACCTATCAACAACTTAAAAATACGCAATAGCAATAATAACCACTTCCAAAACTCAATACCAAACACAATAAACGCTAATGGAAGAAGCATTTAGTGTTTAGCATGTAAGATTGTGTACTTATTTTACAGTTTTTACTTTATAGTTACCATTACAACTACTTTCCGAATAATTTCACAAAACAAAAACCAACACCTTATAGCTAAAGCTAGGTTTGCCAAACATAGCCTAAAATAGATCAAGCTTTTGCTTTAATAAAAATAATACACTCTTGCTATATTAAGGAGTTGTGTGTGGAACTAAGGATTAGATGTTGGTTCAAGACTATTTTCACTAGAGTTGAACACTCTAGACCTCCAATAATCTACAACTTAAAAAACGCAATAATGACAATATCAATCACTTTTAAAACGCAGTGCCAAACATTATAAACACAATCAAACCCGTATGGCCGTTTCAAAAACCATAATCAGTTTGGAAATTTAGCCATCGAGTTCACTACAAAATCATATATTAAAGAGCTTCTGATGTCAAATATACTAATTTTTTTATACAAATTTGGCATAAGCACATAACAACTGCTTGAATTGTGACACCTACAATGTCATATATCTAGTCTAGCTACAAAGTCGAATGTAATTCGAAATCTTCTCTTCAAAGTCTAAGATTCCATAATACTTTCAAACCTAATATAGATTAAAGGGATGATCGGCATTCTCTTTAAATCTAAACAATCAGCAGCAAGTTAACAACCACAACCAAGGTGGCATAGTAGTGAAGCACTTATCTTCACAATAGGTCTCGGGTTCAAACCTCATTGGGTATACTCTACACATCTTGGGGGTGGCCAAGGGAAGGGTCGGAAATGGTCATTGGGATACCCTAGTTAGGCCGCATACAACTAAATCACAGACTCGCATAATCAAATTTTATCTCGTTCTAGCTACTTCTTAATAAAATATCTAAAACTTCCTACCTAATAATCTACAGCAAAAAACGCAACGCAAAATACACAAATAACACAAAACTAATCAAAGAATCAACCTTTTCGGCAACAATTCTATCTCCAACATCAAATGTAGGATACATAGACAAGGAAGGAATAAACCTCGGCTCCGCAATAAACCACCTAAACGCCAACGAAACCGCTAACGCCGCAAACACAGTTTTCGCATCATCCGATGTAAAATCAACCCAATCAGGCAAAAACCCACCCTTTTTACCTCCACCCCCATCTCCGCCGTCACCTCCTCCGCCGTCACCACCGTCATTCCCGCCACCCTTTACGTCCAATTTCACATTGGCGGAGTCTTTAAGGCTGTTTACGGTTAAATTTGAGAACTGGGTTTTAGGGTTTCTAGGGTTTTGGGAAGTTGAAAATTTGGGGGTTTTGAAATGTGGGCCTCCGCCGCCACGGCCGCCATGGTTTCGGATACCCTTTACGTCGAATTGGAGATTGGTGTGATCTTTATGGCTGTTGACGGTGAAATTTGTAAATTGGGTTTTAGGGTTTTTAGGGTTTGTAAATTGGAGGGATGATAAGTGTGGGATGAGATGTGATGAAGATGAGACCATCTTTTAGTTTTGTTTTGTTTTGTCAAGATGAGCATATGGAGGGAAGATAATGAATGGGGTATTCACCCGATTGGATCAATGGGATGGAATGTAGTCATTCAAAGATATAAATACCACTAGGCGTGACGTGGCGTGGCAGCATGGTCTAGTTTCACGTATTAACGGTTAAAAAGAATTTTTTATGTTTATAAGGCGTGACATAAGGCGACATAAAATATAAAATAATTTATAGATTTATATCATATTTCATATATATCGAGTTCTGAAAGCGTGGCGTAAAGCGGCGTAAGGTGTGGCGTGCGTGGCCAAAGCGCCAGCGTTTGTGAGGCGCTGCGAGGCATTTATGCACCTTGATATTGGATTAAGTAGTGTGATATCGAGTGCTTTACTTGTTACACGTATTAGAATTTTATCATTGGTATACTCAAACAAGACTTACTAGAGAAACCCGAAACCCGCGTCTTAAGCAACACTTCCAAGCAGAATTCGACCTTTCAGAACTTGGCTCGTAACATTATGTTTTGGCTTATACAGTATATGACTAGATTATTAACTGCGCATAGCAGTGACAGTGTATAGTAGTGTCAATTTATTTGTTTGCGTATATATCTTGCTTTTTTCGTACGTATGGGTGTAAGTGAGATCGAATAAGATTTGTGACAAAATTGTAATTAAGTATTTGAACAATTAAGATTGTATTGCATTTTATAGTAAGAGTATTGATCGTAATTTTTTAAGTTTTTAAGCAAGAATAAAGTTTGACTATTTCTTTCTTATATATAACTAGCATGGTATTCGCGCGATGTGGCGGTAGGTACCCTGTGACTAAATTTTTCGACGAACAAATGTTATTTTGTTTTGGGCTGCTGGATTCAGATTTATGTTTTGGAAGTTTAATTAGATTGTACATTGTGGTTAAATAGTTGTATATTTTTGTGAAGTGGTGAATTAAATTGTGTATTAATTGTATGTGTTGAATGGTTTTTATTTGTGCTTCAACTACTTGTAAATTATGTTTTTTCACATGTATTTTTGAATGAAGGGGTGTTTTTAATAGTGTATTAATTGTAATATATGTGTAGTGTGTTTTTTTTTTAGTTTTAGAGCGATTCATATCTCCTCTTTTTTGTTGGAAATTCCATATATACCCAAACACGCATTAAAAACATTGTACATTATCATTTAATACTTGCACTTTGGGTATATATGAAATTAATCGTGAAAATAGAATTGATATATGAAAGGGTGAAAATTAAAGGTCTGTCTGACGTCTTTTCGAATCTAACGTCTAGCTAATATATTTTGTGAAAGGTCAATTTATTAACATCTTTCAAATTTCACTCGATCTGGTAATATGACCTGTTGGTAGTAGGTTACTGGGTCACCTTGGCGAAAAATTTGTGATTAGTCCTCTGGGACTAACGACCGTTAATAGATGATAACGATAGTTAAAAAAAAAAAAAAAAAAAACTTTAAAATTTTTAAAAAAAAGCGTAAACTTTCATAAAAAAACATAAAATATAAAAAAAATTTAATTTTTAAAAGAATTTTAAAAAATGTAATTTTATTAAAAAAGCGTAAAATAAAAAAAAAAAAAAAAAAAAACGTAAAAATTTTTTAATTTTTTTAAATTAAATTTTTTTAAAAAAAGCGTAAGATTTTTTATAAAAAAGCGTAATTTTTTTTTTTTTTTTTAAATTTAAAAAAGCGTAAAATTTTTGAAATTTTTAAAAAAGTAAAATTTTTTAAAGTTTTTTTTTTTTTTTTTTTTTTTTTGATCGTTATCATCTAGCTAGAGTCGTTGGTCCAGAGGACTAAGCTGCGCAAATTTTTCGCCAAGGTGACAGTAACCTACTACCAACGGTCATATTAGTAGATCGGTGAAATTTGAAAGTATGTTAGGCTTTGACCTTCACAAAATATATTAGTAGATGTGTAATTACGAAAAATGCGTTGCGTCTTTAAACTTTCGCCTATATGAAATTAATCCTTAGTTTTATATGTGCTTTAGATACTTGTAAATAATGATTTCAATATTGTATTTGCTTAAAATTTTACTAGTAAAGTCTGCGTGCGTTGTGGCGGGTAACACGAAATAAAAATTCGATGAATAATGTATTTTAGTTTATCATGTTATTTTAATAATAAATTCGGATATCAAAATTTCATTATAGCGGGCCGTTTGGGCTCAAACCGGATTAGCAGTGTCTGCTTTCGAGCTCGAGCGTTTAGTCGCCCGTTGACCTCAGCCTATTTGGCAGTTGCTGTTCGAACTGAATATTGTATAATGTCTTTATTATTTGTAGTAGTGAAATTTAATGCGGGAATTGTGTTTAATTCGGTTGTACAATATGCTTGATAATTTGTATTTCTTATGTAATTGTATTTTAATAAATGTATTAATTGTATTTATTGACCAGTTAAATAATTGACTACATTAAATAGCATTGATGTGTTTTGTTGTACACTATGCTTCTTGTCTTGTACGTCTGAAAATTATGTGTATTAAAGTGTTGTACACTATGTTTCTTTTCTTGTAAGTAGTAGTCATTATAGTCATTAGTAACATTGACCACTTAAATAGCATTAATGTTGTAAGTCTGAAAATTAAATCATGCTTATTTTGTTGTACACTATGCTTATTTTGTTGTAAATCTGAAAATTGGTTGCAGCTATTGTACATTGTGCTTAAATGGTTGTAATTTTTTGTGAAGGGGTGTTTTTAATAGCATTAATGTTGTTTGATAGAATTTTGGTCTTAAAATGATACCACGCTTTATTTTGTTGTACAATATGCTTACTTTGTTGTAATTCTGAAAATTGGATGCATTAAAGTGTTGTAAACCATGCTTAATTTCTTGTACATATTAAAATTAAGAGTGAAGTGCTTTGGTGCATTATAAGTAGTATAGATATATAAAAATCTTAAAATAATTAATATGAGATAAGTACATTCCTCTATTATAAGTAGTATAGATATTGTAATAAAGATAAGCGGATTACTTATAAATAACAAGCTCATAAGTTTATATTAGTATTTGGGTTAACTAACAAAGTAAAATGATAGAATTAAGGTTTATCATATAAACCTATAAGCTCAATCATATAAGCTTGGCAAAAAACTTAAGTATTTTTATCCTTGTTATATAAGTTAATAAATTTAAGTTCTCTAACTAAGCTTAAAAAAGCACCACCTAAATCCTCTCATGATATTTGGTTGTGTATGAACTTATTAACATATGAAAATATGATAAGTATACCATCAATTCGTATATGGGTATCTATTTGTGGACTAAGTGAGTGGAGAAGACTTTAGACCATCCGTAATAAGGCTTAAGAACGCGTCTTGCATGCCTAGTTGGAAGATCAACAACGCGTCTATCTTATTACGGTCATTGTATAGGAAGTGGTTCGGATGCCTTTTTTTTTTTTTTTTTTGGTTGGGGGGTGGGTGCGGGGGCTCTGTCGTTCAAACAACTGAGTCATGGGTTTTTTTTTTGTGTAATTTTGGTTCTTGTGGGGTATATTTTTGTTTAAGTGAGAAATTTTTTGTGGTGAAGTTGGTTTTCTTATTACATTAAGTTTGTTGTGAAGTTGGTTGTAGAGAAATAAAGCTGAAGTGACGGTATTAAATGCGGTATTAGAGTCTCCTTACTAAATAGTTGAATTGTAACACGATAGTTAAATAAAGTAATTAATATATTGCATTATTTTTTATAAAAAAATTTATTGTAGTAAAATAACATTGTTGCTTGTTATTAGGTTTTTTATCATAGATGGCTAGTTTGCAAGGGTGTATAGTGTATAAATATTGAGTCCAGTTGTAATGTATCATTGGATCTCAATTTCCTATGATCTTATTAACAAAATAGATATAAGGCTTCGCAATAAAGTTGAGTAAACTACAAATTTTGTTTTGTGCTATACATGTTAGAGGGCAACCTCTTAAAAATTTTAGGTTTGTAGTGAAATAAAGTTTTCTGCAAATTTTAATCTACATATGACTAAATATTCTCCATGTAATGTAAGGATACTAGATTTATTAGTCTTAATCTTTGTAAAAGAAAAGTAAAGCTTGAAGTCTTTGTACAAAAACTTATAAGTTCATGTAAGTTTTTTGAAGCAAAGCAAACAACGTGTATGTGTTACACACACATGCCATCCGCAAAAGCCCCAAAGCACTTCTATTAACTCTAAGACATAAGCTTCCATTGCACTATGGTATATAACCTTTGAAAATTTTATCTCATTTACCTATGTGGGACAAAAGGTTCAAATGATTTCTTCATAAAATAGTAACTAGTCAAATAGGCTGATATCATCTACAATAAAAACATCATTCCAAAGATTAAGTAACTAGTCCAACTATACTCCACATTAAAAATAAAAAATAAATAAAAAATAATTGGTTAATAAAGGATATCGCGAATACTAACACATATTCTACCATGTTAAATTAGTGACACATTTGGCAACCCACCTTACGACATCACCATCTTAAAGCCTATTGTGCGACAATAGACTATGTGGGAAACCTTGTTCTAGAACTCTTTTATAGATTTAATGGTTATGTAGTTTGCAAACCAAATGCGTGGCACGTGTTCAATCCCCGTTAAGCATGTAATGTATTTTTTCCATGGATTCCCATAGCACTTTCGCGGTTCTCAGAAGTGTATGCAAACTTGATGCAGCCATGGAAAAATAAGTTACAAATAGTCTATCTGTAGCTTTAGTTGGAGTTGATATTTGTATTTCAAAGTCGATGAATCGTCATGTGGTATCCATGATGTTCCTGTTAGTTTAATGGACATAAAATAATAGATATGTGTTAGGATCGAACTCGAGACCACGGGATTGCACACTTTACGTATGAGAATTAAAGTTTTAATAATTAAATATAAAATGTTGTATTTAGTTATTAATTACACAAAACAACTAACGAGCGTTAAGGAATTAATTGTAATGAACTAATGGTCGTTAAGTAAAATAAGGAAAGGATTATAGATGAAAAATAGGAAAAAAGAAAGATCTGGAAACCCTTGTGGGTTATTAAATTCGATTGGCTAGGGGTAAACCCAACCCAATCCCAACTTGTTCTCCAAGTTTTGTCATCCTTTATAACAAACATAGGGTTAATTATTTTGTAACTCTTGCACACAATACCTAAACCCTAAAATTGTTTTCTTGGTTTCTTTTGCATGACCGATCGTTTAAACACCTTACAAGGGTCGATTGGTTTGTTTTTTTTATAAACAAACGTTTTGTGTTAATCAAACTAACATTTACTTTAATTCGTTAATAGTACGTGTGTACAAAAACGTGGTACTAACACACTATTGTTAGTATCTTGGATTGAATTACAAAACGGTAAGGGGTAATTCCAATAATCCTTATAAACCCTAATTAGGGTTCATCTTTATTAAGAGTTGCTTGGATTGATTCTTGTTTAGCTACAATCATAAGGTACGCATACTATTTATGTTTTAGTTAATTAATTATTCATTATATGTTCCTTACACTTTCGCATGATTACTTTGATGTTTATTGTTTATATTTATGAGTTGTCATGTTATATAATTTCAACAGTGGCATCACGAGCTTGGTTTAATGAGTAATTAATTACTAAACACGTAAAAAAACGGATATTGTATTGTGTTTGATATGATTATTCTAGGATTTTGCTTATGATTAGTAAACCCTAATTTTAGGGTTAGGGCTTTTGCCCTAATTTGTTTAAAAAATATTTTTTTAGTCGACCCATAATTTTTTTTAAGGTCGATCCCTAAATTTTTTTTAAAGTCGACTTGTATAAATTTTTTTTAAGGTTTATAAAATTGTTTTGTTAATCAATATCTAAACCTAGAATTGTATATATGTTACGTGAATTAATTCGTGAATAATTGTTATGTGATATGGAATTGTATGCGGTATTGTGACAACGTGAATAATTGTTATGTTAAATCCATGAAAATGTGCATGTTTGGCATGGATTATTGTCGATATATAATATAATTGTTAAGATTGGTTATGTGAAAATTAATTGTTAAGTTTTATACACATGTTTATGGTTTTGATAAATCTTGAATTGGGGAATACCTCAATAATATTAATGAATTAATTATGTGCAATTTGGTATATATTTGACTATGGTTTACGCAATCGATTTATCTATGTATGTGGCTCACTTGCCTTAGTAAGTGAAAGCCCTAGTTAACATATACATAATTTAACCTAGAATTGATTATTAATAGGTTTTATCGAATAAGTTGCATGTGGCTACTTGTTTACGCATATTAATTGTTAGTTATGTGCGCATTGCTTTAGTTATTTATTTTTTATTTTGTTACTTGTTTGTTTATTATGTTTGACAAGTTTTAAGCAAAGGGTAATTTTATGAATAGAAAAATAAATTGGACTAAACAATGGTAAAATTTGATTTGTTTTTTTGAAGAGTTAAAATTTTCATAAGTTTAATTGAGTGATGAGTTTTGGTAAAAATAGTGAGAACGGCTCATCCAATTTTGACAAACTATAAGAGGGGTATAAGGAGGGGAGCGCATTAAATTGTGACCCGAAAGAAGGAGGTTAATTGCTTCGTGCTGACCAAATTCTCTGATTCTTTGTGCGTCAAATTGGAGTTACCAAGTAGGCTATTTTATGTACAAAATCATCTTAAGAGCGAATTAGCTTTAATTCCATGCGCCACTTTGTGGTAATTATCCGAAACACTAAGTCTTTAGACTTATGCAAAAGTACGATATAATGGACGATAATTAAAGGTAAATTCCTTGATTGGCGAAACCAATACCTCAATCAAAACTTTGTTAAATTTAATCTTTATGAATTTGTTAATAAAAGTGTTTTTTATTAAAATTTATGCTACAAGATGAATGCATGACATCTTTGTACATATTAGATTTGACACCATAAATCAAAACTAGTACCCTTTTAAATTAAGTTTGTGACACCTAATTAAAAGAACACTTGAAGTTGCAATTTACGTCATGTGAGAACTTGGCGAGATTGTGATGAAAAGGTAAATCTTCATGTTGAGTCAGACCTCACATGAACACATTTGCAGTTTTTTAAGTTAGACGACTTTAAGTGAGTAGTAAGCACTGTTCTAAAAGGCTCGCAAAGGCCTCGCAAAGGCGTGAGGCTTGGTTATGCCGCCACGCTATGCCGTTACGCCGCCTTATGCCACATGTTTTTATAAACTCGATATATATGAATTATGGTATGAATTTATAAATATTTTCATACTTTGTGCCGCCTTATAAACGCAAAAGCTTCGCCTTAGCCGCAAAGGCGTAAGGCTTGGTCATGCCGCCACGCCACGCCTCGCGCTATTTATAACCTTGGTAGTAAGTGAGAACTGGACTCAAGGCACGATATGGGGTAAAACATGTTTACATTTACAATGTTGTTGGTAATGTAAATCCCATAATGATCTAGGAATTGGAAAAATGTTTGCCAATTATTGTTCGACAGATTACCTTATTATGTGCTTTCGTTACTAGCAGATCAACTGATGTAATGAAACTATGATAATTTGGATCCTAGTTTTCAAGAAAATTCTATGGTTATATGAATATTTCCTTGAGTATTTTATTTTCTTGAAAAGTTTAATTATCGAAAATACTAATATTGAATTTTGCTAATTCTTTAAATGTATTAATGCAACATTAAACCGTAAACATGAGTTATTCTTGTATTGGTAAATTTATCTACACCTGTAAGGGTTTTTGGTAGAGTCAACTTTACTAAAAGAATACACCTAGTCCTCTTTTCATAAGAAAGAGTGAGATTCAATTCTATTCCTTTTCATGAGTGAGAAAGGTATGATAGGAAAATTAGAATTGTCTAAATTCTAAATACATAACTCATAAGCAAATTTTAATAGTTAAGAAAATTGCATATTTTCTTAATTATTAAATTAGAAGCTAG
This sequence comes from Chrysanthemum lavandulifolium, assembly GCA_022545495.1. Lineage (NCBI taxonomy): Eukaryota > Viridiplantae > Streptophyta > Magnoliopsida > Asterales > Asteraceae > Chrysanthemum > Chrysanthemum lavandulifolium. The sequence goes on from CM040238.1 coordinate 269,451,254, forward strand.
ACTAATTTACCGTAATAATTGATAAGAGGCAAACTGGCATAATTTGTCTAGTTGTTGTGCTTTGACCATTAGGTACTACATTCAATTGTTGGAATGGTAGACCTCTTAAGGAAGAAATTGCATGCTCAATTTTTCAAGTTAATAGCATTAATGGATAATCCATCATCTACATAGTAGAATACACTCTTTTAGTACATAAGTAATTGTTATGTATGGATTTCTCAAGGTGTAGGGAAGTAAATAGAATACTAATTTCTTTCACTGGTTAATGAAACACTTATAATCCTGTCAAATCCAGTGGGAACATTGTGTTCTTATTACTGAATAAGGAATTATTGTAATGATCTCTAATTCAGTGAGAGTTACAAGCTTTGTCATCTTGGTAGTAACTCATATTATCTCTAGAATGTCTTAAGATAATTACTTTCCACTTGTAGACACTTATGTTTTTAAGGATAGTCATGTACGTTTCCTTACTAGACAATGAAGTGGTTCTACATCTACTAGTTATGCTAATATCAATGACACAATCATATTGGTCACATAAACAAACATATGTCGTGTTGTTTATCTACTACATGATGTTGTTCCATGCACAAGTGGGAGAAATCTTTATTGTGTGCAAGGTACAACACATAGAAATATGATTTAACGGATTCTCTTGACTGCAAGGTAAGAGACTAACGTTCTAATATGACTTATACATATCTAATTCAAGAAACACTTGGTGTTGCAATTTACGTTATGTGAGAGCTTAGCTAGATTGCAACAACAAGGTAAATCTCCATGTTACGTGGGATCGTATCTGGAATAAATTTACAGTTTCTAAATTAGACAAGTATTTAGAACATGTGTCAAGATGATATATAAGACTACTTCAAACTAAATATTTATGTATTATTAGAATGATATAAATAAATGAAGTAATCTAATACTACTTCAATTTGTATATTTATGAATTTTGGAATGACATAAATAAATGAAGAAATAATGTAGTCCTATATTATTGTGAAGTAATAAATTAACTTGAAATTACTATTGAAACCATGAGGTGGTGTTCATAATTACTTTAGTTAAATATGTTTATGATTCATTGTAAAGACATAAACATGAAGTCTTTTAAGACTTATAATAAAGTAAGACGTTAACTTGTTATGTTTTTTAATTAAGACATATACAAGAAGTCATTGAGTTGATCAATGATTTATAACGTATAATGGGATTATAACAATTTATGTTTTCTTGATGAGACATGGATATGAAGTGACTTGGTTAAAGAGTACTTGTGTTATAAAGCATGCAATTGGCTTGGAAAGTCTATTATACCATTAAGTTGACTTAGTTGGTAAATAGGTAAGCCAAAAGGAATACGTTTATCTTATATATTGTTAGATTGTCTTACAATATTAATTCTAAAGAAATATCACAAGCTAATAGTATATTCAGTTAGGAGAATCAAACTCTATTTGATTTGTTTGATTCAAGATAACCATAATTTCTTTCTTAAAAGTAATCAAGGTAATAAATTTGAGTATGGATTGAATATACTCAATAATACTCTAACATAGAAGATTAATAAAACACCATTTTATTATGGAATGTGATGAATCACATTAAGGCTTAGAATTGAAGTTCTGAATGTTAAACTTCTTATAAAGAGTGATTATTAACAAACTAAAGTCAGGAACTGTCAAAGTGTATTTGTAATGTCCCAAAAAGAGAACATTGTGTTGTTGTTCTACTTGCTAAGTATATATAGATAGTCTATATATTACAAAAAGAAAGTGGGAGTTTTTATCTTGAAAGACAAAATTACAAGATGCATAATCTTCTAAAACAGAAAAGTAAATATCATGATGAGGCTAAACAAGTAAATGATAGATTTCAAGATGATGGAATTCTCATTCATAGATATCTCGGATATTTGATTGATATCTTTAAAGAACATGAGTTCTGAGGATTATGGTAAACCTGATAATCATTATGATGTATTACCAAATATTGATTTTGGTAAATTACTCATACTATGAATGTTAAAGATGTTGTCCATAAATATAATCAATTTTTGGAAACTTGGTTTATCTTAATAGTTAGACTAGAGAATGAAAATGAGTTTCTTCAAAGAGATCAAAAACCCTGGTGGTTTAAATCTCTATGTAGAAATCATATGTACAATATTGTACACATATTTAATGCATTTCTTATGACAAGATTATTAATCATACTTAAGCAATTAACTGTGATTGAATATTCTTTTCTAGGTACATTAAATATATAAAGATGATTATTGTCATACCTATTTTCATTAATATGAAAAATGACAATGGAATATCAAAACTCTTTCTTGAAAAATTACTTGAGCGAGGACGGTAAGTAATTGAAAGGTTTTTTTGAATTTATAAAATATTTGGAAGTGTACAAAGTGCAATAATTCATGAATGGATTAATGCATGCATCTAGGAGATAAAGCTTATGTTTAATTATTAGATTCATGTTGTGATTTATAATTAAAATAAGATAAATCTTAAGTATTCTGAAAGCTAGTGGGAGTATTATGTTAAGTTTCTTAAATCTTATATGTTGTATAACATATGGGAAGTAACATTCCATGTAAGTTAAATGCTAAGTCTTAGTTTGGAATGAAAATTCACTTGTAAGATTTAAGAATTAAAACATACAACCTTAGAATATATGTTTATAGTTAATAAATATGTGCGGTAAAATAAATGATTCTAATAAAACATGATATATCATTTGGGAAATGGATACCTATCTTTTGACAAAATAGAACATGAATGAAATCTAAGTTTGACCTGTAGATTCATCATGTACATCATGTAGTGTATTCAAATTATTGTATCATTCTTGAATAAGAGATGATTTGACAACATTGATATCTAATTGAAAGTTATTAGATAACTTGTGTAATGAATATTCTAATAGAATTACATCCTCAGTCTGGAATTGCTCATAGATTCTGTAGATGAACAATATGTCAATTGTTGTGAAAATTGTCATCGGCTACAGACATTACACAATAAGATATTAAAGTTTACGGATTTTTTTAAAGAGCATATTATTGTTTGTATACAATGATGTTGGTTTAATTGAGATGACACTCAATACTAGTCATGGTAGGATTTCATCCTTGTTAATGGCCATGTGAACTAGTTGTGCTTAGCAAAAGAGCACAGTTGCATTATACATTAAAAGAATAAGAATACTTTAAACTTTAAAAATGTTTGAAAGTTTAATTGTCATAAGTTGGTGGTAGAGGATGTCACACACTTTATAAATTATTATGTGGATTGTTGAATGCACACATACAAGAACTTCACTAATTAAAATCTTGAAATAAGTATTCTCAAAATTACGATATATCAAGTTGGTTGATTTATGCCTTGTCAACAAGTATGATTGTCAATGCTTGAGGCATAATTCATCAAATAGAATTATCATGTATTGATCTATTTAGTATTTGGATAAAGGGATATTAAACAATTGTTATAATAAATCAAATATTTGGTATGTTTGATTTTATAATATATTGTATCCTATATTTGCATGTTTAATCCGTGAATAATTTATTTATTCTAAATCGTCCGTTGTCAATTAATGATATGGGAGTATCATTAAACTAAGACAAATCTGAGTGATTTGGTAGAATATACTTAAAAGTATATTGATGAGAAAGCATACCAATTTCAGATGATATTCAATGAATTGAATATAGGACTTATCCCAACTACATGATTTTACTTTATGGATATTGTTATTAAGTAAATCATGAATAGTTATCCTCATACTTGAGATACCCGATAAGTGTCATGAATGTAGTGCACTACGTGGAACAACTTAACGCTAAACGAATTGGTAGTCATAAGGGTTGTTTTCGAAGTGTTGCAAAGTTTGTGAGTTATTATTGTAGTCAAGATAGAATTTGTTCCTTCAAATTTATTTTGGAGTTTATCTTCTTTGGGCCCTCGTAGGGTTGACAAGATGTTTGCGTGGCCACGCCCAAGATCTCCCCGAATATGTTCAGAAGATTTGGTAATCTTGCTCAATCACTTACAACGAGAAACATAATGGTTGAATAAAGAATGACTTAAATCCATATCTTTATTTAAAGTGGTATTAGAAACAAAAGGATAATAATAATAATGAATCATTAAAAGGTTTTTCCAGGAGCCTTACTCGAGTCGTACTAGAGGCATCGAAGTGTTGCTAGATGCTAGCCGATGTGATCACACTATTAAGATATGTCCAACTGTGAGATGTTAGTTTAATGGACATAAAATAATAGATATGTGTTAGGATCGAACTCGAGACCCCGGGATTGCACACTTTACGTATGAGAATTAAGTTTTAATAATTAAATATAAAATGTTATATTTAGTTATTAATTACACAAAACAACTAACGAGCGTTAAGTAATTAAATGTAATTGACTAATGGTCAATTAAATAAAAAAGGAAAGGACTATAGATGAAATTTAGGAAATAAGAAGGATCTAGAAACCCTTGTGGGTTACTAAATTGGATTGGCTATGGGATAAACCCATTCAAATCCAACTTTTTCTCCAAATTTTGTCATCCTATATAAACAAACCTAGGGTTAATTATTTTGTAACTCTTGTACACAATACCTAAACCAATTGTTTTCTTGGTTTCTTTTGCATGACCGATCGTTTAAACACCTTACAAGGGTCGATTGGTTTGTTTTTTTTTATAAACAAACGTTTTGTGTTAATCAAACTAGCATTTACTTTAATTCGTTAATAGTACGTGTGTACAAGAATGTGGTGCTAACACACTATTGTTGGTATCTTAGATTGAATTATAAAACGGTAAGGGGTAATACTAATAATCTTTATAAACCCTAATTAGGGTTCATCTTTATTAAGAGTTGCTTGGATTGATTCTTGTTTAGCTAGAATCATAAGGTACGCATACTATTTATGTTTTAGTTAATTAATTATTCATTATATGTTCATGTTATATATTTCGCTTGCTTATTAAGCGCATGCATCAATATTATCGTCACAGTTTAAAATTGATGTTTATTGTTTATATTTATGATTCTTTGTCATTTCTCTTGTTATATAATTCCAAGCGTGATGTCCATGTTACGAAAACTTAAGAACTCATATAATATTTACAAAAACTGTTTTTGTTAGTGTTGATTATTATTGGTACATTTACAAAAGAAAAGTAAAATTTTACAAAAACTTAAGAGCTCATATAATTTTTCCAAACTTAAATACAACTCCCAACAAAATTATGGGTGTTGTTTTAAATTTGCAAGAATTTTATTAACTTTAAGCAATGCATATGCAACGTAGTATATAGCATAGAATATTTTTTTCTCATTTACTAATGTGGGAAAAAATCAAAACTCATGTCCATCTTTTAAATTTTTATTTCACGTCGAACATAGGTTCGATCCTAAATGGTATAAATTTTAAGTTAGTAAAGGATGTGAAGTATCCTTTGCAACATTTTTTCGTTAATGGTTTAATAAGAGGAAGAGGATCTTGAGAAGGAACAACCTGAGAGACATTAGTTCCCCTACTGATACACGAACAACCTATATTTTTCTCAGTTATTATATAAATATCAAACGTAAAAAGTTAATATCGAATTTATAATAGATGGTAAAAAGTTACTAAAAAACTACACATGAGCTCGATTTGTAAGATCTCAATCACAAAAAATAATTCTAGCCCTTTAATAAATACTCGAACCAATTGCTAACTTGCAAAAAATATACAATCTTGCAAGCCCGGTTTAAAAATTGTCTAAACACCTAATTAATCTTTTATAGGGCCTTTTCTTGCTATGATATTTTAACATTGGCATAAAATAAACCCCTTCTCACTCCGTTCCTTTTTGTCTTTGCTGTACCTATCGACCTGTGATAGCATCAAATTCCTCGTTCCAATTTTTTCTTCTTTCTTCTATTTTTTATTCTTTCATTTTTTCTTCTAAAACATTATCAAAAATGTTTCTTGATTCTGTTATACTGATTTCCATGTCTTAAGTCTTTTTCTTTTCAGTTATATCATGTTTTATAATGCTAAAATAATAATAGAGTTTGCAAGGGCGTTTAATGTACAATAATTGGGTGTGTCAAGTTGTTACGTATCTTTATACCTCAGTTTTTTTTTAAACTTTTTTGTAATATAAACTAGTATAAGACTTCGCTATAAAATGATATACCTTTTGTTATATGATATTGTTAATCGAAATGGGATTCCTTAAATATAAACTTGCTTTGATATCATAAAGATTTGAATAATCGAGACAACATCATCGCTTCTTGCATCTTTGTACTAGAGAGACATAAATAATACTCCATTCGTCCCAAAATATAAGTCCATTTTTGATTTTTCAAAGTATTTTTTTCTCACTTTGACCTTAATTATTTTTTTTCGTGTTATATAATACTTTATAAAAAGTATACCAATGAAAATGCTTCTAAAACCCAATTTCATTTATATATTTTGCATCAAGTATTATATAACACTAAAAAAAATAATTAAGGTCAAAGTTGATATAAAAAGACTTTGAAAAAGACAAAATGGACTTATAATTTGGGACGGAGGGAGTTGTTAAACTCAATGGTTGTACGTACCATGAAAGTATTATATACTATGCTATCCGTAATGGCCAGAGTTTGTTTTGTCAATGATTGCTAGGGTCCTTAGGCTATCCATAATGGGCCACCGTGGTAGGGTTAAATGAAGGTGTTTTATACGTACAATGCATTGTAAACATGCCACTTCATGTGTTCGTGTAATTAGAGTTCTTCTCTGAACACACTTGTATTGTATGGTTTGTGATGGGTCAGGACCAATATAAAAATAAGTACTATCTCACTATCACAGTGGCAGTTCATTTAATTTTTCGGTTGTGAGAGTTTTATATTTAAGAGTTTAATGCTTATGTTATGTGTCATCCATTCAACTCAAAAAATTTCATGCATTGAGAATGCACTTAGGAAAGAAAGAGTAGGCATCTGGTAGCTAATATAAAAAATTGTAGTGCATGAACGAGAAATGTCATAGTGTTGTCCAATTACCCTAACTTTTTTCCATGTAGAGTTTGTATGTATTCAACGATATTGGATCAAAACAAGTAACAAGTTGGGTTGACCGGTGAACATTTTTTGTCCAGGTTTTTTAAAATTTATATAAATAGTTAATGCTTCTGCTTTTGATTTTCATCTCACTAAGCATAGGGTGTGAAGGCATGTCTCATCAGGAACTATGGGTAAGTATTTGTTGTTTAAGAGAAATGATTACCAATGCTACATTATTTTTTTGAGTAAATTAATTAAGAAGATTATATGCATAAAAATACACTTTTCACTTTTAGTAAAGTTGCTAAATAAGCAAACGACATGGATATAAGCAAACAACTGTGTTTTGAGGATTTTTGTTTCATACACTATAGTAAATATCATGAGTACGCAATCGATCATGAGTATGATTTTTGCAGTTGGCCTTACTTGCAGTCGATCTTTCAATTGATATTTGAGATTTGTAGTCAAATAAAATTGTCTTGGCATATCTTGATCTACATACGACTAAATACTTTCCATGTGAGCATGCTAGAATTATTAAGTCTCAATCTTTGTAAAAGAAACGTAAAGCTTGGAGTTTTTGTACAAAAACTTGAGAGTTCTTATAATTTCTTAGGACTAGTGAGGAGGTTGTGTGTGTTTCACACGCATCATCTTCAAAAGCCCCGAAGAATACTATTAACTTTAAGATATCAACTTTCAATGCGCTACGGTATATAACCTTAGAAAATATTCTCTCATTTAACTATGTGGGACAAAAAAGTTCAAATGGTTTCACCCAAGGTTGTCAAGATCGGGATCCTACCCAGGATCGTTTTCGTCTTTGCAAGATCGTGATCGTAAGATCGGATCGGGATCTTAAGATCCTACTCTAATGTTATTTCTTAATAGTTTATGTAATTTTATACAAATCTACAAATTCTAATACATTATAACCATAAAATACTATAAATGTTTCATATAAATGTTGTCCTAAATTATGATTATAAAATGTTTAAAGAGATTAACATGTTGTTTTTTGAATTCTACAAACAAACAACCCATAAATTTGTAGTTTTTTAGTTTGTAATCCGAGAAAAGTAAGATCGGATCGGATTAGATCGTAAGATCGTATGGTCAAGATCGGGATCCTATAAGATCTTAAGCTTGCAAAGATCCTATGTAGGATCCGGATCGTTTTTGCTTTGCAGTATCGTAAAATCGTAAGATCCTAAGATCAGGATGGGATCCTGACAACTATGGTTTCACCATAAAAATAGTAAGTATGTGTTTCACTAATCAAATAGGTTGATACTCCTATCATCTATAATAAAAACATCATTCCACAGATTAAGTAACTAGTCCAGCTACACTCCAGGAAAAAAAAAGATGGTTAATAAAGGATATCCCAAATACAAACACATATTCTACTACGTTAAATTAGTGACACATTTGGCAACCCATCTTGCAGCATCGTCATCTTTAATCCTATTGTGCGACAATAGGCTATGTGGGAAACCTTGTTCTAGACCTACTTTATAGGTTTAATGGTTAATTAATTAGCAAACCAAATGCCTGGCACGAGCTAAATCCCCATTAAGCATGTAATGTATTTTCCATGGATCCCCATAGAACTTTCGTGGTTCTCAGACGTGTATTAAAACTTTATGCAACCATGGAAAAATAAGTTACAAATGGTCTATATGCAGCTTTAGATGGAGTTGAAATTTGCATTTTCAAAGTCGCTGAATCGCCATGTGGTGTCCATGATGTTCCTTCTAATCAGTTGCTTAAGCAAACGAAGAATGAAAATATGAATCGTTGTCTTTTTAAAACAATATATTTATTTAGGTTTACTATCGATGACTAAAATAGTTATACCGTCAGAAAATGCATAAAATGTTAAGGCTAAGACACTAAGTTACGACGTATATAGAAAGATACAAGGCATTCCATGCTGAAGTGGTAGAGTTATAAACTGCACGAATGTCACCTATGTGGGACAAAACCAAAACACATTTCCATTTTTTAAGTTTTTGTTGCAAATGCTTCAATTCTTATCTATATTAGCTTCATGTTGTCGTTAAAAGTTAAACTTTGAAGTAATTAAAGGATGTGAAGTATCCTATGCAACATATTATGTTCTTGATTATAATCCAACTGTAAGCGGCTCTGTTGTTGACTTTCCTCATCCATTAACTTCCTAACTTTTGATATTTCTTGCCATTGACAAGATGTTGCGCATACACTTGATAGCAATACATAACCAACTTCATCTTGCGACTTTAGTGGCATAAGTTTGCCATATGCAAATGCTCCGATTTCTAAATTTTTATGAACACGACAAGCAACCAAAAGGAAACAACATATCATTGCACGAGTAGGAAATGGCATGTTATTTGGTATAACCAAAGCTTTTTCCACTGATCCTGCTCGACTATACAAATCAACCATACATGACTAAACACTCAATTTTTGAGTGAGAATACTAGTTTTTGTTGTTTTTGTCATCGTGAATTATTATTCTTAAAGAAAAGTAAAGCTTGATAAAAGAAAAGTAAAGCTTAAAGTCATTGTTACAAAAACATAAGTCAATATATTTTTTTCTGAACTTGTGTGTTATGTTACAAAAACATAATAGTTGATATAATTTTTCCGCCGAAGTGGCTTATAAAGATAAATACCACTCGAAAAAAAGCCGATGTGATTATAAGGCTGAAGCGGCTTATATAGAAAGAGATAAAGAAACACTTACACCGGCTTATGACTATAAATACCATTAAATATTTCACTACAACAATATTTAATGTCTCAGTGGCCTTAGTTATAAACTATATCAATATTTGCTCACTCACCTATGTGGGATAAAACCAAAACTCATTTCCATATTTAAGCTTTTGTTTCAAATGCCTAAATTCCCATTCTCGTTTGCTTCACCTTAGACATATACTAGCTTAATTGTTAAAGCTTAAAATTTTAAGTTATTGAAGTTAAATCGACTCATGATCATTTATTAATTAGTAAAGCTGCTTAAAGCATAAAGTTGTCACATAGAAAAAAAAATAAGTGGATTATTATGATCATCATGAACACAACCCTACTAGATTCAAATATTACCTCGAACAATATTTATATTGCTCATCTTAATCAAGTACATATATGTTTTTCTTCTTTTTGTAAATTGCAGAAGACCTTAAGGCTGGAATAAATACACATAAACACGATTTTTGTAAATTTATGGCCAATAATTCTGATTTCTATAAAACGCGCGATTATCACCAATATTCTCCACAAGAACATACACCATCCTTAAAATGGTGAAACTGGCCTGGTAACTTATTGATCTTATTACATGGTTTGATCACATGTTGGATACATTTACAGTGTAATAATCCTTCCAAATGGTTCCAAAAATGGCTAAACTGTCATTGTTCTCCAAGGCTTTTCCTAGCTGAGTTATTGTAACCACAAAGATTGATTGACAATATCACAATATATACCACTTTCAAGTGAAACTACCATTTTGACAATTAAATAGGAGTTGACTTACATGCTATCAAAATTAGGTCGCACGTCATATATACCCTCAATTCAGCCTGATGAAAACACCATTACCTCCTCCATCACCATATGACCCTCCACTATAAGATGAAGAAGAGGAACATGACAAGAATAAAGTATAGGAAGAGAATCCTGACAAGGAACAATCGGAGAGCCGTTGGTTCTCCTTCCAATAATGACTTTGGCTAGTTTCTGATAAGGCTGCTGAATTTTGATGATACCGAAGACATATAGATGACTAAATGGAGAGTTAGCAGGGGTGTTTAGTGTACAATATATATTGAGCGAGTCAAGTGTTCCATACTCTTTGCTATATGAACTGGTATAAGACAATAAATTTATAGAATTTTTTGTTATATAAACTTGGTTTATATCATAAAGATCTGAACAATTCATCACTATTTTTCATTTAATAACTTTTTATTATATCGATCTTCCAATTGTTACTCGTGATTGTTATTGTGGAATATTTTTCGAAAACTTATAGAAGAAAAGTAAAGTTTGACGTATATGTTACAAAAACTTAAGAGCTGAAGAAAAACAGATTCAATTGATATCAAAACACTTTTTATTACTCAAAAACAAGATTTACAGACACCATAAACTATTCTCAAACAGTTTTACCAACAAGAACAATATATTTGATCTCAATCAAATATAACAATAACAGCAACAAGTGTTTTGATCAAGGGAATCAATAACACAAAACTAGGGTTTACAAGAGAGCAGATAATTGAGAGAAACTATGTGTGAAATCAGAGAGAAAGTTATGCTTTGACTCTGACTTTGGCTTATAAAGCCCCTTCACCGACTATATTATCAACTTGACAATATTAGCCCTTCAACTCTTCCAAACTTTCAATATAGCAACCAAACTCTAAACATCAGAAATTCAAAGCTAAAATATTTCTTCTTTAAGCCCCTCAAGAATCTTCTAATTTCAATAAGCCAACTCTATTTCTCTAACCAACAAATAAGCTCAAACTGCTTATTCTGCAACATCACTAAGCATAATCAGATACAGAATAAGTACTTAAACTATTATTCTCAACAAGAGCTCACATATATACCCTTTAATCACTTTTACTTATATTCATCCATGTATAAATGTCAAGACATAATACTTTTAAGTGTGTAAATCATTTAGTAGAGTGAGCAAATCACATTCCTTCTAATTATATTTAGTTAGGGTTGTAAACAAGTTGAGGTGCTCGTGACCTACTCAAGATCAGTTCGGTAAAAGCTTGAAACAAGTCGAGCCTTTACGACCTCGAGCTTAACATAAAGCTCGTTAAACAATGGAGCTCGAGCCTAACCTTCTAATATCGAGCTCGATTAAGCTCGCTTGGTGAATAGTAAAAGTAGATTGTAAATTTCTTTTGACATAAATAAGCAACTTAGATACAAAATAACATATTTATGAATAGTACAATCATATATCCTATAAGTTTTGAGATAAATAAGCTATTTAGATACATTATTAAACCAAATAAGCTCGAACTCGAACTTGCATAATGCTAAACGAGTTGAGCTCGAGCCTTGTTGATAGATGATGATTAGCAATGTCATTCTCACATTATATTCTATACTATTATAGTAAGTACTTTTTAGATAGATGATGATTAGCAATGTCATTCTCACATTATATTCTATACTATTTCTAACGTATATTGGTATAAGACTTCACAATAAAATGATGAAAAATGATATATATGTTTTGTTATATGAAAGTTATAATCGAAATGGGAGTCTCAAAATATAAACTTGGTTTGATATCATAAAGATTTAAGTAAAATGGACATAATTATTGCTTGTTACGATTATGTACCGTGCAAGTATTTTACGACTTAGACAACTATTCATCACTAGTTTTCACCTTTATAACTTTTTCTTGTACAAATCTTCTTATTGAATTAGTAACTCGTTTTTGTTACTTTTGATTACTATTGGTAAAGTTGCAAAAAGAAAAAAAAGAAAAAAAAAAAAGAAAAAGTAAAGTTTGAAGTCATTGTTACCAAAACTTAAGAGCTGATATAATTTTTCATTGGAATGCATATTTTAATCTAATTAAATCATTAACTCACGTAATTTTTTCTACATATTAAATCTCACTTCTGAGATAACCTTTTGATTTTTAGTTATATTTAGTTAGGAGTGTAAACAAGCTTAGCTGCTCGTGACCTACTCAAGATCAGTTTGGTAAAAGCTTGAAACAAGCCGAGCCTTTATGACCTCGAGCTTAACATAAAGCTCATTAAATAATCGAGCTCGAGCCCAACCTTCTAATATCGATCTTGATTAAGCTCGCGAGCCTAAACAAGCTTTAAATATATAACATATTTGTGAATAGTAAAAGTTGTGAATAGTAAAAGTAGATTTCAAATTTCTTTTGACATAAATAAGCAACTTAGATAAAAAATAACATATTTATGAATAGTACAATCATATATCCTATAAGTAATCCTATAAGTTTTGAGATAAATAAGCTATTTAGATACAATATTGAACCAAATAAGCTCGAACTCGAACTTGCGTAATGCTAAGCGAGTTGAGCTCGAGCCTTGTTGAGGTCGAGCTCGGCTCGGTGTTTACACCCCTACATTTGATTATAGTAAGTACTTTTTAGGTAGATGATGATCAGCAATGTCATTCTCACATTATATTCCATACTATTTCTTGGTATAAGACTATAGAATAAAATGATGATAAATGATGTATATCTTTTGGTATATGAAAGTTATAATCGAGATGAGAGTCTTTAAATATAAACTCGGTTTGATATTTTAAGATTTAAATAAAAGGGAAAATCATTATTGCTTCTTACGATTATGTACCCTGCAGGTATTTTACGACTTAAACAACTATTCATCACTAGTATTCATTTTTATAACTTTTTCTTGTATAGATCTTCCTATTTGAATTAGTAACTTTTTTTTGTTACTTTTGATTACTATTGGTAAAGATACAAAAAGAAAAAGTAAAGTTTAAAGTCATATTTACAAAAACTTAAGAGCTGGTATACTTTTTCCAAACTTAAATACAACTCCCAACAAATTTATGGGCTGCGAGTTAAAGTTAAATCCGAAATCATAATATTAACTTTAAGACATAGCATTCATATGCACCATGGTATATAACCTCGGAAAATTTTCCCTCATTTACCAATGTGGGATAAACCAAAGTAAAGTAAAGTAACGCCCAATACCGTTTCCGGTGTATGGGGGAGGTTGAGATGTAGACAGTCTTACCCCTACCTAAGGTAGAGAGGCTGCTTCCAATTCTACCAAAGGTAGAAAGGACCTCCGGTCTTTTGTAGGGAGTGAGGATCGAACCCCTGACCTCTCGGTTGAGAGGCAAGGGGTTTACCAACTGATCCAACTCTACTTGTTCAATGTGGGATAAACCAAAACATATAATTTTGAAGTTTGTAAAGCATGTGATGTGAAGTATCCCTTGCAACATTCCCCTTCGATGAATGACCCTTGGTTAGTCTATTGTAAGATTTACTGATACACAAACAATAAAACAAACTTTTTACCCACCTCTTGTATAAATATCAAAGGTGAAAAGTTAATATTAATTTCATAATAGATGGTAAAAAATTAACTACAAATGACTTGGTTTACACGAAATTACCATCGAATTGTGGTAACCAGTTTAATCTTTTGATATTTCTTTCCAATTATGAGATGTTTTGTATACATTCGATAACACTACATAACCAGCTTAATCTTGTGGCATAATGACAAAAGTTTGTCATCTACAATTGTTCCCATTTCTAAACTTGTAACTTAGTTAGCTTATCAGCCATTCCTGTTTATACTAAATTACCATCGAATTGTCCTCTTTTGCGTATATCATCATGTAATCCCATATTAACAGTATACTAAGGACTTGTAGATGACTTGGTGCTTGAGGCCTTTGCAGGTTAAAGTCTTTGTTACAAATACATAAGAGTTATATAATTTTTGTGATATCGTATGCTATGTTACATAACATAAGAGTTGATGTAATTTTTCCGACTATAAGTACCATTAACATTTAACACACCCATGCCGTAATCGATATCCCAAGAAGAAGAAGAAAAAAAAAAGAGAAGATGACAAGGATGAAGTGGCTTACAACCGTAAGTACCATCCACCATTTCATCATAACTATATTTGATATCTTAATGGTCTCACTTATAAACTCCACCAATGTTTACTCACTCACCTATGTGGGATAAAACCAAAACTCATTTATATCTTTAAGTTTTTTTTTTCAAATGCCTGAATTCCCATTTTCGTTAGCTTCACGTTATACTATATTAGCTTAACTATTAAAGGTTCAATTTCAAAGTTATTAAAGTTACATCGACTCATGATAATCTATGAATTAGCAAAATTGCTCGGAGCCTAAAGTTGTCATATAGAAACTAAAATAAGTGGATTATTATGATCACCATAAACACAACCCTACTAGATTCAGATATTACCTTGAACAACGTTTATATTGCTCGTCTTAAACAAGTACATATATTTTATTTTTTCCTCTTATTAATTGTAGATGACCTTAAGGTTGGAACAAAATATAAACATGATATGTGTAAACTTATGACCAATAATTTTGAAATCCGTAAAACAATTAAAATGGTGACATAAAAGATCGTGGATAATTATTCTTAATCATTGTAAGAGAAAAGTAAAATTTCAAAGTCTCGGTTGCTAAAACTTCAAGCCTATACAATTTTTCCAAACTCATATACTACACCGAATAATATGACGGCATTGAATATGAGGTTGAAAGCATAGCATTTAACTCTAAGACACTCAATTCATATGCACCATGGTATATAAACATAAAAGATTTTCTCTCATTTACCAATGTGGGATATACCAAAACTTATTTCCATCTTTTGGATTCATGTTTCTTGTCAAACATATGTTAGCTCGTCAATTATTTAATTTTGAAGTTTGTAAAGTATGTGAAGTATCTGTTGCAACATTTTCTCGTTAATGGTTTAATAAGAGGAAGAGGATCTTGAGAAGAAACAACATGAGAGACGTTGGTTCACCTTCAATGAATGACCCTTTGTTAGTCTCATGTAACGTTTACCGATACACAAACAATAAAATAAACTTTACCTACCTCAATTATTGTAAAATAAACTTTACCTACCTCGATTGGGAGATTATCATAAACAAAAACCAACTGTATGCATAAACTATCAAGCAAAACATAATTGAACCATATCATGAAGCTAAAAAGTATCACCAACAACATTGCCCAAGCTGAACTGAAAAGAGATACGGAGTAACAGAATAGATGTTCGGAGTTTCTACATGCAAATTTGAATACCTTCATGTTTAAGTTGACCAATAAAAAAGTTTGTGCATTTGCTTGAAAAATGACACATCTTCATCAATATAACACACAACAATGTTACATCGGACAAGACAACGAAGTATAAGACTTTGCAATAGAATGATACGGAATAACAAAATAACCTCAGTTTTCTATATACTCTTTGTAATGTAAAATCGTATGATTAAGACTTCGCAATAGAATGACACATCTTATGTTAGATGAAACTGTTAGCCGAAATGGGAGTCTTTAAACATATAAACTTGGTTTGATATCATAAAGATTTGTATACAAGCGACTACATTATGCTTCTTACATTTAAATAACTTTTTCTTGTATCGATCTTCCGGTATTTGTTACAAAAACCAAGAGCTCATATAAACTTTAAGACAAAAAATTTGTATGCACTATGCTATATAAGCTTAGAAGACTTTCCATCATTTACCTATGTGGGACAAAATGTTCGAATGGTTTCAAATGAATGTGAAGTATCATCTGCAAACTTTTTGTTCTTGATTTTAATCCAACTGTAAGTGGCTTCTATGTTGACATTCCTCTCATCTATTAATTTCCTAACTTGGGATCGTTCTTTCCAATTACTAGATGTTTCATGTATACATTCAATAACAATACATAACCAACTTAGTTTTGTTCCTGCTTTTACAAAGTTTGCCATCTGCAACTGTTCCTATTTCTAAATTTGTAACTTTGCTAACTTATTAGTTATTCCTGATTTTACAAAATTATCATTACGTTGTGGTTTTGTTTTGCATATATCATCACATAATCCCTTATAACGTTATAGTAAGGACTTATAGATGACTCAATGCATGAGGGTTTGCAAGGGTGCCTAGTGTACCATAGTTGAATGAGTCGGTTGTTCTTTACAATGTAAGGTGGTCTAAGACTTTGCAACAAAATGTGTTAGCTTTTGTTATTTGAAGATTAATTAAAATAGGAGTCTTCTTTAACATATACATGGTTGATATTTCAATGAGCTCCCATTTTAGATGTTTAATATTTGCATTTAGACCAATGGGTTTCTA